>JACAXG010000098.1:916647-1264146 GCA_018881555.1 Amblyornis subalaris
CTCCCCTCCCCTCCCCTCGGTGTTTGAGTGCTGTAAGGAAGCAGGCTTTGGAGAACACAAATAGCTCCCAACTATGAATGGGGAGAAATAAGATGTTATATATGTATGCACACGTTATAAACCAGTACAAATTGAAAAAAACCTGATTGGTATGCATAATTCCTTCTATGTTTGGGGTTTTTTTTCTGACTTAGGTACTATAGTTCAACCATGTCTGTGTCATTCTCACTTCTGACAGGATTTACATTTATCAGATTTATGTTGACTTAATGTCAACCTAGTGCAGATGAATATACTGGAGATAATAATCACAACATAATGCTCAGCACAAAGGACATGTAAAATATTCATGGTGGTCTGTATGGTGTTGGAACTGAAGGTTTTCAAAAACTATCTTTGATTTCTTCTACTGGGAGTGTTTGCTTTACACAGCAGTAAATTTATTTATTATATTCATAGATTAGTGGATCTTGTACAGCTGCTGTAGGATAAATGAACATTCACTTATGACTTTTCTCGCTTTACTGGGAGGGAAAATGAGAGAATGTTTATTGTTGATAAGGTAATTTAGACTGGAACTGCATTGTACAGCATTGGTATAAATTTACTGACATTTTAAGTGTTTCCAGTAAGAAGTTAACTTTGGCGTTATTTTCCTTAGTATATCACATAAGGTAAGCATGCAGCAAATTCTACATCTGTTTCCATCACTAGCTAGGAGTTTTGTTCTTTCAAAAGTTGATGTTTTGCATGGGAGTGAGTGAGGAGTTGCAAAACGAAAGTATTTTTCCTTACTTTGCAAATGTCTGAAGGCACTTCTCATTAGTTCTGGATTCTTTTGAACCTCCATCATTTGGAACAGCTCAAAACTTTAACTCAGACATTTGTCAGATGTGATGGAACATCAAACAGTCAAATGGAAATATATGAAAAACACATGTTTAAAAAAGTATCACATGTGCAAAAAAGCTCCCTTAATGGTGCTCATCATCTCTTCTGTAAATCCAAATGAAACTTCCATGTTTTATGTATTTCCATTGCACTATCATATTCCAAATCTGGTGGTAACAAATTGATCAACAATAAAAATTTTAATAAAGCAATATATTGAACATGACATACTCTATTAATTTAGAAATTCAGTTTTTATTGACTTCAGTTGTCTACTTCCTCTTTTTCCTCCAGCTGAACTTTGAAAAGGGCACTTCTGACCTTTCTTTTGTGCCCATTCAACACTTCTCTGTAAATTAGTTGCATATGTACATTTATGCATGCTTTTTGCATGTAGATGATGGAATGTAAATGTGGGAGAGTTCTCTGGTGTTTTCACGAGGATAGGGTTTTAGAAACGCAGCCTTGATACAGGAACTGTATTTGACTGCAAGCTGTTTGATTTGTTTATATGCAACTCAGAGGAAATGCTTTTAAAATCAGATGTTGAATCTGTATCGAAAAAGTGTGCAAAATACATTGATAACTCATTACTCCCAAAGTATTTCGGAGAGATTTGCTTATTTACACTATTGAGTCTTCTGTAAAATGTATCTGTTATTGTGTGGATAGGTGAGCAGGTAAGGGGCAATCTTTGTATCATTTGCAAAGTTAGAATCTGCATCCTGAAAATTCCTTGCTTTGTTGCTTTTCTTTCCCCTCTACCGTTCATTGAAAATATCCTTGGTTTTATCATCTAACTGCAGTTTACAACTATAATCCTCTTGGAATCTGTGATTTGAACTCCTTTCTTGGGGGTGTGGAAGTGCTGCGAGATCTGTGTTCAGGTGTTGTCCTCTCTCCTTGCACTTCTCCTTCGAAATGTTTGGAAAGCAAGAATGCAGAGAACTTTAAGATTTACTGTGATTTTGAACATTTCAAACTCTCTTGAATCTCCCATGAAATACCGTATATTATTATTAAATTGTTGGCTATTATAAAATTATCCTCCTCCTTAGCTCACCTAAAATAAGGCATAAAAAAAGAATGTTTTAACCACAAAGTCATGTGATCAGGTATTAGAAAAGAGTAGTCTGAGCATCATATAAATATACACTCTTATGTTTATTCAAAATTTTTGTGTTTTATGATAAATTTTTTTTCACATTCATCTGACCAATTGCTTCCTAGCACTGAAGCATTTGGAGAGTAGCTGTTAAAGTTTGAGTATGCAAGTGAAAACAAAACATGTTAGTGAAGAGTGCAGAATAAAGGAGCTAACTAAAGTTGCTTGATTGAAATTCATTTGTAGACATAAAAGGTGTCATGGGTATACACCGCGGTTCTTCATGTGATTAAATCAGTGCAAGGTAGCGTGCTGTATGTTCACTGATGGCAATAGAATGTTATCGCTTTCTGGATGCATCTGTTTGATGTGAATCTGACTGCCAGGCAGCAAGACAATCCTGCTGTATCCTCTGGATGTATGTTGTGTGTTAAAAAGAATTTAAAATACTAATTTAAACACAAAACTTCAAAACACAGACTGAAAACAACAGTTGAAGAAATAGCTATAATATTTTATAGCAATTTATTGCTTTGTTTGATCATGCATCATTTTAGTCAAGATTATTTTTTTGCCAAGTCCAAATTATACTTAGCATTAAGGGAGAAAATAAATTGATTTGCATTATGTTTTGTTTGTTTGGAGATTCACTAAAGGTTTCTAGTTGAATTTACTACTTTTTTTTTCTTTTTCAGAGGAAATAGATTAAATGTTCCCATCAGGAAATAAAAAAGTAACTTTTTTTTGTTTAAGATCAAAACAGCTTCATTATATATTTTTAAAAGACTAAACAAAGACCTTTTATTTCTTTTACAGTTGCTAATTCACCACACCTTATCTTTACACACAAGATTTGACCATAAAAATAGTAATTTCCTTTATCCATCACGTTATATTTTAAGACAGGCTAAAAATAACACAATGAAAGGCAGGATATTGCCACAGTGAAAATATCTTGCGTTTGCACACTTGGATTATATTAACCTTTGAGTCTCCTCTCATTGCAAAGGTGTCATGTTGTTTTCCCTAACCTCAGAGCTGTGTTAGAAGAACTGCATCCAAGCTTGGTTACCAGAAGAATATAAATACTACTTCATGTTCTTGGTACTTCTTATTGCAATTGCTGTAACTTCAAATGTCTACTGGGTTGGGGTTTTTTTTTGCAATGCTGAACACAGATTGGTTTGCACTAGAAAAGTCACTGTGTTTCACTCTTGTTAGCATAACACTATTGTTATGGTACATGCAAAAAGACAGGTTTAAAAATTTTTAAAAATATGGAAGCATGATAGCAGAACCTTTTCAGCTGTATGTAAAAGTCCTGAGACTAAGTGTATTATTATAAAACCAACGGGGAGCAGAAATATTTTGTAGTTAGAAAGAAAACTTGCAGAGAAACAGGATTTCTTCCTTCTTAGCTGCATTCTGAAAATCCGGCTGAGTCCATGCGGGTTGTGAGTCTGTATCAGTTAGAGGTGGCGAACACATTCTTACGCACTTGGTCTTTACCTCAGCTTTGCGTTTTGCTGACAGTCACCTCACAGAAATAATTTACCTACTGCATTCTCTTAGAGCTGCCTGTTGCATGCATCTGAAAGACAACCCAGGCTTTCTTGCAGCTTCATTAGACAGAGTGGAGCTTTGCACATTTTATGATTTTGTCTCTGAATCTCAAAGAGTGTTAAGGCTCCTCTGTGTGTCCACTTATAAAAAGAATTTTCATGTGTGTTAGTTTAGCACAATGATGTAGGTGAAAAATACTTAAGTGAATTTGAATGTCTTTTTCCAGTGCATCACAAATATGGAGTAAATATATGTCATCTCTGTGCAATAGTCTGTGGTTCTAATAATGCCAAGGTCATGGGTTCGATCCCCGCACCGGCAATTCACTTAAGAGTTGAACTCAATGATCCTTGCGGGTCCCTTCCAACTCAAAACATTCTGTGATTCTGTGAATCTCTGCAAGTAGGTTTGCTGTGATCACCTATGTCATGCATCTAGGAGGAGGTACTGACTTGCCCAAAAGGTAATCCAGAAATGTCTTCAACTCATTACCTCTGAACAAAAATATACAACTTGAAAAATACAGAGGTAAATCATAGCAGTGAAGAACTGTAGAGCCAAAAGAGCCTGTCTAATAGTTAAGTGCTGCAGGAATTTTTTCAGCAGAAATCTTGAACAGAAAGAAATAGACAGTGGATTAAAAATATGCTGTACGATACCACTCTAGGAAACTACATTAAAGATTAAGCAGTTAATTAATTGCAAAGGAATTACTTTGTCTCCAATTTGCCTGATAATAGGACTTGCCATAGAAGTGGTAAGACTTTTAGCAGATATTTATTAAGTATTGTTGTGATCTACTCTTCTTTCCTGCTTGAAGGAAAGGCGGTGAGGCTAAAGCTTGACTATGATCTGGAAGACAGACTAAGCACTCATTGCCTAATTCTTTTGGGGAACTAGAGAAGGAGAGAAAAAAAAATCCCATCCTCTAAACCTCTATAAAGTTTGCATTCTGAAATTATTTTGTATTGTACTTCACATATCACACACATTAAAGGACTTTCTATTATAACCACTGCAGGTTACCTTGTAGCTCCTCATTTCAAGGTGTTCTTTCGGAGTCAGGCCTAACTTATTTACACTGTATTTATTGACACACAATGCCTCTTTTATGAATAGATGCAAACAGGTAGCAAATTGGAAAAACAAACTAAAGAGATAGAGGTAGTTGCTATAATCTAAACAGAATTTGGTTTTCTATAATTAGGATTATGACACCTCTGGATGATCTTTGATCCCAACATATTATGATATGACGGATACGAATTACTGTGATTTCTCTAGTGATGCTCACTGTTGCTTCCTTGTCAGCTTTAATAGCAAAACAACTGGACAGACTAAATTGAAATGATTTATCCTCTCTGAACATCATAGTCAAAACATACTGTCACAGTAACAGGTTAAATCTTCTGCTGCATGCACAACAGAATTTTTTTGCCCATGTCATGCTTCATAGTGCCATTGATACTACTATGCTTTACAGAATGACTTTCATGAGGCCACTTCTTCTGCCCTGCTCTCTTCCTTCTGCCTCCTTCTCCTTTCTTCGGTTAAACAAGAACAAATGTCATCCCATACAGTGTCATCCCTTTTTTGCTTAAAGGGTCTTTTTAAAGAGTTGAGTTAATACTGTAAGTGAGCAGATTTTATCCTTCTTTGTCCATTAAATATTTTATCTGGAAAATAAAAGACTGTTCTCTGTGTTCCCTGAAGGGGCAGAAAGGTGTTCCTGGAGGATTGAAAGGAAAGTCAGAATATGAGAACAAACTGTTTCACCTCACTCTTTTAGTTTTGAATTCTATCCATGTTTATAGTCCTTCTTTTCTGAAGTTTTTGGGATTTAATTTCTTCAATTTATGCATATTTCATGCTTTACATAGAAGTAACTTTCTGTGATGACTTCTATCCGCATCAGTGATATAAAAATGAATCCACGTTGAAGCAGTTTGTAAAGAGCTGCAGCCCATGGGAAGGATCAATGTTAGAGAAGTTCATGGAGGACTGTCTCTTGTGGGAGGTATCCTATGCTGGAGCAGGGGAAGAGTGTGAGGAGTCATCTCACTTGAAGAAGGAGCGGGAGGAGGTGCTCCAGGCATCAGAGTAGAGATTCCCCACCAACCCATAGTGAGACAGGCTGTCCTGCAGCTCAAAGATCTTAATGGGGGAGATTGCAATAGAAATATCTTTACATTGTTGTAACCTGGGATTTGAGTTCCATATTATGCAAACTACTACAGCAAAAAAATCCTTGCTACAGCCAGACTAAGAACAAAGTTCCTTGCAATGTTAAATCCTGTAACCTGGCCCAAAGGGATCAGGGATGAAGAATGTAATATAAATACCTTTAACTTGTTGCAAGGCATGATTTGAGTTGCATGTTGCAGGATTAGTTTAACAGGAACAGCCTGAACCAGTGGAGGAGAAGCCTTACAAAAAGCAGTGTAAGTACAGCAGTGACCTGAGATGGCCTTGGTGCTCAGAAACTCCAAGCAACATGCCACCTCTCCCGTCCCAAGAGACCACTTTAACAGGTGGAGCCCAATGTCATGTACTAAATGAACTCAAAGCACATTTTGCAGCGGTGGTCTGTAGGCTAAGGGAGTGACATCTATGTATTATATTAAAAAAAGGGGAAGAGGGAGCATGGTTAATGATGAATAATTGAATAGTGTGGGACCTGATCGTAACATAAATGGTAAGGAATAAAGGTGAGGTAAAATGCTGGTTTTGTCTATGTAGGGTCAATTTTCTTCACAGTAGCAAGTACAGGGCTATGTTTTGGACATTTGTTGAGAGCAGTGTTGATTATACAGGAATGTTTTAATTACTGCTGAGCAGGGCTTACATGGAGCCAAGGCCTTTTCTGCTCCTCACCAAACTCCACTAGTGACCAGGCTGGGAGTGCACAAGTAGCTGCTGGGAGGGGGCACAGTCGGGACAGCTGACCCCAACTGACCAAAGGGATACTCCAGACCATAAGGTTCATGCTTAGCATATAAATCTGTAGGGACAAGAAAGAAGAAAAGAGGAGGGAGACATTTGGATTGATGATGTTTGTTCTCCCAAGTCAGTGTTATGCATGATGGGGCCCTGCTCTCCTGGAGGTGATGGAACACCTACCTGCCCATGGGAACCAGTGAATTAATTCCTTCTTTTGCTTTGTTTGTGTGTGCAGCTTTTTCTTTCCCTATTAAACTGTATTTATCTCAACCCAAAGCTTTCTCACTTTTACTTTTCCCATTGTCTCCCCAGTCCCACTGGGGCAGATGGAGAGAGCCGCTGTGTGATACTTGCGGTTGGGTGGGATACTCGATATGTTGGGTTGGGATAAATCATGACATGTGAAAAATGTTTATTGCTGTGAATTTAAGACAGATGGAGGTGATTCCTGAATGTCTGAGAAAAGTACTGAAGAGTTGCAAGAGGTACATTTCAGATGTAGCTACCCCATTCCTTAGTGTTTCACTGTGGTTATCTCCGTCCAGATCCTGATGGTGAGGCTACTCTTCAGCTTTAGTGACTACCAGGCCTCTTGATGATGAAGAATGGGAGCGATGGGGTTTGCCATATCTAAGATTAGGGTATTTAGGACTTAGGCATCCCAAAGTTCAGCACTGCAGGCTCCTACTTCTTCTTCTGGTTTCAGAATGGAACATTAGTGAAACTGAATTTATGTGCAACTCTACACACAACAGTGTATGAGAGCAATTACTGTTCAAGATCAGATGGTTAAGTGGTAAAAACAAATAGTTTGATCATGATAAACATAATATTGCAGTAACAAACCACCTCTGAATCTGAACCCATTTAAACCACTCAAGACACTTCTGTTCTTTAAGGTTCTTGAAAGATTATGATCTTGTTTAGTTTAGTTACTTTACATTCAGCAGCATACTTCTGATTGTGGACAGAAGATATTTTGATCTTTATTTATGCTTTCATTTTTAATAGCATCCACTTACCAACTTCAAACATGTTTACCTAGAATTGTGCCCAGAGGGAAATATACCCAGCTAATTGCTATTAATGTTTGCAATGCCTGATTAAGTTATAATAATATGTTAGTAAGGCCATCATTTAATATTGGGATTGACATAAAGAAAGAAGAGTGGGTGATATAATTTAAATAAAAGCCTAATTATTTGCAAATGGAATGGAAGGACAATGTGAGTGGTATTTCTTTACTGTTCGTCTTCTGCAAGGAGAGACTAAATTCTGCTTGATTTTCTATTCTGTGCTTTCATTCATCTCTGAACTAAACTAGTACACCAAGTAGAGCTAGTACACTAGGACGCATAGTTCATGTACAAATGGCTTGTCAATTTGGTTTGATGTAGGAAATGGAATGACAATATATCATGGTGCCTAAGTAATTATTTTGTGTGTTTATTTTCATAAAACATAATTATTCAGCAATTAATAGTTAGTGGGATTACTATGTTTAGGTACTGCTGGCATAATGGAATTGTTAAATATTTTAACTGAACTCAAACTTACCATTTAGAAATTATTAAGAAGCACGAAGGAGAAAGATCTAGTAACTAAATGTAATCCATAGCAACATATTTTAAGTAGATACTGTGTGTTTGGTGAGAAAATTACCATTAGTATTTTATTTACAATGCTATGCTACAACACTGTGGTGTGTTTGTATTGCGGCTTGCCACAGAGATAAAAACACCTTTATATTATAAAGTGGAAAATTTTGTGAATCATGAAGTAATTCAAGTGAGTTGTAGGAAAGAAAAACGCATTAGCATTTAAATAATCAGTTCAAAATTTTGTTCTATTTGGGAATAAAAATTCCTCTAAAAAAACATACATCATCCCCTGAGTATTGTATGTACTACATGGGTTACATGATAACTAATTGATTTTATTTTCTTAGTTTTAGTGAGGCAGTTTATATTGGAAAGGCAGGCTGGCAAATACTTGTGAATGGTAGGCTGGTATAAATCATTATGCAGTCTGATAAAGAATATTTTGTATGAGCTTACTTATCAAGTGAGATTCTGTAGACTTACAGGTTATATTTTTTCTTAAATTCTGTAAAGCCTCACACTGTGTCTAGTCAAAGTAACTTTCCTAGAAATAATTACTTGTGCTGTATGAAAATAAATCACAACTTCATTTTCAGCCAGCACAATGAATTTTGCATTCAGATAAAGAAATTCAACACAAATAAACAGTTACATTTTTTTTTCCTTGATTAATGAGGTGTCCTGACTGAATACTCCACAAACTCTGCATTCTGAAACAAGATTTTCTTTTTTCTGTGAAATTTTGAAAGATTCAGTATTATAAGCTAGGGCAGGAAATATGCATTCCTTACTGATATAAATTAGAGTGGCTTATCTGAAGGCAGTATAGCTATTCACATTCTAAAGCTATTCACATATAGTTCATTCACATTCTAAAGTCAAACCCGTGATTTTTAATTATACTGTTGTTTCAACTTGACTTGCAAGAATTAAAAAAACATGTTCCTGATTGTATTATGGCAGAAATTAGACAAATGCTCTTTGCAGTGTTTCCTTACTTTGGATATGTGTTACCTCCACGGAAGAAAGCGTTCTTCTGAACATTAATAAAATTAACATAGCTTTATGACTAGCATGGAAAGAATTGATAATTCATTCTCTAAATCTAAGAACTTGTCCCGGGTTAACCAAAAGTATGTATTCTACCGCCATCCACATAATTCCTTGATAAACCGGGTCGTTCACAGTTGCTGGTTACACACCTGGTCCCTGGGGCTATGGCTGAGGAGAGGCAGATCATGTGAGGTGGGGTAGTGTTTCTTATCGCAACTGTGATAACTTACCTGAGCAGCAGCAGCAAGCACCATCCGTCCTGAGTGGATTATCTCTGCTAAAAGCCCATTACCAAACTGGATAAGCACCGACAAATGGAACGTCAGAAACATCTCATTCCATTGTGGAAATCCCCGCCCCTGGGGGAGGTACCAGCTAAGAAACACCACATAAAAACAGACTGAAAGAGACCACCACTGGACACCCAGAGGACTAGACCTTTCTCAACTGCTGGACACCCAGACCACTGGACACCCAAAGGACCAGACCTTCACCATGGGACACCCAGACTACTGGACACCCAAACCACTGGACACCACTGAGCCATGGGATACCCAGCAGAGGAGGCGACCTAGACCCCATGTCTGAAGTCCCAGACCTTCAACAGGACTACAACCACTTTCAGGTTGTACTGTGACTGTTGGTTTAAGCCGGTGTTCCTGTATCACTGCATTTATTTTAACCTTTCTATTAAAACTGTGATTTTAACCTAAAATCTCTCTTGAGGTATTTGTGTGGGGTTAATTTCCCCTGCTGGTTTACAGTCAAACTGGCATAGAACTCAGTCTGCCTTCTGGTATGGCCACAGTTGACAAACTTGTTGGCAATTTCAGCATGAAAGCCCAGTACTAAAAAAGCAATCAGGGTGAACACTTCTTCCAGCAGATGATTCTTTCACTTCTGGCTGGAGACACATTGGTGAGGAGGAGAGCAGAGGTTGGCAGTACACCTTCTCTGTGTTTAGCAGCAGAGAAAAGTTAACACTGCTTCAGGCTATTACCTTTCTTGGGTTAAAACTGTGGTGACGTCTATGCAGACAGGGCCGTGTGAAAAAGTGTGGTGGTAATGTGCAGCTCACCACAAAATATCTCAGCAGATAATTCATGCAATTGATATTTACAGAAATCACCAAGCATGAATGAACTTTTAATTATATTAAAGTGTTTACAATCACTTATCCTATGCTTGTCTCAGTTTGTGAAGAAACAACACCTCAAACCATAATAGTCAGATGATCTCAAGATGCAAGAATTCTGTTAGATGCAAGAGTCCTGTTAGAACATGCTTCCATTTGACAAAAGCAGGAAGTGTTAATTTTGAGCCCTTTTATATGGACAGGAATTCTCTGCAAAGAGAATTCTGTTGCCCAAGTAAATGCACACTTGAGTGATTCAAGCCAAATTAGTGGTTTACGTGGTTCACTTTGAGTATATTTACTGTAGTAACATCTAAAAACCCAGCTTTTTGAGTTTGTGTGTTAGACATTTCCAAGATATTTGTTATTCCAACTTGCTCACATCCTTCCCACGTGAAATTTAGAATGCATGCGTTTATTTCTTACCCTCCCTTCAGACTCCTTTATTCTTTCCCCTCCCTCTACCCCATAACACTCAAATATGTGCCTTTGGCTCATACAATTTTTTTTCAGTGGTAAAGAAATTATTTTGATGAATCAGGTGAGAAAAATACCTGTACATTTTGCAACAGCTCTATTTGCTGGAGTATTTAAAGAAATTCAACTGCAGCTTCTCAAGGATTTTCTTGATTTCTGCTAGCTGATGTTTTCCAGGCAGCTTGCTGTATTAAAAGCATGTGTTTGCAGTGCTGGTAGTCTGTACTTTGTACCAAGCAAACTGAAAACAAATGTGAGAAAGATGACTTAGCATTCTGTAGCTTCTATGTGGAATGAAATGGTGTATGTTTGTGTGTGAGCACAGTATAAAAGTTTGTTCATGTGTTCCTTTTATAGCAAGGAAATAGTTACTGAATATTTTCCATACCAACGTAACAGAGTAATAAGTGTGCTATGTTTAATTGACTGGAAATCATTAACAGTGCTTTCTGGCTGGTAGGAAGTTGTATTCTTGATTCAACCGTTCCCCCACGCAACCTATTGTTAAGGACACAATAATGTACTCTAACTCTGTAGTCGGAGCCACATGCCTAAATCCACTACCCTCAGAAGTAAAGCAAACAACTTTGGATATCAGCGGGAGGGCAAATAATGTCTTAGGCTTTTCTCAGAACGTCTGTCACAAATGTGAAAAGATGAAAGCTGATTTTGATGATTGCAAGCTGGTGGAATATCTTCACGTACAGAATAAACCATGTATTTTTAGTAACAAATTAGGACCGGATTTTCCAGGCAGACTGTGCTCACAAAAGAATGTGTGGGTTCTTCTTCCTTTTTAATGCTTTTTCTTTCTCTAACCCACAGTCGCATTTACAACAGCTTATAATATTTTGAAAGAAAAAAGATGTGCACACGTGGGGAATAGAGAAAAGAAAAGATGATTGTTGTTAGAACTTGTCAGAAATGAGAATACTCACACTCAAACCAAAACAATTTTCTACAAAAAAAAGGTAATGCATATACTTTCTTATCAACTATGATTTTTGTAGGCCTGCATTATATCCTACACAGACTTTTTGATTTCCTAAATCACTTTGAATATTTAAAAGATAATTCCAACTATAATTGCACAAATTTAAAATTCAGGGCTTCTGCTGGTAGTCTGTAAACACAAATTCTTCCCTCCATAGATTTTACATTATTTTCTGTGATAGATATAGATTTGGGTGTTAGAGTATTTGTCTTACAAGTATGTCTCATTTCAAATGTATTTTAGGAAATAACAAATTCTATTGACTGTAAGGGAAAGAAACCCCACCTGCTAAGTCAGGGTAAGAGCTTAAGATCCATTTAGAAAACCCAGTTATCAAAAGGTGAACTCCTTCCTTTTCCTCAGAATAACTCAATAGCTCAAACTACATCAATGCTTGTCTGTCTCCTATTTTCCAGGTTGATTTTGTGTAGGCACAAGTAGCTACACTTCCATCTCAGCAGAAATATGTTTGCTTGGTAAGTCAAGTTCCTCCTCTAATACACATTATTCTTTTGATTGACAGTGTCAATATCCCTTCACTCAGGCTGCCTCATAGCAGTTTGTCTCCTTGGCAGTAGAGAGTGAAGGATCTTCATTCCTCCAGTTGTGCTCCTCAATTCTAGGTTTACCAGCATGGTAGAGAGGCACATATTTACAATTGTAACCAACCCAGTAAAGCGAGCCTTTCTGCTTCCATTAGAAAGACCTTGTGTAAAGTCTGGGAAATTTGAGTTCTGAACCACCATTCGAATTTGAATGTTCCTTCTGCTCTCTGCCTTGTATAGATGGAGAAGTCTTGTGACCTCAAGTCACAAAAAGCCTGTCACAAGTGCACACTTAGTTTACTTTCGTTGCTTTCATTTTTTCAGGGTATCAGGTACCTTGAACAAATGGTTGATTTCTTCTGACAACTGACTGGTGAATACTTAGGCAGGTTTCCTATGACAACTGTGCTGGAGGCTTAAAAACAAACTGGAGCTCCAAGCCCCGTGTTTCATGGTGCTGGCAATGCAGTCTTGAATGAGCTCTGCTCTATGCTACAAATAATATTCATCTGAACAATATTCTTCTGTGAGCAGCTTAGATAAGTTTGTTAAACTAACCTTACAAAACCCTGTTTTAGGGGGCTCTACTTTTAGAAGTAAAGATCAAAATCTTCTTTAAAAAATGCCCACGACAGCATGGTTCATATTTGGCAGCCGAGATGAACAATGGGAAGGGATATTATCTGTACTAAGAAATTGTGGCAATCTAAAATTTGACATTTTATAATTAAATTAAAACTAAAAGGTAGATTGGTAAGGATCAGAGACACTATTTTAATAGCAATGTTGCAATTTCCATTTAATGTGCTACAAATGCAAAAAAAATTTCATTGTTGAATGAAGAGTTCTGATAGACTTTCATTGATGTTGCAGTGTGACTGATATACATTCCTGAAAAGTATTTTGTGAGAACAAAATAGGTTGTTGACTGATTTTGTGTAGAACTTGCATTTGTGAGCTGACTCTGCTAGATCTGCAACATTAATGAAGAGGCACTTACTTCCCTTGTGTGCAATTCAGTAGCTGTGCAAAATTTTTTCTGTGACCTCTGCAGCTGAGAGGTCTGGTTTTAGAAGTCACTGTATAATCAAAGTTTGGTTTGGGGCATCAGAATAACTCTAATGTGAACTAAAAACCTCAAAGAGAATGTGATGTGAATTCTGGGTTGTCATGTGAATCAGAACTTTTGTAGTAGATTTTGTAAAAGCAAAGTAAAAAGAACATAGATGACTTTTAGTAAAATACTCCAAAATATGCAGTTTTACTTGACCACTATTTTTCTGGAATTCACAGAGCCTTGTAAGAACAGAGGACAGGCAGCCCAAGAGTCATATGAATACAGAATGTAGCTATAATCAGACTACATATATGAAGGCAGGAGGATTATCTCAAGGCAGAATGGGATAAAGTCACACAGGATGGAAGGATAGCCCATTTGAGCTGTTCATATCTGAAATTCAAAACAGACTTGAAAGAAAATGAATAAAGCAGAGATCACTGAACTTAAAGTGAACCAAAACAAATGAGATTCATATGTCTCTAAGAGCCAGCTGATGAAATCTTTAAATACATGAATGTTCTTTTAAATGTAAGTGCAGCTGTGACTGTTTAGGAGCATGTGGTTTTGCTAGCTAGCAAGTACTTTGTGCAATGATTGATCTCTACAAACGAATTTGCTAAGAGAAACAAATAATGGAGTAAGTGTTCACATTTCTCAGGACACAGCCGGTATCTCCCTATTGGCTGCTGCCTGAGTCCCTTTCCAATGAATCAATGCAAGACTAAGGTTAGTGATATAATTAGGGGATTACAATCTTTGGCTGTTTAATTAAATATGACTTTGTACAAATACTTTGTCACCAGGCGGTTGAAACTTGCTAGGTACACATTTTTGGAAATAGCATGTAAACTTGGGAAATGATAGTCTTTGATCTTTGAGGTTTTCTCTTCTTTGAAGTTTTTTTCTAAAGTCAGTGCAATACAAGTGTTAATTTAATACAGCAGAGTGGAAAAATAATCTTAAATCAGGGAGTATTAACATACAAAACCTCCTAGCTTTTCATGTGTCTCTGAAATGTGGTAATCCTCCCTTTTCTAAAAACAGTTCTCCTAAGAGATTTTTTTTGCTGAACTATTTGGAATCTCACAGTAAGCATGTTTTTTTACCTGTGTGCTTTTAGCTTAGTTTCCTGACTTTCATTTTCCATTTGTTTTCAATATTTTAGTCCATTTTGAAAGATCTGTTTTATTCTATTCTTAGTAACATTATTGAAAGTATAAATGCTATTTGTTAAAAATTCCTTTTGTCTCTATCTACCACTCCTTTCTTCCTGAAGTTTCCTCTCTGAGACCTGTATTGCCATTATTCTGAGGCTTCTTATGGTGTTTTTAATGATCATTTTCAGAAATACAGTTATGAGACTAGCAAGGATTATTTCCAACATGTGAAATGTGGAAGCAAGACTTCTGAATGCAGGGTTCCCAAGTTAGGAACCTCGGAGATATTTTACCTTTTTTTTTTTTATCTCTCCACTTTTATTATCTTAAAAGAGTTATATACATATGTGATTTAACTAGGAATATCTATGATCTTCTCTAAATTAGACATATGGTAATACTCCAGTATTTTTTTAACATTAGGTTTCTGAGCTACCTCTAGAGCACGGAAAGCTTGTTTTCAAGAGATATGTTTATTTAATCGGGATTTTGAAATGGCCTGAGGGCCTGGAAGGAGCGTGCAACCTAATGTTTTTCTTATTCTTTACTACTGTGTAAAGGAAGTACAACCGAGTGTCTTCCGTAACAAAGTGCTTAGGGACAGGGATATTTCTATAATTATTTTCTCTAATTCAGAAGTTAGAAGTTAATGGTGCTGTGGGGAGAAGAGTTAAGCAAAGGCATTGTTTTGATTGCAGGAGGATACAATACTGAGTGCTCCACTTTCAAGGGGATGTGAAAGATATATTTTTCTTCCTACATAATGCTAAATGGGTTTTTCATTTTCAAGCTACATCTTGCTGGAACAAAAAGCTACTTGCTCATATCTTAGAATGAATGAGTGACTGCTATTTAATGTGACTCAGCAGGCTACAGGTGCAGTTCTCTGTTGCTAGCTTTCCAGCAGACAAGTCTGTCTTCATGGCACAAGGCATCACACTTCTGTTTCAGGGAAAAATCCACGCTGCTGGGACTGAAAGGATGCGCTTTCCTAGATGCGTTTATCAAACCATATCCAATCAGCTACATTCTGAAAAACGCAGCCCTCTAGAACTAGCGACAACAACTGTTGAGTAACAGTAAGTCTTCTAAACAGGCTGTGATACATTGTTTTTTGCTTCAGAATAGTAGTGTCTGAGTTTCAGTGCACTTATAGTTGAGCTATTATAAACAAGAGAGAGCCTGCCTCTTTTATACGAAGTTCCCTGTGCGTGTCCACTGAGTTTTTCCTCCAGAAGAGGGTTTTTTTCAGATGTAGCCAGAATAACTTGAGTTTGCCCAGTTTTACTATATGCTTGTTATAATTTTTTTAAATTTTCTTCTGCCAGGTAATGGTGAACAGTGTTATCACTCTGTCTTGTAAACTATATTTTCTATTCTTGCATCAAATTGATGCATGGATTTGAAACTGAACTAACTCTCTTGTCATAAAAAAGTTCTTGTTTATTTTCTCTTAGAGAAAAGAGATTAATGAATTGGCAGACAGAACATCTTGGCAGAAACAGTCTTCTAAATCTGATCAGATTGCTGTGTTTTGCCATGGTAAGCATTGCTAAAAATGTCACATTTTCTGAGTACGTGTACCAGAGTTATAAGTGATCTTTATGCACTTTCCATGTATTTTCATATAAAATGGCTATAAAATCTGTGCAACTGAAGAAACTGAGGCTTTGGAAATAAAAAAGTGTGAAAGTAAGAAAGAGAGAGAGAGGGAGAAAGATCTCGAGTTCACCAATTACTTGCATACTCAGGAGCATAGTGGTTAGAAATGCATGAAACTACTTTTGGAAAAGGTGTCCTGATTACAAGGCTATTCCTTTCTTGAGGTGCCTGACTTTCTGCTGTACTGAAATGATATTTTGCATCTGAATTAAGCTTTCCCAACGGAAACTCACTCACAGCTGGATATTTTCACAAAAGGGTTTCATTTTAGACAAAGTAATATGTTTCTGAAGTAGAAAATTGCATGACTACTTCCTGAATAGCTTTACTAACCCGGACTTAAAAATTGCTTATCTGGAGTCTAGGCTTTTTTCACCCACACTGGTATCTGAGTATTTACAGGGAAAAATTATGTTGACATTTAATGATCCATCACAATATTTTTCAGTCTACTGACATTTACTGTATTTGGTTAGATGAAATTTTATTGATTACTACTTGGACAATTAGAAGGTATTAGGGTCCTGAAAACTTAGTATTTCTGGTATATGCAGTATCTGCATTAGCTTAGCTGGCATCTAGGAATGTGGCTAGCAGGACATGGCTGACTATAATGCGAGTATGTGAGGTAGGCATTTTTTGCTTGATTCCCAAATTTATATTTTTTTAACTTGGTGTATAAACAGTTATATAATATTAAGAGTGTGGTCATAACAACTTGTGTATCTAATTTCTCTGTTTTTTGCAAGGCACCTACATCTTATGTTTCATCTGCTCTTGCACATTTCCTTTTTGCCTGGTGCTAGAGTGGAACGTTCCCCATGAATCCCTTGCAGCATCTGTAAGGGAGCCGCACTGCACAGCATTGTTTGAGTGCTTCAGACAGGTTTAATTTTAGTTCATATACTATTTTTGAAATGTTTAATTGACTGAAGTACCGAATGTTTTAAGAATTGAGTGGATTTGATATAAAAGTCTTCCAACCATGAGAGCCATGACAGGGAAAGGGTGATTGCCTGGGGAAAGGTGGTCAACTGAAATTTGTTTAATTACTCTTCAACTCTTTTGAAATTATATTTTAATGAAGTTCCAAAGGCAAAGAGCATAATTTTATCTGTAAACTAAGGATTGTAGCTTTTCAGTAGTCACCACTTCCCCCCGTGTTTATACAATATCTGTTGTGTAAAGAAACAGACACAGATTATCGCGGAGAAATACAAAAGAGGTTGCCTGAAAAAAGTGTTTTCCAGACTTTAGGGTAGGAAGATAAAATTTTCTTGAAGTATTTCCATATAAAAAGTCCTTAAATGACAGCATGTGAACATGGCCAGTTCTGAAAATAGTCAGATAGTCAGACATGCTGAATTCTGTTTACTTATTCACTGGTGGGTGCCTACTACCATTTGAGATGTCCACAGTTTTCTGAAAGAACAGTACAGGGATTACACACAAGACACTGGAATTGTGAAGAAGTGTGCTTTTCTGGTTGGCAGTTGAAAACTGATAAAATTATACTGGTATATCCGTAATGGCACCAAACATCTATGGTTTTGATTTAAAAGGCATCTTCATATCTAAGCTTTTATTTACCTAGTATCTTGCTCCATTATTTTAATGTTTTAATTGACAGAAAAGTTACTAGTTTAGATGGCAGTAAAATTTTTGGCACCCTTTGTTATCCATCCAGAAGTAGCTCTGTACCTTGGACCTCACTGCAGGAAATAAAATGCCTCAGGCTTAGGGGTGAGCCACAACATTCCTGAATCCTACCCATATCCAATCCTCTTTTCAAGAGTGACCTGCAGAAATTGTCTATGTGGGGGTAAGTGGGGGAGTGGTACTAGAAACTACAGTTCCTTCTTTCCTTTGACCTTAATCTCTGTTCAGAACACTTCGTTTCAATGCTATTAGAAACTCATTTTTCTGTAGTATGGAAGAATTATTAAAATGTATTTTACCCTTTCTTTAGAATAACATATATATATTTTGTGGAAATGTCTGATGATGGAGGTCCAGAGCATCACCTGACTTTACCTGAACAGTAGTTTGCCATTCAGCAAAGACTGATAGTCTCCTGGGATCCATAGTAGTCAAAAGTGCTAAGGATAGGAGTAGGTAAAGAAGTGCTAATGCAGTGCTAAATTAGATCCACTAAAAGCTCCTACACATCAGCAGGATATTTTACTGATTACTTCGGGCTTGACATCATATGGATGCAGACATTTAACTTTTTTTTTCTTCAGGCTGCACCTAGACAGATCAAGCTTGTTTCTGCCCAGCATTTGAGAACAAGAACAAGATTGCATTGGTTTGCAATAGACACTGCAAATGTAACCTTTGCTGTCAATGACAAGACATTTTTTCTAGAGATATTCTTGTTACCTGTGCTTATCTGAATGTGTTAGCAGTTGACTCATGGAGAAATACTTATTGTCAGCTGCAAAGTACTTTTAGAAATTGAACACGTAACTCCTAAGGATTTTCTGCCTGAAGGCAAAGGTCGTAAAAAGGTCTGTGAGCCTTGAAATCTCTTTTTGCTGCCTCAAAGTAGGAAGTCACTGAAATATTGATCCTGGATTTGCAGTCAGATTTCACTCTTTACAGAAATGAATTTCATTCCAGTCCAGAATCTCCCTGTGGTGTTACAGCATAGGCATACAAGTAAGTTAAGAATTAAAATCATGGATTGTGAATGTTGCTGATTCTTCAGGTAGGATTAGGTCACCTAGCAGTGGGATAGGTAAGAAAAATCATGCAGGTGCCTTGGAATGGAAAGCTGCATAAACATCCTGAGTTATAACAGACAAAGACAACTCCTCTGGCAATTTAAGATGCATCAACAGTCCCTAGTGTGTGGACAAGAATCATGTATTCATATCACCAAGGAGCTGCTCTCAGCATAGACTATAATCTGCTTGCCCTTTCATTCCCTTCTGGACAAATCTTGCATTCTCTTCTGCAAATACTCCAAAGTACTATTTTTGGGAGTGAGCTGTGTTTATTAGAGACTGATTTATGTTTAAGAGGTTATTTGCAATTCTCAGTCAATGTCCTTGCACCTGAGTCCCAGTCTGTCAAGTATTGTGGTAGTATTGAAGTCAAGGTAAACTGTGACCCTTCAATCTTGAAATATCATTGGAAAGAGTAGAACTTCTCTAAATACTCACATTTCCTGGCTGAAGTGCATCTACACCAATGCACACAGTATGGGTAACAAACAGGAGAAACTGGGAGCTACTGTGCAGCTGTAAAGTTATGTGGTAGATGCTATCATGGAAATGTGGTGGGAAGACTTCCAGGACTGGAGTGCTGCAATGGATGGTTATAAGCTCTTCAGAAGGGACAGGCAAGGAAGGAGGAATGACTCTGTACATTAGGGAGAGTTTTCACTGTATAGGGTGCAAGGACAGCGATGATAAGGTTGAGTGCTGATGTATGAGAATTGGGAGGAACGGTAGTAAGGCAGATTTCTGTGAGGGAGTCTGTTAGGGACCACTCAACCAGGATGAAGTTGCAATAGACTGAAAATCCAGACTATGCTTTGATGTCAAATTATTCTTGATAGAATATATTTTCAATAGTTTACTCCTTAGAGTATTTTCTACTATTGGGAGACCATTTTTGAAAGCTTTATTTACTTTGATAGAGGTTTTTTCAAATATTTCCATACAGAAATGTACATAGTATCTCCCACAATTATGTTCTTAGTCATTGTTTAAACAGAATTGGAATGAGGTGCTTGTAACAATAACTGTAATATTGCAGTAAATAAAGGAGAATCATAAACAAAAGCTCTAGGAACAAGAGAGAAACTTATCTCTTTCTCTACTCATGTTGTTGACAAGTGGTTTTTAAAACCCTATTCCATAAAAAGCAATACCTAACCAAGATCCATGGGATGAGATTTACTTTATGAAGATCACAGTTTAAGCTAAAGTCATGTTGGTGGTGTTTTTAAAATAAGCATCCAATTCCCGGTAATTACCAGCAAATCATCAAAAAAAGTGCATATCAGATTTGCATCTGTGTTTCAGGTTAGCTTTAGCTGTATTCTTACAAAAGAAAGTAGTCAGTGCCTGGCAGTAACTGCAAATAAAATGTGGGTTTCATCCTTCCTGCCTTGAAATTCTTCACTAGGGCTCCAAAAATGAAGAGCAGGCCTGCCTGACCCATTTTCAGTAGGAAGGAATCTGCTTTCTAGGATGAAAAGTGCCATATGGAGATGCTTTCTTTTCTCTGTGGTCTCTGCATGGCAGTTAGGACAAATATAATTGAGGTACTGGATGAGAAAGCCAGTTGTCGATTGAGCTGGATTTATGCAAAGGGTACAACAGAAGTGTTTATTCGTATTACCTGTCATTAATGGGAGCTCTAGAGCATTTACCTTGTGCAGACTGAGAGCCAGCAATGTTTGTTGAGCAAGGCTCCATGACACGGGATGTATTTCAACTAGAACAATGCTGTCTGAAATGTACTCCCTGAAGACTATGTAGACCTGAACTTCAAGATACGGAAGAACAGCAAAATGGCAAGACCTCAGATTTTTCTTTTCTTTGAGTTATGTGTTTGGGTTGTTTCCCTATTATTTGGCTATGCAATTGGTTTTGTATCTGAAACAGTTCATGTTTCAGTTTTTCAAAACTTTGCTATTTCTCACTTTTAACAATCCTTTTTTATTCTCGTATGGACATGAGTTTAAATTACTTTGCTGACTTTAGATGGAGAATAGTGAATTTCATGTCTCCAAATGCAGTTCTGTATAATAACTGTAAGTCTATTCAGTTCCCCCAATTTTAGTTTTTATAAATCTAATAAATAACATAAATAATATATTACTTTTGATCACTTCTATATATTGATTCTTATGTATATATCTGAATGTTCCTTTTGCCGAAACGTAGGATACTAAGTGTACGTTTATCATCTGGCATGCTTATAAGTAAAATTGGCTGAAGGGACATGGTCAAACAGTTGAGCTGAACATAAGCTGTTTCTCAGTCAGCACACTGCCTCCTCGTGTACTGGAAACTTGCATAAATAACGTTACTATGTTTCAAGCCCTGACTTTTTTTTTTGATAATTCTTATTATATGTGCCTACTTCAGTGCTATACTCCTTGAATTGCATTAGGGCACAGCTCTTGTTGCATTATCTCATTAGCATGTGTTTATTATTTGTTTTCTGTGTAATTACTGTCCCAGAACAGTACAAAATGACATTAGATGTTAGAATTCTAAAAGGTACCAAGATAAAAACTACGGCTTATTCATTTTCTTCTCCACTACCTGATATTTTGATTGCCTGTCAGCAGGATCTGCTGGACAAGCTGAGTTGTAAGGCTCCTTATGGCATGGTCAAATGATTTTTCAAGATCTTTAAAAAAAAGGATTTTTCCCCATTCTATTTATTTCTCAAATTTGTTTGCCATATACATATAAATTCTGATGATGTGTGGTTATGGAGAAATTAATTTCACCTTGTAAATTTCCAAGTTTTTGTCTGATTTTTGTTAAAATACAGCTTGAATTGGTGTTTAAATGTCCGCTTTTGGACCAAAGGTAGACATTTGAATTTGAATCTTACAAATTTACTGGGAAGTATAAGGTCATAAACATTTGGAAATTCTTCTATTATTTGAAAAGAACACAAGTTTTGATCTAATATTTGGGGTGTGAGGGTTGTGGTGCAGTCATGTTCTAACTGCTTTATAGTGTCATATCTCTAGAAGCAGAACTAAATGATCATAACAAGAGAGAAGTCTTTTTTTTTTTTTTCAGAAAATTGAAAATTGTGCCCAAAGACAATTATAGTAAGTTATATTTGAAGTCATATCTAATCAGGCAGGCAATGAAGGTTTTTTAATAGTAAATTGTTCTAAGCATAAAAATAAGTAATAAAAACGTTTTCCAACACATCAGAAACTGGAAGCCTGCGCTTGACTCCATAGGGCTGATAGATGGCTGGCGTATAAAAATGAGCATTCAGGTTAATAGTGATAAAGTCCAGATGTTTTCTTTATATTTGTGTTCATTAGTCTTAAATAGGTGCATCACTGGAAAAAAATTTAGGGCAAAATTATCAGAGCAAAAGGTTTCACCCAAGAGGTCTAGAGTGAGTCATTACCAACTACATGGTATAAAACCCGTTGCTCAAGTCCAGGAGACAGTAAGGAAGCAAATGAGAACAAGTTTTCAAAAAGGGCTTCAAAGGGTATCTGGGGATCTACAGGCCATTACATCTTACTTCTATATCAGTCATATAGATATGGCAGAGACTATAAGAAAGAATAGAGTTAGTCAGTCAGCTGGGAAATAAGTGTGGCAAGCCATGTCTTGCATTTTTGCTGGTGTGCTTTAAGTCACACCAGCAAACACAGATTAGGGCAGCTGGCTGACAGAACACTGGATCTGCAGAAAAATGGTGATTAATTACTGAGTTAAAATAAGGAAACCAGTGGTAAGTTTTCACTGTGAATGTACACTGTCAGTGGTATTCCTTGATTGCCTCTGCAGGCAGCTATCGTATTTGATGCTTATCTTCAGAAAACAGCTAGAAATGGGGTGAACAATGAGATGGCAAGGCTTTGGCATTACAACTCTACTCAAGGTAGGGAAGAGTTGCATAAGGTTGTCAATAAACAAGTGAGTAGTGAAGTGCCAGCTAACATTCTAAAGTCAATAAATACGAAGCAATGTAGATGCCCAGACAATCTTGACTGTAGACACAATTAATTGGCTTGAAATTAGTGATGCCCCATTCCTGAGTCAATATTTGAACTCACTGTGAACAGATCCCTGAAACACTCATCTTAGTCCTTAACAGCAGTGAGAAAGGTACATAAGATATTTTAGAGCAGAACAGAAATAGAGGGCAAAACATTGCAGCATCACACAACTAGCCCATAGTCTGCAGACATTTTAAAATGAGCATATTACAAGAAATTCAGTCTCAAAAAGGTTTTGACAGAACTAGGGACAGTAGAGAATGAATTGGGAGTGATCAAAAGTAGTCAGATAGTTACTTTACAGAGAAAGGAAAACAATCTAAGTCTTCTCACTATAGAAAAGAGGTGACTGCACATGATTTTGATAGATGTCCATGTAATCACAAATTGTATGGTCAGAGTGAATAGGGAGTTATTGTTCACTGTTTTTCATTACAACATATGTGCAACATCCAGAGAAGTTACTCTGCATGCAATAAAAACAAACTGAAATGTTGCTACTGAAGTGTGGAATTAATTGCTAAATAAAATCATATGAACAGATTTAAAAAGCCATAAGGAAAAATTGTGAAAGAAATATCAGAGGATTGTAAAATGTAGCTGATATTTCAAACAAATGATTTAAGTGGAGAGGATATCTTCAGCATAAGATAAATATCACCTATGTTTCACCTCAATTTTTTTTATGCACTGCAATTATTGTAAGAGACAAATGAAATTATTATACTTAATATTTAAAAACACTGTATTATTATTATTATTATTATTAAATTATTAATTATTATTACAACAACCTGGCCAGTGCCTTGAGACTAAGTAAAGTAAGTGTCAGAAAATCATTAGTTCAAGCCCTATACAGTAATTGTACTCTTTATGTCTGCATTGAATAGTCAAAAACACAACTCGGAGTTGCTAGCACACCTGTATGTTGCAGACTTATTACTCTTTAAACATTCACCAAAGTCGTGAAGTGTCTGAAAGAGTTTCATGGACTTTGTTAAATACTGTTCAATATTGTATCATGATAAGGCTCCTTTAAATATGAGGAAGTTATGTTCCTCTCTTCCATGTTCCCCCTGGGAAACAACCTTAATCTCCATTTGAAGAGAGGTTTTGTGTGATCTGAGATTTGTAGATCTTTGTTTGGGACTAACACTACATGTTGAAATTTAATGTAAATAATTCTTACCACACTGGTTTGCTGTGTATGACTGGATTTTTGAACACTGGAAAATATATATTCCAAAACACATTTGGGATATTATATGATCTCAATTAAAATACTTCTAGGTATATCAATTAAAATTTTCAACATCACGAAAGGTAAACTTTAATAAAGTTGCACTAGTGCCACTGTGATTTTAAAAATGTAATAACAGAAAGCTGTCCCATATTTTTAGTATCACTACGAACAATATGTTATAATAAATTAAATGCATTTTTAAAGCAGGTAAAAATATGGATTAGAAGTGAATTTTTTTTAGTTGAATGGAAAAAATTGTGTCTGCTCTTATGTCAGCCTTGTAGAAGAATGTGCTGCCTAAGTGGGGGTAAAACAGCTTGAACTGTACACTATTTGCAAAGTATATCAGTCAAAGAACTTACCAGATGGAGAAGGAGGGGTCATGCTGCTTTAAATGTTGAGGGCTATTGAGATCAGCCTGACTCTTCAATCCCAAATTTATACATTCTGAGGAAGTGAAGAACAATGTTTCCTGACAGAATGTGGCAGATGTGGCAGACAAAGTACCTGCTAAAGGAACTAGTGATAGTAACTGATAACTTCTCTGAAGCGACTGAGTGAAAGGCTGCTGAGTTGACACAGCTGGCCTAGAAACCTATAACTCACGGTTAATCCCACTCCTACCTTTTAACAGCAGCGTCTTCTAGCACACCTCGTCTAGGAGCACATGTGGAGATTCCTCCTTTGAGGGGGAACTCAAAATTACTCCTTGAGGCTGAGCAAGAGTATTTTCCCATGGTCACTGGTATGGGTAAGTAATGTCAATCTCTTCTTAATAATTCTTTTGCTATCTTTAATATCATTGTTTCAATATTACTTAAAAAAATAGTGCATTCAATTTCACCTTTAGATAATCTTTTAGGCATAAACCATTGACTAAGTCTGAGGCTAGGATTGGATCCAGCCACACCTAGACTTCTCTCTGAGATGGAGTTTAGGAAGCACAGGGGTCCTTTCTGCACCTCATGACTCAATTGGAGAATCTCCCTGATAAACTTGTCCAAAATCTCCATTCTGTCTGCAATAGGCCACTTGTAGAAAACAATAGATGATAAATGTAGGTAAAGGATACTCTTTTAAATGTATGCTGAAAATACACTAGCAATATGACATTTTCACAGGAAAGTCCACTGGCTTATGTCTATGGATTCCTGTGTCTGTTTTGATGACCTGCTGTGTGTTCATTTTCTCATATGCCGTAGATTTATGTCACAGATGCAAGAGGTACCTGTAGTACCGCTCTATGTATGAGTCAATAACGCAGATTGACTGTAGTCATGGGCTGGAGTGTGACTGATGCTCTCAACCACTTACCCAAACAAACAATATTTGGTACAGGCTCCAAAGGAGGCAAAGACCCACACAGTTACAGAGAGAAAAGGAAAGAAACAAAATTTGGAAGAATGGCTGGAAATGAAGCTCATGCAAGCCCAATACCTGCCTAAACTCATGCAAATTAGGAAATTAATAGTATTCCCAGAGGACTGGGATGGTGATATTTGGGGCAATCTTAATGACTATGATGAAGGAAAAGATGACCTCTTGTTTTCTGTCAGATTCCTCAGAATATGAATATAGACCCAGCATTGAAGCAGAATGGAATTCTGATTCCAGTTGGTCACCAAAGACAATTGATAAAATTCCTAATATATACAGGTGCACAATGTTCAAAACCAACACAACATGTTACGAAGAAGGTGGGGGTGTGACCCAGACATGAGCGAGTTAAAGTCACCAGAGATGGATCATGTGCTATTTGCCAAACCACAGAAGTTAATGTAGGGCTCTGGGGGCAGAAGCACATGCTGTCTATTTGCTTTGCAATTAAAGAGCATAATGAAAATATTTGGGGTTTTGATGTTTTGACTGGGTGAAATTGGTGCTGGGTGAAATGGGTGCTGGGTGAAATTGGTGCTGGGTGAAATTGGCGCTTTCCAGATGGCATCATGTGGTTCTTCAGTTCAAGTGCCACCCACAACCCTGGTATAAATTGTAAAACTACAGTACAGGTACTTCAAACAGTCTTTGCACTGCCCAGTTCAAAAATTACCCATGTTCCACAGTATCCAAATCCTGCCATCCCTGCTGTGGAACAAAATGGATTTTCTGATGTAATATCATACTTGGAAAAATGGCACATTATTTCCAAAACCCACTTCCCATACACTTCATGGCCAGTCTAAAATTCAGAAGGGAGACAGCACATAACAACTGATTATCAGTGCCTAAATGCTGTATAGCTTCACTGATGGCTGCAGTACCCAATATTGCAGCTTACAGCCACAGCATGTAAGCGGCACATTCATACACTAGAAACAGCCTGTGCAAATCAGAGGACCAGTTAAGTTTCTAGAAGCATTCCTAGAGGGGATTGCTGCTCCAGAAGGAGTTGCACAAATACCTTTGGTTGGAAAACATTCTGCCTACTTGACAGGAATTGCAAGGGAAATGAAATTAACCGAAGAACATGCTAGAGTTTCTGAATTACAGATGCCTACAAATGCAGATCTACTGGCATTACAACAACCTTACAAACCATTAGCAATTTTAAATGCACCTCTCCTCAACAAGGAAACACCAAAATAAGACATTTGGGTCACTGATGCTTTGGCAAAAGGCAGTATAAGGTTCTTCATGAAACATTGCAACTGGCAAACAAATAATAGAATGTGGTGAATGCGGCACGTAAGTAGGAGTCATTGTTTTAGCAGCACCGAATGGAGCAGAAATTATATATGTAGACTTCTATGCTGTGTGAGGTGGTGCCACACAATGGCTCTGTCAATGGGAATCACTGAACTGAGAAGGAAAGTGATTTACAGTTTGAAGAACTCAAGATTGGTAATTGTTACTAAATATAGCCAGGAAAGCACCAATCAATACGAGACAGGTGAGAGTTTGTGGGAAGGACAACAAACCAGGCTAAAATTGGAGCCAAAACATAGGTGAATTTACTAAAATTAGGAAAATAAGATTAGGATCTCCTTAAACTCCAAGTGGTATGCTCTGGGAGAATGGCTACACCAGAAGGTGGGTTGCACAGGTAAAAAACCACATTATTTTGCTGCACAGAGCAAGGTTTGGCCCCAATACAGGAAAACTTGTGAAGTTATTCTTTTAGAATATCCTTAATATAAATTAAAATTACAAATGACCCTGCAAAGCACTATCCCTACATATCAAACAAGGAAAAATGTTGTTTGTGTGGCAAACCAATTACATAGGGCCATTCAAACCTTCTGCGAGACATTGATACATCTTCACAGGAGCAGAAGTATTCTCCACCTTTCATAGGGTGACTAAGTGCTGAAAGGCTGATGGATAAAGTACAGTTCAAGGGCTGCCTTCTTGGTTCTCAAGTCTACCTACTTCTGATATCCAAAGTGATAATGTCTTGCACTTATTGTGCAAGGAGATGAAGGAATGGGCAAAACAAGAAGTAATACTAAATGAGTAGTCCACATCCCACATTATCCCCATTCAAATTGGTTGGTAGAAAGGTCTAATAGCTTATTGAAACAGACTCTTAAACTACACAAGGTTCAGTAGGATACTCAACTTTCCAAAGTCCTTCATCAATTGAATAATCAGTATGGATCCACTGGGAACCCTGTAAGCTGAGCATTCTTTGCAAAAACTGATCCTGATGTTCCACATTTTGATGAAGCAAAATTTCTGATAGAATTGCAGCCAAGACAGCCTGCTATGCTAAATTTAGCACCAGCTGGGGCTGTGCCTACAACTCTAACTAAACCACTTGCCTGGAAAGCCGCTGATGGCAGTAGTATGAAACACAGAGTTACTGCATGGTGAATTTTTCTTTCTTTCTAATAGGGTGACCTGCTAGGACTCTCCCCAACAAAATAAGTCTTTATTTTCCCTTGCAGCACCCTACAGGATGGCAGGCAAAAATGCTGGGTTCACGTTAGTCCAAACTCTGACAATGCTGCTCCTCCAAATGAGTGATCAAAGAACCCTAGAGTTGACATGATCTAAAGCTCATATTAGGTGCACCAGGAGTATGCACCTAATATTGGAACACACTCCGATGGGAGGACTTTAAATCTTTCCACCACTATCAATATGAATCAATATCTCTGCAATTAAATCTACCTGCTCACCATTCCTGAATACAGGATGATTAGCCTGGATACATGGACAAACCCCGTCCTGTCCAAAATTATCAAGGAGAGATATTTTGACAACCCATAATGCTTCGGTGCACACCATATACCCTATATTTGTGCTGGGATTAAATCACCATAGAAATTTCCTCTATCCATTAGTACATAGACTAGAGGCCCAACTAAATGGGAACAAGTGGCAAACTGTTGATGTTAATGCATGGGTTGAACGTGAACAACAGGGATTTATTTGTGAAAATAATACCATTAAGAGCCAAGACATTTGTCTTGACACTGAACAATGTATTTGTCGTTCTGAAAGATCCTGATGAAGTCCCTGAGACTCTAGTTGTATATATTGGAAATGGATTTGTTTATATAAGAAACTTTTGTGATTCTATATTTACACACTGCACCAATGTAGAAACATGTAATCACTGAAATATCCATCATTCTAATCTTACTGAAATTGTGGAATGTGACTTTAGCTATTGAGCTCCTGTCACAATCTGCCAATAGATACAATCTAACTATAGATTGTATCAAATGTTCCTGTCTACCCCCATTGGAATGAAACTGACATTGGTAAGAAAACTATTTCAATATGTTCACTTGAGTAAATTGCTAAAAAGAATCCAGAACAACAAAGTATCCTGATTAACATCTGTCCTGACACAGTGAAGATATTCCATGTCCTAGAAAGAGTGAGAAAGAATGGAGAACATAACTGGTGGGACATCAGCAACTGGAACTTTGAATCTAGTGCTTTATCCAATGGTGATTTTGTTAGCTTTAACATTATGCTTATTACTTAAAATAATTTTATATGCAAATGTCTGGTAAATCATGCAGCAAATGCTCCTTATTCATCATGATATATTCCCATATAATATAATATTAATAGTAATATTTTATACTAAGAGCTATTTGCCTACTTTGGATTTGCAAGTGTGCAAACACAGTATATAATCAACATTAATTTTGGCACTTAAAGTAAACAATTTATCAAATAATTGGACTCATCACTGATCTGCTATGTACTTATGGTATAGAGGCAAGAGATAACTGTAGTATGCCTTTATGAATCAATAAAGTGGATTAAGTGTATTTGTGGGGTGGAGGTGACTGATGGGCTCCACTCCTTAAGCAAACTTACCATAGTTGGTACAGGCTGCAAAGGAGGTACAGTCCTGAATTGCAGCTGGGCCAAGAAAGCCTCAAGGAAACCTGAAGAGGAGCACAGTGGTCTTATGAACATGAATGCATATGAGCTTGGAACACCAATCATACAATTAGGGGGTGATTTTTCAGAGATTCCTTTATCAAGAAACAAAGAAATTTGTGGGTACAAGGAGTTTTATTCACACCCTTCCCATTGTATGCAATCTGACCATCAGCCAGACATTTTAACCCATAAATACAATGACCTAAGTGAGCCTTCTTTGAGCTCTGGTTGCTGGGCAGTGTGGCTGCATGGTGGTGATCTCCCCTGGAGCTGGGATGTCTCTCAGGGTTGTTCCTCAAGGCACAGACCTTTTGTCAATGACAGATCTTCATGTGAGTCCAGGCTGAGTTCTCCCTAAATTGCAACTGGACTGCATGCCAGGTGACTCTCCTCTTGAGCCTCAGAACAAAAGAGGTGAGGAAAGGGGACTACATTTCAGGCTGCATCTCATCTATTGTCACTGGGTGACTGAATAGCACTGGCTTGATGGAGAAGAGACTTCCTCAGTAGTTTTGTGGGGGTTTTTTCTGTCTGAAAACCATCCTAGAATTTTACAACATGGGCCAGGTAAAAAAAAATGCCCAATGAAACTGAACTCTGAAATCATGGACTCTTCAGCAACTGGGAAATCTAGGAACAAAATTAAATGTCTTAGAAATAACTCTTAGAATTGAAGATTATAATTTCATTTTACAGCTGCACACATGGATGAATAAACAGTTAATTTAGATCAATAGCATGCCAATGAATTTAAGGGCAGTACTGCAAAAGAGCAGTCTGTAGGAGTCAAATATCATGTTTTTCAACATGTTACCTCATTAAGTTTATTTAATAGACATATTGGGAACATACCTTAAAAACTCCTACAAGTGAGATATTTGTTTTGCCCTCAGAATGAGATTACTTTCATGTTTTTAGTTATATGTTTTCATCATCTGTCACTGTGCTGCATGCAGTGTGTTAAAGTTCATATTACAAGCTCCATAGGATTTTTGTCTTGTACAGCTATGTGATTACTTGTTAAATTTCTATCACATGAATCCTTGTTTGTCCTTTTGTAGCCATATGAAATACTGCCTCACATTCATCTCTGTCATGATCTTCAAATACCAAGGCCACATCTTCTTTGCATGAACAATAAATAGTTCAACACCTTGAAAAGAAAACTGAAGCGCCTTTTATTTTGTGCTTGATTATGCTAACAAACACTTGATTGTGTTAGGAGCATGGGTGTTCTGTACAGAGAGGAGAAAAATATGGTTGGTTTGAGCATCTTCTGAGTCCCTGGGAAACATCTTAATGATAAAAATTTAATGCATTTTTTTTCCCAAGTGGATGTATGCTGATGCTTTTTTCTTCTCTTCCATGGCTCGTGAACAGCTGTATAGGTCTATGACAAATGAAGGTCTATTTATCTAGCTGCTGTATTTCTTGTCAAAGTAACTTAAAGAAAAAGAAAAGTATATCAAAGACAAATAGGATAAGACTAAGTTGCTTAAAGTGATGTGATTTTTAAGAAGTGCTGCACTTCTAACAGCTTTTATGAAAACCTTCAAACATGCGTGTAATTATTTCTGTTTCTTGGAAAAAACTGAAAGTACACTTTCCTACATTTGTTATAGTTTTTGTATTTCCTGCAGATAAAGTATACTGGAAGTAATATTTTTCTAGAATTTTTTCCGAATAGTGTAATTTTTTTTAGTCTACATTAGAGTCTTCTTTTGACTTTCAATGATTTTATGGAAGTTAGGAATCTTTCACATCTACAATGAGAGGAAGACTTTCTCTGGAAGCATAGACACCTCTGTGACGCAACAGATCTTTTTTGCTGCCCAGTCAGTGAAGAGAGGTAAGTGCTTATAATACCCAGATTTAGAAATTACCACCTAATTCAGGTGTCAGAGCTGCCATTGGTGGTACTGTTTTCTTCCCATGGACAGTTGAAGGACCTATGCTCCTAAATCAGGTCCGTGAATTTAATGATACATTTACATATTGTGGTACACATTTAATAATGAGCAAGTACAAAATGAATTTCCATGTGAAGAACTATAGTTGCTTCCGAAATGTCAGCCACAGTAGAGCTAAACATGATGTTAGTGATACAATGGAAATTCATGAAAAGGCTGAGGACAATACAGCTACCTAAAAATGTGAAAACAAGGTGGGGGAATTTGTGACTGTATGCCTACTGTGGCATTTTTAAAATGGTATAATAAAAGGCAGTGAAATTACTGCTAAGCTTAAAATTCAATGCTCCTTAAATCCAATTATCTTCAGGTAGCGAAGAATATGGGAAAAATTGAAATTTCAATTAATATTATCCAACAATTTGTGGAGTTGTCTACAAGCTTAATTTGCATTTTATTTAAAATACTGAAGCAGTATTTATTTTCTTCCTGCAAACTGGTTCTACATCAAAATTCATTCTACTATATGGTTGGTGCTTCACAAAAAATGGCTGGCCATGTCCCAGTGAGCTTACAGAGAAATCAATGACACAAAAGTATTGGGAGGAATATAGTTTTTAGAAGTGTGATACTATGCCACAAAATAATAAGACTACTTTCTTAAATTTGGGAAAGCTCTGTCCCAGAGGGAATTCACACATTCCCAGGTGTGAATTTAGAGGGCTGAACTCCATTCTAATGCTTGAAACTCCTTCTCCTTTGCCCACAGATTAAAATTTGGTTGAAGAAATGAACAAAGTAATTCCTTAAACCAAGATAAATTTCCCTTTGTGACCATTTTACTGTGTGTAACTCATCAGGTTTCCTGTCCTCCAGAGAAATCATCTAAATGAAGAAGATTAGACTTTAGAATGTTAAAGTATTCAGTGGTCCCATAAAGCTTACAGAAATCAGAGTCCAAAAATGGTCCTAAAAACATACAGAAAATTATTGCAGAACTTAAATTATTTCAATTAGATGAAAAAAAGAGGCTAGAGAAAGAAGAAGGATGATGGTAATGATGTAGAAAGAAAAATTTGTTTGTGATATTTCTGTTGCTATATGTACATTGATGGTGCAAGTTGGGTTAGTTTTATGATAGTAGTGGGTTTTTTCCTCTAACATTTCTAAATCCAAAGAAAAATTTCTCTGATTGGAATGTTGGGGCAAAACTTTGCTGCAGACATGGAATGTATAACCACCTTTTAGCAGAATAGGTTCCTTGTAAGTTGTTTGAAAACAAGCTTTAATTTGACTTGTCTCTGGAGTTTTTGCATGCAAAGCAGCATTGTGATCACCACTGCCTTTCAGAGAAAGCTCCTTCAGAAGCCAAAGTAAATGTTTTGAAGAAAGAATGTATCATCATGTCATTGTTGGAAAAGATGTTAAATTTCAAAATCTTCTAGGGAATTCTCTTTTTTTGGTGCGTCTGTGCATTTGTTTTGGTTAGGTTTTTTTTTTTTTTTGGGTTTTTTTTGTTTGTCTTGGTTGGTTTTAATTTATGTTATTTATTTGTTTTTCTTAAACAAACTTTTAGTGAAAGTAAGGATATTTCAAACAATTTTAATGTTTTCATTTTGGGTTTTTTTAAATTGTTATTTCTTTGTGAAGAACACTGCCTGAGTGATTCTTTCCAGAAGGTGATTTATTATGGAAAAGAACCTCAATGTTTCTGAAAGTGCATGACTGATTGTCTTCCTCTCCAACTCACGTGCCACAAAAACCAGTTTAGTGCTGCTATTTAATTTAGGGGTATTGTGCTGCATGAGTTTAACAAACCCATTTGCTTGTGGCAGGGAGAACATTGCTTTCATCAGATCTCTAAAATGTACATTGTGTCAAAGAAGTGTAATTATTCTCTGCCACTGGTTCTGGATCATCAAAAGCATACTTTAGGTCTCTGTGATCCAAAGGAAATCCAGTTTCAGTTTACTGAGGTCGGTTTAAATTAATCATATTCCATTGATCTGTTAGCCCCAGGAAATTTTCATCTCAATTCATTCCGGAATGAAGAGTTAAATTTATCTGTGTTTTTAGGAGAATCTGGTCCATCCCATTTGTTTGTTTGTTCATTTGGTTTTGGTTTTGGTTTTGGTTTTTGTTTTATTTTTGTGTTTTTGTTTACAGTTTTGTTTTGTTTTGTTTTGTTTCCTTGCGGATTTTTTATATACTGCTTATTACAACAACCATGTAAGGGAAGTGTCTATACTGTGGGGGTTGGGCGCTGGAAGAGGTTGGTTCAACCATTGCTTTATACTGGTCACATGAACATAATGTGTGGTCACTCTCATTCTTTTCTCAAAACATACATGAGGGCATATGTCATTCAAAAGTGGCAAACATAAAACTGGTTTGTATATTGATTGCTGCAGCACTTAAATTTAAATATTCATTATATTTCAGTTGCATCTTTAAATCATAACCTCAAGATGCATTTATAAAATATTCAATTAGAAGATGTGTAATATAGACTTATCATGGACTACATGAATTCTACAATTACTCATAATTTATATATTGAAAAATATAATCTTGTAAATCAGAATAGGTTTCAATATGAGGTAAGTGTCAGATTTGCACATTTTGATATTTTGATTTACGGAAGAGATTAACACCAGATCTGTGTAAACTACTTTGATATAATATTTCTATAGCTGTAATGTTGCTTTTGTGTGCTTTATGTTATTCACCATAAACGTCCTAATTGCTAGCTAAAAAGCTTTTGTGACAACATTCTTTACTCTTAAGACATAAATTGGAGTTCTGACATTTAAAGTGGAATAAGTATAAAACAGGCTTTTGCACAATATACAGCTTCCTGAGAAACACCTTTTAGCTGTTCCGCAGAAAACCAATTCCTGTACAAATGCACCTGTAGAACATCTGTGCAGTGTGTATCTCTCCAGGTAAAAGGAAATTCCGCGTTTTTCAGATTTTTTAAAGTGTCTGTAAATGAGTCATGATTTGGTATGGTTGCATATCTCAAATAATGAAATTCTCATGGGCAAGGGGATTCTGAGGGGTGACCACCTGGGTATTTGTCATTATCGAACAGTGCTGCCTATAAACAGAGAAGTGAAGTATGTATATATTCAGGGCTCCGCCATGCGATTGTTGACATTGCTTGTTTACATCAACAAGAATTTCATCTTAAGGATCTTTGTGGTGCAACAGAACTGAGGATTTCTTTGCTTCTCAGTTACCTACAGGAGCTAATCAATGTGAAAGCCTTCAGTAACCTTTTAGACATGACAGTGTCATCTATGAATATTTTTTAAAATTTTACTTTCAGATGCTTTACTTTGTGAATGATATTGCATTTGTTTACTGTGGACAATTTCAATGTGATATTTATTCACACTTCCTGCCCGATAAGTCTACCACACCAAAAAACTTTTATTGCCAAAGTACAAATGCATCAATAATTAAATGTCGAAGAAAGGAAAAGATGGCTATAGTTTCTACCATTAATATCAGAGTCGAGTGTGTTGTGCAGAGAAGCATTAATTCTATATATCTCACTTATATGTGGCTTGTGACAATCAGAGTTTTAGATTGAGATTGGACAACTTTATCAATACTGGCATTAAATAACTGAGAATAAAACTGAGTCACTGGTAAACGAAACTGTGACACCTGTAACATTTTCTGTTCTAGTTGTTTTTCCCTCTGGAATATACCTTGCCTGGTTGTGTTTGCTGTAGCATGTGATGCTCTCTTCCCAAAATCAATTTCTTTTGGGGGGGGTTTAATAATTCAAGTCTCTTTCTCCAGTTATATGCATTTTGATACTTCTGTAGTTAAAAATTTAATCTTTCTTGCAATAAGATCACTTTTCATTAAATTTGGTGGAAGCCATTGACCTCTGGTTCCTAAAGTGTTCTTCAGAATTGCAAACCATACCAGTTTCAAGTGTCTTCTTGCCTGAAGATAGTGTATTCAAATGTGTATGGGTTCTTCCTTGTCCTGTCCCCCCTTCACTTAAAGAACATCATCTTGCATTTTGTCCTGTGCACCTTGGTGTGATGAAAGATAACTGGACACCTGTCAACCATGATCAGTATCATACATTGTAAATGTTTTGTTTCTTATCCTATGACATGCAGTTCGCCGGAGTTGTCAGAGTTTCTCCAGATGTTGCTTCACTCAGTCACTTAGAAAAGCTGGTATGAGCTGCTTTTAGCAGAAATATATCTCTTTGTAGCAAAGCCACACTTTTTTGAAAATGCACCATCTAAGAAGCAATGTGAGTAAGCTTGGATTTACCTTGTCAGTGCTGGTAGAGAATAAAATTAGCATGACCCAATGTGTGTTTATCCATGTCCCCACAGCATTGCCAAAATTAAATAATGACATTCAGATGTATACAAGCAGAACATAGAAACAGGCAAACAGCAAAATTACAGTGTTGGGTTTTGTCAACACTCAGTGGTGCACCCAGATGCTACTCTCTTTTTGTTGTTTTCTTTGCTCATTATTTTACTACCCCCATCCCCTTCAATTTAGAATTTTTTTTCTTTAGAAAAGAAATAACACTGTCTTTTTGTTATTAATGGTCTGTGGTATGAGCTTTTCTGTGCCTCTATTATATCAAGGACCATAGTATTCAGGCAAATTCATCCTTATCCATCACTTCTGTTTCATCATTCAGACCTTGATCTATCTTTCTCTTTGTTTATCACATACACCTGTCCTCATCACAGCAGATTGGAGTCAGTGGTGCTGAAATCTGACTTTTTATCTCTACCAGCTACCTTACATGCCAAGCTTACATCATAGCATTTGAAATCCCACTGTGTAAACTCATGGAGTAAAAGAAATACCTGCATTATCCTAGTTTAAGATTCCTATGAGCACTATAGATTTTCTTGTACTTGAATGTACAGGCATTCTGAAGTAACAGACAAGGAAAACACCTCAAATATAATTAAATGCTTATTCACCAGTTAATGACACATGAAGCTTAGCCATTTGGAGACAGAATGATCATCTGTGTAAAACTAATAGGAAATAACCTATGTGTTCACCTTGAGGTGCTAATTCCATTTATTTTTTTTTCCAATTCCTCATGAAGATTTATTAACAGTAAGTCACTCTTGGTGCCAGACTCTGATAAGCTCTTGTCCACACTGTAGTGAATTCAGACGATTCAGATCATCACTGGAATAAATTATAATTTGATTTTCATTCTCTGAGCAGCTCGGTATTTTGTGGGAAGATTTACAATGAAATGATTGTATAAGAAAATTTAGCAGTCTCATGAATGCAAAGCCAAGTTCCACAGAGTGATATTAAATATGTTTTGTAGGCTGAGCTGCCAGGGAAACCCTGCTTTTGGGGCAAAAGTAATTGGTTGTTTTGAATTATGGCATTGAGAAATTTCTTCCAATGATCAGGAACAGCAATAGGAAAGCCGTATCTGTGTTTCTTAAAATGCCTTTGGAGAATTTTAAAATCACCAGAAAATTGTCTGTAAAAGCTTGTCCATCTCTCTTTTCTTATTAGTCCATTTCAGGGTCTCTTTGTACATCGACCCTATTCTAACAACTAAAGGTGTCAGCAACTTTTTCTTAAGTCCTCTATGATGAAGGAAGGACTAAGATTGAGTATACTTGTTACATACAAAATTACAGATAAAAACTAATTTCCAAATACAAATAAGCATGTGGAGCCATGTCTCTGTGCCTTGTCAAGGATCTTTATAGTACCCATTAAATCATCTTTCTCTTTTTGACTGTGCTGGAATTATAAATAGGTGTACAATGAATTCTCAATTCTGCACATGTAAATCATACCACATATCATTATCTGATAGACTTGAGTAAGGCATGCATGGCTGCTGAGGCGCTAAAAGATTGGGCAAGGCAGTCAGCTGTATCTCTTAGCAATAACTGCTGTGTATTACAGACTAACAGGGAGGCAATAAATAAAAAATACTAAATTTCTCTGAAACCTGGAGCAATACTAAAGATGGCTAATGATTTGCTTGAAGTTAAATGCAGACAAGAGTGAAAAAGGAAAAAAAAAAATCTCAGTAAAGGGGTAAAACATCCAACTAATTGTAGACAATATATATATATGACTGACTGGTATGTTTGCTCCTTCTTTAGATGCCTGACTTTGATACTAATCTTCTCCATTACTCTCCAATTACTCCTTTTAAGAAGATGCAGCATTAAAGGATGAATTCTGTGTGTTTTATTACTAGAGAAGTTATAGCTGATGAGATTTATCCTATTTGTGATATATATTCCTGGTGGAGAGAAGCGTGCTGGGACAGGAGGAAACCTTGTTTTGTGACTGGTAACCTATGCAGTTCAGTGCAGTTTGTCCCTAATGGTCAGAACACACAGAGTTTCTACCTGCTCATTAACAGTATGGACTGTTTTACATTCGTCTTCTTTTTTAAACTGAAATGAATTTACTGCTTGGTAGAAAAACTGTGCAGAGAACTTTTTTGGTGCAGTTTTTTCCTTCATTATGGGCCGCAAAGCAACAAAACCTCTAAGATACCCTGCTGTGAGATTATTTTCTTCCCTAGAACTCCAAAAATATATGGGTGTAGCAGCTGAATTAATGTTCCTTTAATGAGAAGGAAAAGCTAACTGACTGGAGTTCATCGAAAAATAATTTTCATTTCATTTGACTGTTGCTTTTTACGCTCAAATTGTGTTTTAATTAACTGTGACACAGAGATTTAGCTGGTAAAATTTATTCAGATGAACTGCAGCATACAGTGAAAATGGCAGGATTGAGTGTAACATCATACTTTTCTATTTTTCACCTCCCCCAAACTTCCCCTAACTATTGTGTTCTTCTATGAAACCAATATTAGGAAAAAAAATATCAAGACAGAAGAAGTGAGCGTTTCCATGACGAGAAAAATATTGTTGATTTTGCTGGCAGAGTAATTCACCAGCTCATTTACATCAGCTTTTATTTCACAGCAATTGTAAAATAAACCACTCGTAGCACATGCTGTTAATCTCTAGTCCCTGGAGTGTAACTGCTGTTACACAGTATGGGTCATGTGCTAGCTAAAGTGTGCATTAAAAAGGTAGAAATTAATAGTAGTAGATCTGATTCCAAGCTAAATGGTATTGAATGGGCAAGGTAATTCCCTTAATGGCTGCCACCAATAGATTGCCATGTACATTTCTCTTTTATTCCTGATTTCCTCCATTAACAGATGAAAAAGCAAAAAATTCCAGTATCAAAGCAAAGTCTAAAGAAAAGTGATTCAGGACAAACTCTGTGTGCTTACTGTAATGTTCATCTGTCCTTAGTTTTCTTCTTCCCCAGCTCATCTTGTGCAAATACTAACATTTACCATTAGTTAACTACCATTACTTAATGTGTCAGTATTATATTTACTATGGGTTTAGTTACATTACCTAACTTCTTTTACCAGTCTCAAAAATTTTGACATTAGATTACATGTCTTCAGAAACTAGACATTTAAAAGAAATTCAGTGGCTCTCTAATAAAACATTGTGCAAGGAAGAATATCAGGGTTTTTTCTTTCTATAAAATTGTCTACCTATAAAATAATCATTGAACCAATTTTAAAACATACAGGTAACAGAAACTTTTATCCTACTGAATTCTTATTTAATTTTTTTACAGTGATCCCCTAATTTTAAGGAGCAATGAAACCCTTGACAAGAGAAAAGCTGCAAAGCAGGAAATAGAGACAAAAAAAATGTCCACAAAGCTGCTTTTCACATTGCACATGTATAAATAAATTAAAACTCAAATCTAGGTTTGGAGCACATTGAGAGTCTCGGTAGCACTTTGAATTTCTTTGAGAATATTGTGGTCTCAGGGATTTGTGTTTTGTTATGAGAATATATTCAAACTTCCTTTCCTGAAGCATGAAACATCCAATCTAGTTCTTAGTGAACCGAGTAGCAAAACAGGCATTGATTTCCATGTGGGAGAGGGAAGATTGGTCCCCAAATGAATTTACCACTTAATGCTAGTTTTATGTATTGCAATACAGGATAAGATGTTCTGAATAAAATAACTCTCCTTCTTGCCTACTGCACACCTCATGGTACTGCTGAGCTGGCATGTAAGGAAGGAGCGATAAAGAGGAATAATCAACTACTAGCCTACATTTACTTTGACAAAAGCAGACTATTTCCCTCCTGAGGCAAGGAAGGCAACAAGGAAAGATGTGTAGTTGTTAACTAGGCTGTTTCAGCAGCTGCTCTGTCTCTCTGCAAGGAAGATTAAGTCATCATGAACCCTTACCTTCTATAAGGAATGATTGTTAAAGAACAATAGATGGAAAAAACTCAAACAAATAACCCTTAAACCCTAAACTTATAATTGTCCATTTATTTTTTTTTTCACCTGGTCTGTAGTAGAATTTCATTGCCATGCCTTTGTACAGATTATTAGTTTATTCTTGGTGCCTCCTTGATAAATAGATACGTTATGTGTGGTAATGTACATTTGGGTTTCATTTTGTAGCTTTCTCATTCTGCATTGAAAATAAGGTACCTTGAAGTAAGTAATGCTGATGCAGTAGGTATTCTTTAGTATTAGAAATACATTGTCCTCTCTCTTTAGTGAATTATAGTACTTACAGGGCTGCCTTTGAGCCATTTAAAAAAAATTTAAATGGAAATTTATCATCTCAAATCTTATCACCATAACAGTATTCTTCTTGTTATTTCTTAAATCCTATAGAAAAAACATCTAGAATGTTATTATTATATTCATCAACTGCTATTGAACACTTGTATAAAGAATAATATGTGAGTTGAGAGAAAAGGGATACTTTATATTCAACACTAGTTAAAAATGTCTGAAGTGTTGAGTGTTTTCAGCAAGTTGAAGAAGGTCTGTAATTTTATTGTGTATGTGTTTGACATCTCACTGTCATTTTTCAGTTGACCTGCTTTACTCAAACAAGACTCACGCAACTCAACAGCTATGTTTCGTAAATACAAAGATGTTTTATTTCTCGGAAGAAAACACTTTTGCCCTCTATATTTATTCTGAATAGGTCTTTTTCTTTAATATGCAGGCTCTGTTTCTATGTGACTGGAGAAATGTCAGTGTTTCTTGACCTGAGAGAAGCCTTCTAAAACGGTTTGTCCTTTTAAGGCAATTGTGTAACTAAGAATTCACACAGCTGTTTTTGGAGGACTATGTCAGACCAAGGTTATAGAAACTTGCTTGTGTTTGGATATTGCATGAATAAGTATTTAAAAACCTTGATTATCATGAGTTTTCAGGTCAAACTGTGGTACTTCACTCCGTTGGGTTGGTCTTTTCACATCAGTGTACAAGTAAAGAACTAGAGTATATGGGCGGCTTGCTGGATGAGCTACATAAATGAAATATATCTGCTTTCCCACTACTAGTCTTTCTCTTGGTTTAAATGCTCAGTTGTATGAGTAGCTGCAACATCTTGCTAATTGGATTGAATTTATTGGGAGTTCCCCAGGTGTTTCACTTTTCATAGGAGTTAGAACTTTTAATAAAATAGTTTTTTAGTGAAGTTGAGTACGAGGAGAGCAGAACAAGGAAAGGGTACTAACGTGTCACTTGGGTAGGTTTACTATTGAAATCAAATACTTGAAATCTGTTTCTTCAGCACTATAGGTATGCTTTACCTAAAGAGTCCCTTGTTCCATGGGCTCAGTCTCAAGTTATTCAGACCACGAGTCTGAGGTGTCAACTGGCACTAGTCCACATGCAAAACATTCACCAGAGGGAAGAGTTGAAAAGGCCAGTTCTGCCTTCCTCCTGTGGTACGATGCTTTCTAATGTATCTCTCTACTTTAAGACAGTGTGGTTTCAAGATCAAACCAGTAGTGGCAGAGATTAAAACATACTTTCTGTCCTGAATGTATTTTGTATTTCTACCAACAGCATACTTGAAATATTTAGATATCTTATTTCAATATTATTTATTTAAACAAACTCAGCTGCCGGACCAGCAGGTATGGTCCCATAGTCTGTGTTGATGGAGAATACAGAAAGTGAAGAAAAATATCATTATTATTTATTTGGCATCCAGAAATTTATAGGATACGTCTTGTACTATGCATGTTCTGTTACTCATTCATAATCACATTTAACTCAATTTAGAGTTTTGAATAAGAACAGATTTCTCCATAGGTACCTTTTTCAAAGAATAGCAAAGTGTCAATTCCATATGAATTCCATATTGGACAATTAAAATCCCCAGTGTTATACTTTCCAATAAAATATTTTTACGTGAACGCTTTATTTTATACAAGATCTACTCAAACATATGACAGAGTAGTAATGGCTTTTTATATCAGGCATATTTCAGTGTAAATTTTCCTGTATTCTTTGCATTTATGTTTGGTTTCCTTTTTTTGTTGTTTTTAAAAGAAACTCCTTCATTTATCTCTTTAATACCTTGAATGATTTTTCTAAATTCTTATGATATGTATATTTCAAAATACACTAGTAACTTCTGTGTCTTTTTATTTCCTTGGCAAATGTATGGTTTCTTCATGGAAATTGGAAAAGTACTCTTAGGACATTTCTAGCATGGCTTAGAAGAAAACTGGAAATCATACCATAAACAATCTGCTGTGTGATACAAAGAACACAAAGTATCTCTCTGATGGAGAGTAAAGACTGAGACAAATCTTTTAAACTTTTTTTTTTCCTTGCTCTATACTTGGATATTCTTAAATCCTCCCCACCATTAATATACATTATGCTTCATCCAATTACTTTATTAGTCTCATCATTGTTTTTCTAATAAAAAAGGTCATTTATAGTTAGCAAGTAATAGTGATAGTTATGTTGATGAAGACTAATTCGGAATCTACTTTGGACTGTTACTCTGTTTATGTACATGACCATCATTTTCAAGTACCATCCTTGCTACACTAAGGTAACTGTGCATCATTATCTTTTCTAGAAGAAAGAAGTGCTTCTCAAAACCAAATCAAGCCAAAACAAAAAATAAAAGAACCAAACTAAACCACTCATTTTCTTGCTTGTGCACATAATTTGTCCATCAAGCTGGTGTTAACTTTTTAGTACTGAAAGGAGTCCATCCTGAAACATGTTCAACTGATTGCAAGGTTCAGACTCTAGAAGAATTGTTTCTGCTAAACCCTATTATAGTCAATAATAGTAATAATAACAATAACACCAATAAAAAGCTTATATATATATATAAATAATGCATATTATAGAAGCTTCAGAGGCAGCATCACTCTGAGTTGCCATGTCAGTTGAACACATCTGACACAAATTTTTTTAAAATGTTGCTAGACAATGTGACTTATGTTATTAATCCTTTTTCTTTTTCTGCCAACTCCCTTAACAAAAACCTGCTCTTTCCAAGTATTTTACGTTTGAAATTGGTAGCATCACATGCTAACACAAGTGTTGCCTAAGAACATCAGATGGTAAATCCAAGCATATTAATTACATCATTAAAGTAACATTTGGTATACCACTGAGATACATTACAATAACAATAACCTTCATGTATAATAAGATGCACAGCCAGCACATAATGTGAGAGCTATGTACAACTGAGAGATTCTGTGCTATCCTTGCATGGGATAATTGAATTGGCTCAGAAATAAGAAAGAACAGATACTGCCTTAAAACTAGCACTGTCCTGCTTTTTACATATTTTTCCATGTGTATAAAAGGGTGTGTGCATTTTTGTCTGAATATTGTCACACTTTGAAAGCCAGATAAACTATTTCAGAGAAGGCAGAGTTGCTTGGCTGCATCTGTTGAAAACAGTCTGTGCTGTGTATGAGAGCTCATGTCAGCACAGTAATTACCATAGCTGAGATAAAGCCTGTGCTAAATGTCATTTTCAGCTGACAAACATGAAACCAAGCACCACTAAATGATTCAGTTATTCTGAGAGTGCTTAGCTCTATGTCTCAGATTAAATCATTTGTCCTGACTGTAAAATAAATAAACAAATGCAAAACAAGAACAGAAAGAAACAGCATAGAGCAGAGAGTGGAAAAAGTCAGTTAATCTACCCAATCAAGTGGAGAGAGAAGTTGGAGAAAGACCTAGTAGCAATTCCTAACAATTATACTAAACACTTTATCCATTGCAACAAATTGTTGAAAAGTCACCAGACTGCAAATTTCCACCATGTTAAGAAGTAGCCAGAAGAATGTTGTTTCTTAAATTGATAGCAGTCTAAATATGCTAAAAGGAACAGATTACCAAAAGATGAGGCATGCACATATTATAAGGAGTGGGGTGTTAAGAAGTTATACATCATTGCTAAAATATTCCTTGCTGGAGGAGAGACAAGAAAGAAGTAGTTTTCCAAAGCCCTGCACACTAAAAATTGCAAGTTAAAAAAAAAGAAAAAAAAAAAAGAAAAAGAAATAAAAAAGGAAAAAGTTCCTCGCACCAAGGAACTATTTAACTGCAAGGAACATTTTTTCTCACTGGAAAAATGTTGGACAATTCCCATTGAGCTAGAAAAAGGTTTATTGACTTCAAAAGGTCACTGATGCCAGGTGACATTTACTAAATGTTTTATGTTGCAGGAGTGGAGTGTGGTGTTGCTGCCTCTGAAATACAGTCACAAGCTGAGAAGTTACTCCAGCTCATGACACAATGTGATACAATACAGAGAACTGAGCTTGGCTTCCAAAACTAGTGTCAAGGGACTAATACGATGCCATGTTAAAGGTAAGATGCCTTCCTCCCCACTGTTTGTGCTCTGTTCTTCATCTAGATGTCATCCACAGTGATTAAAGCTGGGAAAGGTGATGTGTGTATCATCTGTGGGATTTCCTTCATTGTACTTTGAGACCCAGCTGCAGAGGTCTTGTTGGCTGAAAGCCTGGCAGAAGCCTAAACTCAGCATCCATTGTATTTTATTTAATGTCTTTGAAATTCAGGGTTTAATTATTTTCTGTTTCAGCTTTATTGTGGAAAGGAGAATAAAGTACTGCTTTTCTTTCACCTTTTTGTATAATAGGCAGGGCAGGAGGTGTTCTCACTCTCTGAAGACTTTACAGTCTATTTCTTTTGAACACCTGGCCATTTGCAGTCCCTGAGTGCTGACTGTCATGTAAACCATATGTAATACCATGCTGCTATGCCAAGAAGGATACTGGAGCTGAATGGTGTGCTATTAGTACCAGGAGAACTTCTGTAGGGAGAGAATGTAGGGAAAAAGACATGCAGGAAAGGCAGAGCCGAGAAATATTAGCATCTGAGGTAGAAGCTTGTCAAAACCTCTTTCTAAATGTCTCTCTTTGTCCTTCTAAACATTTTATCTGTTGATGAATGCAGAAACATCCATGCAACTAGTGTCAGTCATCTTTCCTATCAGTGAGAGATATATATGTATAAATAATTTATGGTCCATATATGTATGATATGATGATGAAATGAATTAAAAATTGCTCTCAAATTTTACCTGGTATGCAAATCAAACCTGGAATGAAGCAGATCACGAACACAAAACACAAAATACACAAAAGATTACTGGATGATATTTTAAAGCAGTTTGCAGTAACAAGACTTTTGTTTGTAGACAAATGACGTTGTTAGAACATGTTGCTTTTATCAAGCATATCAGATATGAATAATTTTAAAATAATAAATTTGCTGTAGTTTTCTTTGCATTGGAGGAAATCTCTTGTTCCTCAAGAAAACTAGATTACTCTTATTGTTTAAATAAAAAAAAATTACCTTGTTTTTAGAGAAAGGGAGAGCTCTCAGGTAATAATGAATTAGGATCAAGAGAAAATGTTGATTTTTTCTTTTTCAAATATGTTAATGAAATTTTGTGTAGATAAGGACCTTATTTTTCAGTGGTCTGTGGCAAACTGTTTCAGAGGAGACAGTATTTGGAGAGGAGTTGGTATCCGAGAGGTCTGTTGCCATGGCCAGAGCTATCTAATTGCACTCTGTACTGCTTTCAGGCAGCAGCCTGTGCAGATGCACCAGCAAATTTGTCTCACTGCTGAGTATGTCTATTATGGGATTTTTTCCTCAGCACGTCATGGGCTTTCTTGGGGAAATCATTCAAAAGCAAGCAGATGTTCTGGGATCAGAAGTGCGCAAGTTCTGGGTGAAGTGTGCAAGTTCTTCATAGAATCATAGAACGCCTTGGGTTGGAAGGGACCTTATAGATTGACTAGTTTCAACCCTCACACCACAGGGACACTTTCCACTAGACCAGGTTGCTCAGACCCTCATTCAACCTGACCTTGAAGACTTTGAGGGTGCACACAACTTCTCTGGGCAACCAGATCCAGTGCCTCACCACCTCCACAGTAAAGAAGTTCTTCCCAATATGTAATCTAAACCTGTCCTCTTTCAGTTTGAAGCCACTTCCCCTTGTCCTGTCACTCCAGCATCTTGTAAATAGTCTCTCCAGCTTTCTTGTAAAGTCATATCAGGTACTGGAAGACCTCAGTTAGGTTCAAAACCTTCTCTTTTCCAGGCTGAACAACCTCAATTCTCTCAGCCTTTCCTTGTAGGAGAGGTGCTCCATCCCTTTAATCATCATGTCCTGCCTCTGAACTTGCTCCAACAGGTCGATGCCCTCCCTGCGCTGGGGACCCCAAAGCTGAACACAGTACTCCAGGTGGGTCTCACCTGAGTGGAGTTCTTCCCCTGATATTCTATGAATGGTTTTCTGTAGGCATCAAAGCAGAATTTCAGATTATGTTGCTAGATAGGATGATGATGTAGCTCAGTTACTGTCATGAAAAACAGAGGCTTGTAAATGTGCCGTTGTCTTTGACAGCTTTGCAGGTCATCGGATGCACTGCTGGCAAGCATTTGCTGAAATTTGGAGAGATGCACAAGCATCTGCCCTGCCAGTAGCATCAGGAGTGGGAGAAAAAAGAGGACAATGTGGATTGACATTTCCTTGGATCAGATTTGTACTCTGTAAAGCTATTTCTGGGCTTCCACAGCACATGCTGACTAATGAGAAAAGATTGAGCTAGAGGGTTTTGCTGAGCATTACTGGCTGAAAAATACTGTGATGGCAAGTGACACTTTTCTGGGATGTGTGCAGAGCTTGGCTTCTGTGGCAGCATTTTGACAGCAGAGGGTTTTTTTGCTGAGATTGTTTACCCAGATGATTAGTTGTAGGTGAGCTCTGCTATTAAAATAATGTTTCATGGCCCAGAAATGATAAGGGTTAGCCGTAGATTTGCATGCGGAATGAGACATATGGAAACATTTTCAGTCCTTCTGCAGTGCATTGGACTTATATTGCATTGGTGGAAAGAAATATTTCAGAGCATTATTTCAGTGTCAACAGGTCTATAATTTTCAAGACACAAAGATATGAAAAGATATACCTGCAGAAGTTGAGAATTTTAAATCTGTTTAAATATTGAACAGCTCAAGAGAGACTAACTTTCATTAACAGTGAACAAGAATTCCGGCAGTACTGAAATTTCTTCTTTTTGTATGGGTTCTTAGTTATCATATCCAGCTATATTTGGGCTTAGAATGATGATTTTTCCTTATGCTAAGGCTAGGGACTCTTTTATTTTACAAATGCATGCTATTTTTTACTATACCTAAAATAATCTGTCTGAGATGATGTGTACAAGCATTTTCTGATTACTTGAACGTCAAGGGTTAACCTGGAGGCAAACTCCAGATCCCAATGCTTAGTTCTTCAGAGGAGGAGTGACAGCAAAAACAGGCTGCAAACTTGAAAAATTATTAAATAATTTATTTCACTAACACTACTAAGAATAGAAAGAATAAAAAAAAAAAAAGAAAATACTAAGGCATAATATACAATTATAATTCTCCCCCCATACATTCCAATCCTTCTCATTGATCACGTAAAGGACATAAATATGAGATTCTGATCTTATGATTAAGAGTTCTTATTGCCACTTTATGGGATAAAGGGAGTTCTTTCTCTAGTGTAGTGGGATCCATCCCACAGAAGACAATTCCCTAAGAAGTATCTTCAGCATGGTTCCAAACCTTCCAGAAACACCACAGCTTGCCCAGGTATTTGCAGTGGTGTATCCTCTCTCCCACAATACACTCTGCAGTTTGTGGGTCACAAGAAAAGTCTAATGGGGTTAAACATTTTAAGAGTAAGTCATTCCAGCCTAAAGGCACTCAGGTACAGGCTGCTGCTTTACTCATAATCTCCAAAGGCTGCAAATTTCATCTGCACACAACATAAAAATGTTCTTATTTTAGGCTGCAAGTTTCAAACTCCTCCACATCTAAATTGTGATTTAAAAAGATATTTAGTTTGGTATTATTTCAGATCACACAGCACAGCTCACAGAAAAAGATGCATCTCGATGCTGGTAAAGATGGCTTCTCTGGCACTTCCTGCCACTCCTTGTCTTCTCTTCCGTTCGGCTGCTGGCCTCCAAGTCTTTCACGTGACTGCTTTCCTTTCTTTCTAGCTTAGAGAAGAGGTTAATATTTGCAGAAAATGCCTACAAAATTATTTATAACAGTTTACATGCTCCCATAAGATAGTGCACTGTATAACGCTTGATTCCTCGGGCCCAAGGCTCCTTCCCCCCCGTATGCTTCTCTGCACTGGCAGCCATCCAAATTTTGAGTAAGTCTTTTGGCTGCTACATAAATCTCTGCCTTATCTTGAAAGCAAGGTCACTCTTCGATCTCACCAATACAGCTCAGATAGGAGTGCTTTTTTTTCTTCTCTCGGCCTTTTCTCAGCTTTCCTTGGCTCGGCTTTCTCTCTGCGTAGCTTCTCTTGGCTTCTCTTGGCTTGGCCTTGGTCCAGATGGTGATAGACCAGCTCCTCTTGGGTCCAAAACAGCACAGGACCGGTGCGGGGTGAGGACGGCTGCACACGCCAGCCCCCTGGGCCATAGGCCTCTGGCCCGGGGGTCGGGAGAGAGCCTCTCCTGCTTGTGGTCAGCAGGGAGCCAGGGAGCAAGAGAGAAAGTGAGAGCAAGTGCTGCGTCACTTCCTAGATGTTTTTTATAACATTCCTTTCACAGAGACATCACAGGAACACTAAGTGGCTCATAGAACTGTCCTTCACTTGTTTTTAACCAATCAAATTTCTCTCACACCTGGTCAAACCATGACATTGAATGTCGCTGGTAAAACAACACAAGCAAAAAATGTGTTCGCTAACACGTGGCCACGTTAATTTTGTGATTTTATCTCAAGATTAAAAGCTTCTATGCTAAAAAGGAAAATCAAGTTAATTTCATGAAGATTGTATATGGTGTTATGTACAGGCTTTCAGAAATACAAAGATATTTTGTGAAATTACCTCAAATATAAATGGAATTTAATAACTAATTACAGCTCATATAATTCTCTTGCAATATTTCATGCAAAATTCAGAAAATTCATGAAATTATACTGCCCCATATGAAATGTTTATGAAATTGTAGTATTTTTGGAAAATGTCCTTCCTCATTTAAGAAGAATAGTTTTCATAAAGTTATGCTTTTCTTTAATCACATTTTAGATAATTTAATATTTCCAAAAAATTAATTTTACTTTTTAAAAGAGGAGGGGAAATTATATCAAGTTCTGCCAAAGTGTGATGTTTGAATTGCCAACAAGAAAAGTGCAGAAACAGAGCTCAACATGCTGAAGTAGTGTTGTGAGGCCAACCACCAAAATGTCATGACTGCCCAACTCTTTTCTAACAGTGCAGTATGCAATGGTTTTTGACTATCAATTTACCACTATGTATAAGTTCAGTCTCTAAGACTTGCCTGTTGCCTGACTGCAAGCTGTAGTTTTTTATGCTCAAACTCTTTAAAGAACAACTGTGCTTCAGCACATTTTGAAGCAAAAAAAATCTGCCTGTTCATGACTTTTGTATTTCCTCACCCCTTCTTTACTTTTTAAAATTTGCAGTGAAGCCCTGTCCTTCCCCTTGTCAGCCCAGGAAATCTCTTTTTTTTGGTTAAGACTGCTCAGTGTTTTCTGAAGGTATCTTCTTTTCTTCTTCTGTCTTTTCCTTTTTTTCCCTTGTCCCTCTCCTGTTGCGTTTGCCAGGCACCAAGAGCTAGATAAAGCTCCAGTCCTTAAAAGCAAGTCAGCCCAGTTGCATTGAATCTGGGCTGCGAGGAGAGGAGCAGCCAATTACTGGGTTTTGCTCAGTTGCCATGGTACCAAATGGAAAATATTTTCCTTTTCAGTTTCAAGATCCTGTCATTTGAGGCTCTTCTCAGTGTTGGCAAGTGATAGCCTATGCTTTGGAGACCCTTCTCTTTTATTTTCTGTAGTTCTCGGATGATTTGCTTATTATCAGCGTACAGCGGTATGCGATTGCTTTGCAAGTCTGAGGATCAGGATGTTGTACGTGGCTTTGAGAGAACATGGGGAGTCAGAGGAGAGTGGGGGTAGAGGGATAAAGAGGACCATGGAGAGCTGCTCGTGGAGAACAGGAGCAGGTTAGCAGTAGTACCAGCACCACTCCTGGTACTTGTTACATTGGAAGATGTATCACTCCTTTACTTGTATGGAAAATAAATGTGTCCGTTCGAGAAAGAAGAGGCCAGCCTGGAAAGTCTTGAAGCACATTAATAACATTATTTGATGAGCCAATAACCAGAACAGTCCCCTGTGAGGTGTGGCATAACTGAAGGAAAATAGCTCCTGGTGCAAGAATAAGACAGGGCAGTCTGGCTTCCAAATATGAGGTCTCAAATGGAACATTTTTTCAATTGTAAATTTTACTTTATATCCATTGTAAGTATGTAAAAAGCTCACTGTGAATATTTTGCAAAGATTATTTGGAATTTTCAGCAACAGTCTGAGTTTACTGTCTCACTGGTGGCATATTACCCCTATGCAGCTTCAAGTGATATACATGTTTATCCTGAGAAAATATTTCCTCAGAAGAATTGTATTCTCTTCTGCTGTACTTCTGTCCATAAGCTATATCAATAAAATAATAAAAGTAATAAAATCCCTTCCAGTATTTTAAAATATAGCTTGACTCCCATTTGTCCCAAAGCACAGCTAAACAAATACAAATCGGGTGCTTTAAAATTTTGGCACTTACAGTAATATTGCTAGAGCATTGATATAAGCTAGTATAGATATTGTACAGCTTGCACAGTATTCAATAAACATATAAAAATAATAAGTCTTCTTACTTGAATTTGCTCTGACAAACAGTAGTATGGGCTAAACCACATAAATTTTTTGAGTGTGTGTCATGGCTTTTGTTCAAGCTTTACTTGTAGATTTGGACTAGTAATGATCAAAAGAGAAAGAGAGTAGGTGGTAGCCTAGCTGGCAATGGAGTTTATACACACTTGCAAAGAAACCATGTACTTTGTAATTTTTCCTCCCACTTTCTAGTTCTCAGTTATAATGAGGGTGTGAAACAAAGAATTAGGGAAAGATATCTCAGTGTGGTAAATTATTGACAGCAAAATAAACACCCCATATGTATATTGATTACTGAACACTAATTATTAAATAATTTAGTCACAGTGAAAGTAGTTGAGGCCGCGGTTTTTCTTCAGGATTTTCAGATGACGTGTGCATTACAAACATGTGGACCATTCACAGCTTTTGTAAATGGAAGAGAACTGATTTTCAGAACAGACCTTTTCACACGCGTCCTTTTGCTCCTGGTTCTCTGAACTGGGGTAGATATCAGAGATCTGAAACAAGTTTCTTCTGTCATGCTGTGAGTCTGCCAAGAAATGGCACAGCTAAGAAATATCTTATTTTACTTTCCTTCAAGACTCATTTCAGTGTCTTCCTGGTTATTCAGTCTATGCAGGTGTGATCTATTTTTACCCTTTATTTGGAGTTTGGTTTATTATATGGTTTATTCTGGTTGTTCATCATGGGGGCTTTTTTGCTCATTCACATGGTGGGGTACAAACTTTTATCAGGTAACAATTTTTAAGTAGGTTTGTGAGTGCAGAGTAGTAGTTGGGATGCAACAAGGTTGGCAGGATACAGAATCATGCAGATTCACAGTCAGTAAGTGCAGTGTGAAGCAGAAGTCCTTCTGCACAAACTTTTCTCCTCAGAATTTAATGCACAGTACATTTCACTGATTTTCAAAGCATGTGTTTTACAGAACCATCAAACTAATGTGTTTATCCTACGACCAGATTGTTGTGGTACAATTCAGAATACACTTTAAGAGTTACTGGAAGAGGACAAATCTCACGTGAAAAAATTTTGTAGACTCCTCTTTACATTGGTTAGTCTTCAAAACTGAGCCTTTGTCATTTATACCCGGTGCTGTGGAGCTGAATGCAGGAAGGCGGCACGTTGAACAGTTATGCTTTCAGATCCTGTGTTAGCCTGCACCTAAACCAGGGCATCATGCGTAACAGTTTAAAAATGCAGCAAGCTCGTCTGTTGTTTGTTATCAGAAAATGCTGTAGGAACGATTACAAAATAAGTTGTTTGCCAAATTACTGAAGCCGTTTGGAATTTCATGCCAGATTTCTGATCTCCCTTCCATGGTGGATATTTGATGACAGTTAAAGGATTTAATTTTGGGAGAGTGAGCGGGGAAAAAAAGCTGATATGAAGGCCAAGGCAAAAACAGATAAAGATGACTTGGTTGCAGAGTTGTTGGTTGGTAATACTGAGCAGATTTATTCTCCAACCCCAGAGATTTCTTTGTAAAACTCATTTTCACAAGGCTTTTTTACCTGCTGCATGCTTTTCTGACATCCTCATAGTCTATAGGATTAATGGCAACTGCTAGCATTTCGTACTTGTTTTATCAATAGGTGTCCATTAATTCTAAGTTTAACTCTTTTCTAAAAGTATTTATAAATTAAATAGCAAATTTCTCATCTTAAAATAAAATGAAATAAAATACTGCAGTGAGTGTAACAAAAAGGCTAATGCCAAAAGTACAAGAAAGAGGCAGAAATTAAAATGAACCTAACAAACACTTGGCAGTATAGACCTAGAGTTGTAAAACTGCCATTTGGGAAAGAAGATAGGTGGGACTGGAAATATGAGACACTACATTTCTGGCCTACTGAAATTAAATCCAGTGCATAAAGAAAGGAGATTACAGGCAAGCCCATCCTCTCTGCCTTCCAGACACCTGACAGAAAAACGACAGAGTTCACAGTGAATCATTAGGTCATACTCAGGACCTCAAAGGTCTTTTCCAACCTAGTTCATTCTGTGATTTTGTGATCAGAGGTGCTGATGGAATGGAGAGGGAGAGGCTGTACCCCTGCTCTGCTGCACCAGGGTGCTCCCTGTCACTTTGGCACACAAACAGCTGCTGCTGCTGTGGATGCCATGACCATTTTGCCATCTGATGTCTCATGCTGGTGAGGGTGTGCAAGCAGGCAGCCTTCACAGGATAGGGAGCCTTACTGGAGACACATGAAGTGCCTCCATCTCCCACCTTCCTCTCCTTTCTTCTCTTCTCACCACTCCTTTCACAGGTTCATGAGATCGAGCTGCAAAGGGCACCAGTACCCAATAGGATGGAGAACACCACGTTGCTTAATCTGCAAAAAGACCAATGCAGCTGGTCTGGCCAAACCAGCCAGATCATCTTTCTCTTTACCATGATGCCTAGGTTTCAGACTCAATTTATCAAAATCAGGAAAAGCTTGTTTCAGTCACATCTATGAATTAGTCAGCAGAGCTAGCTCTTTCTTCCTCAGTAATAGAACTTCTTGACAGGATAAAAGACTTTCACAGTTGTTGTCCCCGAAAAAGGGACAGTGATAAGTTTTGACAAAGTTTGTGTTGCTTGATATTAAAATACTCTGCGATGTTGTGATTATCATTCTTTTGTCTAAGTCATGCAAAATAAGTCATATGAAACTAAGTCATGCAAACTTTGGCATGAATCTCTTGGTGTGTTTGTCACAAAAAACACAAGTGTACTGAGATCTTGGTAGTCAAAATCAAACCCTGTCTGTGAAACACCTCTAACTGTATGTCCTAATTAATCTGTCAAAAATCAACATTGAGCTGTCCCTGCCAATGTTGATGTCTTGTGGTTTTGGGTTTTTTTTCATTTCTGATGAAACCTGGTATTCTGGGGTTTTTCTCTTTTTAAATGTACTGTATTCCACTTAAAAAAAAAAAATCACACAAGCTGTTCCCATCTTTCTCAGTTCTAAACATTATTTGTATGTGAAAACAGGTGCACATCCTGTGGCCGTAGTGTAGCACAAAGACTGGCCAAGTATAACATACCCAGCAGCACAGATCCCATTCATGTCAGGGGATTGGCAGAAATTCAATAAGGAGACACAATTTAGGAAGAGTCCTGATGTCCTTGGGTTAACAGGTAGTGGTTATAAATTGAAGGTGATATGCTTGGCCAAAAGAAAGAGAGCAGATTACTTCTTGGAGGAGAGCCCAGACAGAACCTACCCATCTGGTTTACACACAGGATACCAGCAGGGACAAAGCAGTAGGACTTAGTGGGCAATTTCATTATCATGTGAAAATATTACTGGTATCAAAAGAATTTTTAGTAAGCAGTTGCACAACAAAGAATGACAGGATTTTGATCACAAAATATTTCTGTAAGAATAGATAAATAAACTCTATTTTTATGGAGTAAAAACCAATCAAAGCTAGCTGTACTTAAAATGACAACAAATGCTGAAGATCTCTGTCTGAGGAGAAAACAAAACAAAAAATGTAAAATAGCTATTTCTTGATGCATTTTTCAAATTTCAAGGCAGGCATATTTTGATTATTTTGATATTGTCCCTTGCAGTGTTTTCTTTTTTTTTTAGGTTGTTTAGCAAGTTTAGGATAGAAAAAATAAAAAACATGCGAGCAGACATGATTATCCCCTCTCTGTCCCACTGTATCTGAGCCTTCAGGTCAAGGTTGGGTGCATTTGTGAGAAAAGGCTATAGGTGGACTCAGGCTACTGAGTTTACTCAGGAATAATTTTTTAAAATCTGGAGATGGTGATGTCAGATAACCTATTATCCCAACTCCACTGGGGCCCTAGCAAATTTTACTGGCCTCTTTATGCACACAGTTGTTGACTGACAACAAACTGCTTTAGGTGACCCTCCCTTGGCAGGGAAGTTGGACTAGATGATCTCCAGAGGTCACTTCCAACCCTAACAATTCTGTGATTCTTTAAAGTTTTTTACTAAAGAACAGTTTTCAGGGCTTGTAATTCCTACATATTTATGTTTAAATGCCAAATTATAATTTAACATATTTAATGTCAAAATGCTGGAATTTAAAATAAAGCTAGAAAATACATAGTTAGGGATCTTAAGGATACTCTTCCCAGCTGCCCTAATCACATAAACTCCATCTTTCATGTGTTTTTTAAAAGAAAATAACAATTTTCATGATTGTAAGTACCCTGTCAAATGCTTGGGTTTGCCTCCAGAGCCTACATAGTAGCAGGAGAGAGCAGCAAATCACTTGCCTGATCAGATATCTTATCACCGTTTGATTATGGCTGAGCCTGTCATGGGTCTCAATCTGATAAGATTTCTTGGAGTGCCACTGTGCGGATCACACCATCAGTAAGTCATGAGCGTGTCACCAGAGACAATGGTTCTCCCCTTCTGCAGTGTCTAGCGGTAGACTGGTGCATTTGCAACAACAGGAAAGACATAACCCTGTCCCAGGCGTTTTCAGAGAGCAGAATTCCATTTTCTCCTCATCTAGGTGTGGTTTATAGGTATTAAGCCACAGACTAATTTTTCTTATCTTTTCAATCTTTTTCACACAGCACATTAGGAGCAGAGGTGAAAAGGGCAATCTCTCTGCTCATTCATAGGTCTTGGTCACTGCCCAGTTTTTAGATGGAAAACTGCCACCTTAACACTACCTATACAGGAACACAGAGTAATATAAGATAATACAACAGCAGTTCACAAAGACAATCCTAATGAGCATTCCAACGAGGCATCTGGAACCTGGAACATCTCTGACAAGTAAAAACTGAATACAGATTATCTATCTGCTTCACTGGCACATCTCTAGCCCCGTGTCTGCAGAACTGTTTTCTAAAGGGTGTACATTTCCTCTCCTCTTGCCTCCTGGGAAAGTGAAACAGTAATTTCAGCTTAATTCTTTGAAAGTGAGACGATGGCACTCACAGTCATGGGGGGGATCTTATCTTCACCTGCAAGAAGTTTAAGACTTGTTTCTTGGCCTCTCTCCATTGACTAAGCTGGAGGCAACACCATTTTAGGGAGCAGCTATTCTGGAGGCATTTTTGAAGAAATAAACTCTTTAACTATATTGAAAAATGTACTTTTTTCAGGCAACTAGAAAGCATTCATAGGCAGGTATTAAAAAGTCCGTTTTGGCAACAGGGCTGGACTCATTGTGAAGTTAACAGTAGTGAAAACTGTCTCAGAAGATCTATGATCTGCCCTTATCCACCAAGAGGAATGTTCTTTCTAGGCACATCATCTGCAGCTGGAAAATACTCAGTGATATTTTTCCTTCTATTTTATTTTTTCATGTTCTTCAGTTTAGAGGAAAAAAGATGAAGAAAAGATGGAAAAAATAAGGATGACTAGATGGAGAAAAAAACATTGATATTAAAAAACCTGAACACTCTCTTCTCTGCCCAGGAAGCATGTAGACTAGTCCCCCTGCAAAATGGTCAGATCTGAGCCCTGCTGACAGCTCTCCTATGATCCGTTCCCTTTTATTGGAGGAGCAGGTGCATGTAATGAGCAACAACAAATGTAAAGGTAACTGGAATTGTTTGATGAACTCCTTCTGAGAAAAGAGACTAAATGAACAGAAAAAAAACCTCAAGAAATTTGAAAAACTCATTATACTTTGTAATCACAAATTATCTTTAGGAGATATTTGTGGTGATTCCATTTTTTAATTTGATATAAATAATTAACAAAAAAAGAAAAAAGAAAAGGAAAAAAGCACAATATAGTGCTCACTATCTTTCATCAGTATGCAGATATCTTGCCTGGTCATGAAGTTGGAGAAGTACACAGAATACGTCCCCTCATGTGAGTGCTGAACGGCAACAACTTACTAGAGAATTACATACACTCAAATATGTTGTGTTAGTGAAATCACGTTACAAGGATGTATAAACATAGTGGTTTTTGACATATCACTAGACAAGTAACACAGAACTTAGATATCTTTCCAGGACTCAGAAAACAAGTTTCTGAAAGAGATAAGTCCAGAGCTTTTTTCCTGCATTGCTGTATGCCTCACTTCTCATGTTTTATTCGATTTCTGTAAAACTTTCGAGGACCACTATAGCATTAAGGAAAGGACCCTAAACTCAGCCTAAACTTGAATTCAGTTGACGGAATTTCTCTTATTCTCTCATATGCTGCAGTATAGGGGTACTGTTTTGTTTCCTTGTCTATTGTAAAACTTATTGGCCTGCTGCAGTTTTGCATCTTTCTGGAATTAAGTAGAAGAGGCCAGTCTTCTGCACCTGTCAGTCTGTAAATAATTTATATTTATAGCTATTTAATTTACTTATCTATTAGCTTTGAGATATATTGCAAGTGGTAACTGCTTTGATATAGGTGGAAATCTCAGAGCTGCTGCAAATTATCTGTTTCAGGTTGAAATCCAATACATTATGACTGTTTGCAATACAAGTAATACACAAGTATCTTAGCAGACTATAGTTTTAACTGTATCTAGCAGTTTCAGACTTCTGTGCTTTACTCACCCTAGATTTTAGATGAAAATGAAGTTCTTTTACTATTTCTGAATATTTTTATTCAAATTATGGAGTAGTTTCTAGGCAAACTAGTACTTTCGTCACACAACTTGCTGTCCCATTTTGAAATAAGTTTGGTTGTGTGCCTCATCTCTGTAGGCAACATGGACCTTCTTCCTATCTTCTGAGCATTTATGCATTTTATTTTTATAAAACTGGGTAATAGTAAAATAATATTTTCAACTAGAATTATGTAACTGTAAAAAATGAAAATTCATCTCTCTTAAGTGTGGTACTTAGCATTGTGTGTCAAATGATGGAGATGTCCACTACAGGATGAATTGAGAAAAGTAGGGCTTTTGCCAGCCAGATCAAAATAGAGAGACATAGGTTAAAATAGCTTGACATTGCAATAAAGTGGCTGATACTACAAAGGACGGTGATTTACCATAATAAGAAGGAGAGATCAGTTCTTATTGCATATACATTGATTTTTTATAGAGATGACTTCACTCGTAAAAACAGAAGTATGTTTATTTCCTGATTCAATTATCTGGATGGCACTAAGTATGTCCATCATGTATTCGTTCATTCATGCATTCGAAGAGACACTGTCAACACATTCCAAGGGCAACATGTCATATAGCAGTGAAGGCCAAACCAAATTTGTATGTACATATTCAGTTCTACTCCTCTATATGGACATCACAAGTCTTGAGATTTTACTGTGGACAAAGATGTGCTTGTGATCAAGTGAGTGCTGTTCCTTGGGTAGCCCCCAAGTACAACAGGGGGTATTCTGTAATATCTTCAGTGCTTCTGGAAGAGAGACTGGTCTCACAGGGCAACAAAATATCTTCCTAGTACCTGTACTTCAGAGTTAATTGTTGATTGATTAAGTAATTCTCAAATGTTTGGATGTAACTGGAAGTCTGTGTGCTGTATGAAGGGCTTCAACATGAGTTGCTGTTTGATGGTATGAAGATGAATGTAAAAGGAATGGTTTTAGGCACACTGGAAGTGTTTGCTAATGAGAATCCTTTGCATACAACAATTGAAAATATCCAAATCTAGAAACTTTATGACACTGCACATCACTGATTACTACACTGTCCTGGGTTAACCATAAAAGGATTTATTCTATTACCACCCACATATTTCCTCAATAAGCTGGATCGTTCACAGTTACACACCTGGTCCCTGAGGCTATGCTCGTGTGAGGTGGGGTGACACTCCTTATCTCAACTGAGATAACCATTCTGGCCGACAGCAAGGACCACCCATCCTGAGTAGATTATCTTGATTAATGGCCCATTACCAAACTTGATAAGCATGGACCTATAGAACTTCAGAACCACCCTGAGTGAATTGTCTTGATCAATGACCCATTACCGAACAAGGTAAAAATGGAATGTCAGAAACCCTTTGCTCCTCGGAGAAGCCTCATGTGAGCTCATTGCCAAAGTAACCAATAGAATGTGGGGAAAAATCCTTTTCCATTGTGGAAGTCCCCGCCCCTCGGGGAGGTACCAGCCAAGAAACAAGACATAAAAGCAGGCTTTGAGATGGGAGAAATCGCTTCACTCCACTCCCCTCCTCTGGACTGGATTCAACTGGTCTACCAGGACTACTCCACTCCACTGGACTCCGTTCCACTCCTCTGGACTGGACTTGACGAGACTACCAGACCACGGGACTACCAGACGACTGGAAACCCAGAGGTCTCCGGACCACCATCACTGGATACTCAGCAGACCAGACCTCCTACAGGACCAGTGCCTAACTGGACTACACAGCTACCACCCTGTGAGTACACCATTGAGTAAACTCAATGAGGTGTCAGGTTGTACCGTGACTCTGTTGGTTTGTTTAGGCCAGTGTTTCTGTATTCCTTCATTTATTTTAACCTTTTTATTAAAATTGTAATTTTGACCTAAAATCTCTCGAGGTATTTTATGGGGGGTTAGTTTCCCCTGCTGGTTCACATTCAAAGCAGCACATACACTCACTTTTTTTTTCATTGCCGGTGGCGATGAGGCCATTGTTTTCTATGATGTATGCATTAGTCCTCATTGCACACACACAAAACTACACTGCACACAAAATTCAAGGCATGGTAAACCTTGTCAGAACATATATGTTTAGTAAGGCAATGAAGTCAGTCTAGTTTCAGGTGATCCTTCGCCTGGTTTTGTGTCAAAGCTTTTCGTATCAACAGTGGTTTTGTTTCAACAAGCAAAATCCTGTATATCAGCAAAAAGGTTCTCCACAGCTGCAATTCTCATCCGAATGAGTTTTAGAGCTGAGGTGAGCAATGATGACAAGTGAATATCAGCCCAAGCAATGGAATAAGACCGTGTTAGACTAAAAAGAACCTGTGGCAAGTTTGTGGTAGTGTTATCGTGGGTTCTAGCAATACTYATATCACCTGAGGCTTTTAGATGTGAGAGGGAATGTGTGTTGCGGTGGTGGCTGCTGCTGCCCAAGTTGTTGGTGAGCCACAGGGCCGAACCGCAGCATTAATCTCATGGTGGGCTGGCTCAGAGGTTTGCTATCTCCCTCGACGGTTAAGGTGAGCATCCACAGACCTTTGTGTCAGCCACTCAGCTACAATTGGTTCATCATTTCCTCACCCTGTTCTATGTATGACCTCTTGAATATGCGTTACCCTGTTGAATATGTATAAGTTCTAGAAAGTTCTCTGTTATTCGATGCCCTACTGGTTCCCTCCTCACTACTCCCTCCCACCTTGTATCTGGTTGGTTCGTTTGTACTCTCCCCTCCTCTTTGCCTAAACCTGATTGGTTGATTGTACCCCTATAAAACTGCTGGACCCTCCCCTATTTTGTCCCTGGACCCTCTGTTGGAATAAACCCTTCAGAACCCATACAAAAGGCCCCTTCTCTGTCTCTTCATCTTTGGTGTGCACGCCTGGATTTAGCCGCTTGTATTTGGGCCTGTAATCGTCCCTGGGACAGTGGGTGTTTGTGTGGTGGCTCTACAGCCCCTTCTGAGGGTCACCAGCCGCGGATTGGGACTCCAGAGATCTCCGGATCTGTGGCGGACACTTGGGGAAGACGCAGCACTGGTCCTCTCCTAGATACAGTGGCTTGCGTCAAATGTGCTAGTCTTCAGATAGTCAAGGAGAAGCAAAGAAGTTGAAATAACAGTTCGTGAAGCTCTTGTTTCCAATCAAATATGTCCTCTCCACCAAATTATAAGCTTATCCTTTGTCATGGTTTATTAAGAAAAAACTTCATATTTAAGGCTGTTTAGTACTCAACTGTTTGCATTGCTTAGTGATGGCAGGGCTTGCTTCACTACCAAATTGTCTTTCATAATTATATGAGTTCAATAAATATTTTCTGATGATAATTTGTTCCTTTGTGCTGATTATTCTGAGACTCATGTACTAGATTCTTATCTTCTGCAGAAGAATAATAATAATGGATGTGTTTTAACCATGCAAAAACAAGCGGTGAAACTAGTGGAAAAACATTTGGTACTGTTCTGAAATCAAGCTAAGAAACAAACCTGGACTTGTATTTTCTCCATATATTTCCTTGCGAAAATGATCCATTCCGAAAGTGGCAGAGGCAGAGGGGCAGAGGACCTTGCAACTATTTCATCTTTAAGCTCTCATCCTGGTGCTCTTACTTTTTTTCTCAATGGCTCATAGAAGAGAAAATGATTCACCAGGTCTTTCACCAAAAGTAGCATTTAAGCCACAGTAATGTCTGAGTAACTGTGAGATATCCAGACAGCTGTATCGCAGCTGACAGCTAGTTTTATTTAGTCAAGAGATAATAATTTTTGCATGAAAACTTAAAAATTCTCAGACGAGTCTTTTTAATTTTTGTATCAACTTTTAATTCAGTGCTAATAGTTTAAAAACTTGGTTCCAGTTGCTGTGAAAAGGCTTACTACTGTGTCTCCATTCCAATATTGTGTGAAACTGCCTTTATAAGCAAAATAGGTTTGCATTTAGCATGACTATATTCAAAACTCGAAATAACAAAAATGTACTGAGCTAAAATCTCAATGTGGCTATTTTGGTATGATGTTTTTTTCTTTACAAACAGACTTTCAGTGTGGTCATTGGCCAGAGAATATGCAACAGCTCAATATTTCATGCAATTAGACTGTCTCGACATAATTAAATTATTCAGTATTGCAAGTCTTTAGAAAGAGTGTAGAAAAATGTTTCTTATCCTGGAAAGAGCTCATCAACTTAAGCAATTTTCAAAACTAGAAAAAATTCTTTATCTACACAATTTTCCTGCTGTTTGCTCTGGAATTGCCTACTATTTGCACTGAAATTGCATTTGGGGAGAAGAGTGTTGCATTATCACCCCACTTCTGAGATTCATACATGTCACCGAACAGCTTTCAAGAAAAATGGCAGAAGACCATCACCTTAAGCTGTTTAATTAAATTGGGAAAACTAAAGGAAAAAAATTGTGTGGATTTATGCTGGGAAGTCTATTATACAAATACTGTATTTTTAATAGATTTTCCTGCACAAAGTTCCTGACGGATTTGTTGCTTTAGAGAACATTTGAGAAAATAAATAGTTTGTCAACAAATAACTTCATATTCTGTTGGGGAAGATATTTCTAGTGCAAAATTTAGTAAGTATTACTTAAAGTATTTATAAAATTAAATGTAAAAGTACAAAGCACTGTAAAGTTATGCCATATTCAGTGTCTGCAGTACAAAAATGGGAGCAAGCCTAATTCCACCAGTTCAAGTCACTGGCTTTGCCAGACAGAGTGACCTTAACAATATATTCAAAATATCTGGCTATAAATAATCGTGTAGCTGGAAGTAAATGCCAGAAAAATGGAATTTACTTGCATCTAGTGTTACCACTATACGGGTTAACTTACTGAGGTGTACATCAAACAGGTCAGTTTATCTGCTTTATTTACTGCTACACAATTGGCTCTAATCTAGTATGATTAATACCAGCTGCTTAATCACATGGGAGTATAACCTGCCATTGAAATCATAGCATTACCACATTCTGCTTGCTGCCTTTTCTATGAAGTGCATTACATTCTGCATTTTTACCTGCTGGTCATTTGCCAGAATCCTGCAGAATTTCTAGTGGGCTTGCTGCAAGTCTACTCCTTTTTTTTTGTAGCAAACTCTCATTTTCATGAATCTGGAATTTGTCCTAAATTTCAAAATATAAACATACTTGGTGTGAGGAGTTTGGGATTTTTTTTATTCATATTTTTTTGTTGTTCATATTTCCTAAAATGAGAACACCTTGAAATCCTATGGGCAACATCTGAACTACTGAAATAGACCAATGAATTTCTTGGTTTATTTTGTAATACATTCTGCTTTAAATAGTAGCCTTATACTGTAACTATCTGCTCAAGTAGTGGTAAGGTTGCTGGAATGCTACCAGTGCATTAATGACTGAACTTGCTTGAAATACTAACAATTGTTATTTATTCTTATAACTTAGCTATGGAAAACTCACCTGTAAAACATAAAAAAAATAATTTTTTAACGATGTGTCTGCTACAGCAAAACATTTGATCCTAAAACTTTCAACCTTATGCAGAATTGGCAGTCAATTTTTGGAGGAACCATACCATATCAGCATCCAAAAAGCAAAGTTTCTTTTTCAGAAGGGCCATTCATAATGAATGTAACAGGCTTTAGTGTTATTTACCAGTGGGAATGAGCATCTTCTTGAAGAGTAATGAAGCAGAAAGTCGAGCAGAAGATAGAAAATAAGTTTATTTCCCGTGACTGCGTCTGATAATTCTGTCCTGATTTTTTAGACAAATGAGCTATGCTCAACACATAGCTATGCTCCACACATAGCTCAGTGGGTAATATCCATGGCAGTTCAGAAAACAGATGTCAGTAACAGAAGCTACAAATAATTTGAGAAAAGGATAGGGTTCTTAATGTTGCATGCCTGGGACACTGTCAGGCATCTTCTCAAGACACCACATCTCAGTCTAGCAGCATAAAATGGACTAGACTAGCTCATGGCGAAAAGCACCTCTTCCTCTTCTTTAGATGTAAAATACTTAAATCATGTGAGTTACCCTAAATATGGCAGCTTATGTTCAAAAGCTTATGTTACACCTTTGGAGATGTGGCCTAGACTTAGTGAAGATGCTGTAATGAACCTAATACATTTTCAGCTTCTTTTCTAGAAATAAGGAATATTGGATCAAGACCTGAGAAATGCACTTTTGGCAAGATCCTTACCTGATTGCAAGGGAGAGGGAGTGAGGTAATTGTGTAATATGTTTCTCCAGAAGTGGTGGCTGAAGCCATTGAGTAGGAGACCATTATTACTGAGCAGTGGATGTCTGTCTGTCATGGTAAGGAGCTGAGCAGTACCAGTTGTTTCATCATGCTAACTTCTATACTAACATCTGAGTTTTTCCTCAATCTGGCAGACAATGGGGAATTCCAGAGGCAAAGGGTGAATACAGTAACAAACGCAATGAAGTTAATTTGACATCTCTAGTAAGAAGTGATTATGACCACACTGTCCAAATTAAAAAAGGGATAACTCCACTTGCCTATACAATACCACCGCAGGAGGGATATAGCTCTCTTCAACATCCAAATTTGAGTGGAAATCATTGCACTGAGATTATTCTGGGTTAACATTGTTGACATAATCATTTGGGAGTAGATGAAGCTTTGCAGGAAATCTAATATGACTGAGATGAAATCAATAAAATTCTCTCAAATAAACACAGACTTTTGAGGAACTAAGCACTTTGAAGGAGGATTGATGATCAGAGTACTTGCAACAATTACAGCCTTTAAATCCAGCTGCTGATTTTAAACAGTGTCATCAACCATTCCAAAGACTTTCAACTTCTTGTGCAAAGCTGTGTAAAAGATATTAAGAGGATAACACAAGAAAATATCAGAGGATGGTATTCAAAATAACCAGCTGCAGCTGACACAATGGAAGGAAGGGAATCCATGCAAAGGGACCGGGACAAGCTTGAGAAGTGGACTTTTGGGAATCTCAGGAAATTCTTAAAGTCCAAGTGCAAGGTGCTGCACCTGGATTAGGGCAATCCCAGACATAAATACAGACAGAGAGAAAAAGTCACTGAGAACAGCCCTATGGAGAAAGACCCAGGGGTTCTGGTGGATGACAAGTGGTCATGAGCCAACAGTGTGCACTGACAGCCCAGAAAGCCAGCCCTATCCTGGGCTGCATCAAAGCAGTGTGTCCAGGAGGTTGAGGGAAGTGATTCTGCCCCTCTGCTGTGCTCTGGTGAGATCCCACCTGGAGTGTTGCATCCAGCTCTGGGGTCCCTAACACAAGAAGGATGTAAGATTGTTAGAATGGGTCTAGAGGAGGGCCATGAAGATGATCAGAGGGCTGGAAAAATGGTCCTAACAGGCTGAGACAGATGGGATTGTTCAGCCTGCAGAAGAAGAAGCTCCAGGGAGACTTTGCAGCACCTTCTAGTGGTTTAAGAAGGCTTATAAAAAATGGGGAGATTACTTTTTATACAGATACATAGTGATAGGAAAAGTGGTAATGGTTTTAAACTAAAAGAGGAGAGATTTAAATTAGATATTAGGAAGAAATTCTTTACTGTGCGGGCGGTGAGGCACGGGAACAGATTGCCCAGAGAAGTTGTGGGTGCCCCATCCCTGGAAGTGTTTGAGGCCAGGTTGGTGGGGCCCTGAGCAACCTCATCTAGTGGGTGGAATCCATGCCCATGGTGGAGGGAATTGGAAGTAGATTATCTTTAAAGTTCCTTCCAACCCAAACCATTCTGTGCTTCAATGTTCAGTTGATGTTTATTGCTTTCAACAAAGACGCGCAGAACCAGCTTGAATATGTCCTTTTGGAAGGTTTTTAAAAGGACTGTTGATTTATTTATTGGGTGAACCTTTGCCAAGTGCAAAATATCTTCTAGATCTGAACTGTATTGTTGACAGTAACTGCCAGAATTCATAAACTTTAAGATTTATTTGGATTTTTCTGAACTGTAACAAACTTCGGAGTGTGATCAATGAGACAGTATACAGAGTACCAAGACAATAACCACTTTTAGACAATTTCTTTCTTTCCAGAGCATATCTGTTTATGAGTGCCAATCAGTAAATGCTCAAGACAACAGCTATGCCTGATTAACACTTACTCCCCAAATAAGTGTGATTTTGGAGCTAAAGAAGTCTTTATCACTATTTTGGTCTGTTTTTAAAAGACAGCCTGAACCAGAGAGTGAGTGTGATATGTTAGGTTTATATCCCGTTTACTCCGGGGAATAAAATGCATCTGGGAGTTGTTTCTCCCATTTTAAGGACAGGAAATATTAATGAGTAGGTAAGAGTCTCTGACAAATTGATTCCATTTAGCTGGCCTAACACAGATAGCACTTTAGTGAAGTGTTACATTAATAATCTATCCTTTTAGCCTTCCTGTTTTCTTGTGGAGGCAGGTGCCACTGTTTTTCTATTACTTTAAACAAATGTAATTAGGCAATGGTTCAGTGATTTGACTCCATGAGCCAGACTTTGATGTTTTTTCCAGGCTGAATCTGCTAAGTTGCTAAGCTTGTTTTTTCTCTTTAAACAAGATCAGGATCTAGCTTCATGTGTCTCAACCTTGATGAAACTGCTCAGTGATGAAAGCACAGAATTGCTATTTGTTTCCAGATGACTCTTCAGTATAAAGGTACCTAATAACTTGACACTTTTGATTACCTAGGCATCTATATGAGTAAATGAACATGTCTTGCAAATCACAGGTTTGACTTGACAGGAAATATATGAAGACTTGTGACTGGACTATAATGAAGGCTATTCATGGATCCACAGTATTATTACAAATCATTCTGCTGCCTCATCTATATTTTACTGCCTTTGTCTGGCCCACATATTTAAATAGGTACCTAAGAAAGCACAGCTATTTTGGTAGAAGAGAGTTCATTGAATACCATTCCAGCTGCAGCAAGAGTTCGTTGAATACCATTCCAGCAGCAGCAAGAGTGATGTTAGGCATACCTGAACTGCATGGTAATCTCAGTAGTCATTCCTGTTCAGGCACCTCGACTCTGCCTGTCTCCTGAGAGTAAAGATATTGTCATGTTTCAGCAGCCTCAGGGAGATGTTTTGTTCGGTATCCAGTTTACAGCATAAGCAAAACCCAAAGATTCAGAACTGGGTTGGGATCCTTCTTGAAAATTTCTTCTTAACAAGAAAGCACATTTTTATTGTCCTGTGGGGACCACCAGAGTTGGTTTAAGGGGCAGGGTGTCAGAAGGAAGTATAAGGAAGTAATACAAAATTTCATAGCAGCCATGACAGGCAAAAGAAAATGCTAGAGCTATGGAGAGAAACAGGATAGGTGGGCTGCAACATGGGAAAAAGTGTTGCTGCAGCTGAGAGAAGTGGCTGGTTGCTCTTATGTGCTTGACTCTAGATCCAGAGGTTTTAACTAGTCTGGTCACAGAAACAATTACAAAACTCAGTGACAGTTCCTTCTATCCCTCCTTTGCTAGTTGATTTAACAGTGAAAGAATCTCCTACTGAGGCAGTTATGTCCTTAGTTCAGGTACTGTCTGCTCATCTGATGGAATTAACAGTTTGAGCATCCTGAAGGTCTGTGTGGGTTTACATTTTCAATAAATTGAAAATTTAGTTTTAAATTTAGAAGAAAGGAAAGAAATAAGAAATACTATTAGGGATGAAGAAGCAAACACTTCAAAGCTAGGAATTACCAGTATTTGAGGCAACAGCAAGTAATCATGCACTAGGTAATCATGAAGATTGTATCAAAATATATGTGCACAAGGGAGTCAATTAAGGTTGCTTAAGCGACATTGCGCACTGTGGTTTTTTTTCCTGAGTAGAGGACTGGGTTCTGAAACCTTGAGGATACTTAAATGTACGCAATCACAACCAACATTACAGTAGTGCCTAATCTCGGCATCCTGTTAAGATACTAATTCCTAGTGAAATGTTGTACCAATGACTTCTGCAGGTGGAATTTTGTTAAAGGATTTTTTCCTTTTATCAGTTTAAAATTTCCTGCCTTTCACTGTCTTCTCATACCTCTTTATTTTTACGAAGAATGCCATGCAGGAGCTGCTTGACGTATGTTTTTCTGTTCCGAAGATGCTTTTATATACATCTATCTTATTTTGAAACTAACCAGCTCCAACTTTCTCAGTTTCTCATGTGAGAAAATGAGCTGACATCCCTAGCAGGTAAGTAGAGTTTTTTACAGTCTCTGTGACTTTCCAGAAAACTTAAAATTATGTTCAACATTGAAAATTGATGAACTGGTCTGGATGTCACAGAAAAAAAAATCGTGATAGATCTAAGAAAGAGAAAAAGACAGACGGAAGAATAGACAGGGCAATTTTCTCTGTTACTGAAAAAAGGGGAAAAAGGCATGGTTTACAATGGCAAAATATAACAGACAGTGACAGGAAATATTAAATATTTAGCTACATAAATGCTTCAGAATTCTTGCTGCATGTTCACATGCTTCCGTTCCTCCACCTGCCTTTCCCACTACATTGTACAGATAATTTATAACAGGATGACCGTCACCTTTACTGTAGGAGTCCATGCTGGCACAATCTTGAATGACATTCAAACTCATAAGTCCTGAATGGCTTCGGCTATTGTGTGTTTTGATGTGCAGAAGAAGAATTAGCAAAAGTGCAGCCAGCAGGTTGAGTGAGATGATTACTCCCCTATGTTCAGTCCTCATGAAACCACATCTGGAGTGCTGTGGAAGGAAGTCTAGTAGAGGTCCTCCAGAATGGTCAAGGACTGGAGCATGTGGTATATAGGGAAAGGCTGGGGGAACTGGGTTTGTTCAGGATCAGGAAAGGAGATTGTGGTGAGACCATATTGCAACTTATGCTTACCAAATAGGAGGAAATAGGGAAGATGTAGTAAGACTTGGAGGTTCAGAGTGATAGGAAAAGAGTCAGAAGCTGGAAAACAGGAAATTCTGACTATATCAGAGGAAAATATTCACCATGGGGACAATTAAATACTGGAACAGATTGACTGGTAAGGTTGTAGGTTCTGTGTCCTGGGAGATATTCAAATCCTGACTTGATGAAGCCCTGAGCAACCTGACTTAACTGACAGTGCTCTAAGCAGGGCTTGAACTATCCATGTCCTCAAACTTAACTATTCCACAATTTTGTGTGGGACCAAATAGATAGACTCCAGTGGTCAAAAAAAAAGTTTTGATTTCATAAGATTTACACTAAAAAATCTAAACTGTTCACCTGCTAAGTTATTGATATCCACTTAAAATAGAATAAAATGTAAAATGTCCAATCAAATAAAATACAAGAAAAAGTATTTTGTCATATCAAAATCTTTTGCAAGAACAACCAACATTTACTTACAACATATTTTAAGATTCTTTTGTCAGCATGCATTCTTGCTATGAAATATTTTAGTGTCATCTAAAAATGCAATTCTTGCTATTTAGGGCTTTTTCTGGTCCATTCTGAGGGCACAGTAATCCCTATTAATACCAAATGTAGAAAATAAATAGTTTTGATAATATCTTTACTAAGAGATTTTGTCTGTTAACTACTTTTTGTATGTGCAGTCTTGTATGTCTCTGATGATTCGTTTCTCTGGAATCACACAGTATGTTCCCAAAGTACACCATAAAAATGACATAATCTTGATGTTATCTGTTCTGTTACGAAGTATATGACAATATTGTGTTTATTGTTAAATACAGCCTCAAGGACCTCATACCAGTGCCAAACTAGTAAGTTGTTTTCAATTAAGGACATCGCCTCAGTGCTCAATAAGCACAGAAGATTATTTATGTATGAGCTTGATGTTGTTAGAAAATATGTAGTAGGAGCATCCAGTTCAGATTTTGTTTGGACATAACTAGAAGCAACAAAGATCAAGCACAACAATAAAAAAAATTATGCATGTATGAAACTAGGGCATAGATGATTTTGTTACTTCATTTTGTATTGTTGGTAATGTATGGGTACTCCTAATGGTTCTATTAGAGTTCAAATAATAGAATCCAGCAAAAATGTATTTCTACTGAGCAGTAGAAACACAATTTCTCTGGAACTGCAGTTGCTGTAGTTGAAGATTAGTCTCTTACTATCCCTTAGGGAGATGACTGTCTCTGCCAGCTGACTTAGTTTTTATATTGCCAGCGATTTATTAGATTGCTTTGCTCTTAAGTGTGATAATAGGCCTTATGCTTAGCAAGGTTTAGAGACTTCCAGTGCATTAATATTTTATGGCAATGACAGTCAAGACACATTTTGTTTACCTAACAAGACAAGCCAAGCTGCAGCTGGTGTGTACTGGAGATTAGATTTAACTGGTAGGAACACTGCCAATTATATCTTTAATGCTTTGCAATGATTTTTATAATTGTAATCTAATCATTTACATATTTGATGCATCAACATTTTGTTGTACTACTGTTTTGTGTGATTTGAGTGTTATAGAAACCTTTTCTCTGTAACCATGTTACTCAGTTCTTTCATATTGATATATTTTCTTTGGACAGTTTATTCAATCAGATATAACAATATTTGGAGGCCAAGAAAAGAGAAAACTCCCACCTAGGATGCCATATAAACCCACTTGAGGGATTCAGTTTACAATGAAATTGATTGAATGCTTCAATCTTGTGAACATAAACCTCAGTTGCTGTACTTATTCCATACACTGGTCAAAATAGTACACTGGTTTGCTGTCATTCAGTTTCAGTGACAGTGATAGCTTTAGCTGCCCAAATAAATATTTTGTATGTGCTGATTGCTTTTTGCTTCTTCTGAACAAAGCAGATTTATCAGCTATTAGGGGTGGTAGACAGAAAGTGAAGATCACCGGGTCAGGTGTCTGTCATTGATTCACCCTTATCTGCAAAATGCTCCAGGGATAGAAATGAGCATATTTACCAAGCAACTGCATATTGAAGGGTTTGATGCCTCAATTACTTAGGCTCAAGTATATCAGATGTTAGCTGTAGGTTCAGCAAATACTGATATTAGTACTTTTATGGTTTCATTGCAAAGGTGGTGCTTGTGGCAAGGGCTAGAAAGAAGTCAGGGAGGCAAAATTCAGCTTTTGTTATGAAATGTGTTAGCCCATGGTTTTAAACATTTAACTTCTCTTCAGGTTTTAAATGAACCTTGTAAGATTTGAGTTCATACAGTTCTTTGAAACTATCTAAAAAAAATTCTCTGTAGAAGCTTAAGTATTGGGTGTGACCGAGATAGAGTTCATTTTTTTTTCCTTTTCTCTTTGGCAGCCCTCCCAGTGCTGTGCTTTGCATTGGGAGCTGGAAGGCGTTGATAAGACAGCAGTGTTTTGGCTACTGCTGAGCAGTGCTGTCCCTCTAACATTCCTTCAAAGCCCCATCAAAGGGCTGGGAGAGGGCAAGATCCTGGGGGGGGACACAACCAGACCAGCTGACCCAAATTAACCAAAGGGATATTCCATACCATATGACGTCAGCTCAGACATAAAAGCTGAGGGAGAGAGGAGGAACAGTGTGGCATCCATTACTCTGTAATGTTTGCCTTCCAGAGCAACCACTACGTGTGCTTAGGCCCTGCTTTCCGGGAAGTGTCTGAATATCACTTGCTGGTGGGAAGTAGAGATTGACCTTTTCCTTTGCTTATGCACGTGCAAACTTTTGCTTGTTTCTTTCTTTCACTTTAGTAAACTGCCTTATTTCAAACCAGTAGTTATTTTCCATCTTATTATCTGCCCTGTCCCCCTGGGAAGGGAGGGATACCGTGGCTTAATGGGCACCTGGCACCCAGCCAAGGTAAAAACAATACAGTCCTTTTTTGCCACCCAATGTGAGGCAAGATAAAGGCAGTTTATACATATATACATACATATATATACACACACACACACATATATATATAATGCTATAGTACACGGTAAATAGTAGTTGTCAAATAGCAGGCTCCTGTGTGGCACACAGTGTTTGGCAGCTGCACTGCTTATCTCTTTATTTTGCTGAGTTTGGGAACATGTTAATACAAACAATGACCAGCCTCCAAGGACAGGCGGTCCCAGTCTGGGAGCAGGGCCTCTCTCTCCACAGGTCTCTCACACGTTTGCAGCCTCCTCTCAGACATCCACCTGCTCCTGCGTATGCTCCTCCACAAGCTGCGGATGGATCTGTGCATCCCCCGTGGTCCTTCATGGGCTGCAGGGGCTCAGCTGCTTCATCATGGTCTGCACCACAGGCTGCAGAGGAATATCTGCATCTGTGCCTGGAGCACCTCCTCCCCCTCCTTCTTCATGGACCTTTGTGTCTGCATGTTGTTCTCCTCACATGTTCTCACTCAGCTCTTCTCTAGTCGCAATTAAAACTGTGCCACCAACTTTGGTTTTTGTTTATTTGTTTTGTTGTTTTTTTTTTAATTATACCAATATTGAATATAATGACTTTTTATTTTAGTGGTCCAGAAACTAAGACCTGATCCTGGAGTATATAATCATAATAATGTAGAAGGCAAATAAGATTTGCAGTCTGCAGCCCAGTGATGACTCTTGAGCTGAGCACTGCATTTTCTCTACTGTAATGACTTGCAGAACGTGCCACGTGCTACTTTCTCTTCCCAGATACCCTTCTAGGTGAAGCTGTAGTAAGTTGTGATCTTAAACTCGGAGAGTCCCAGTGGAGTTGTCTGTGTGATGGTCAAGGGACAATTGATCACTTATAAAAAGGCACACATCTAACACAGTAAAAAAAAGGGTGTGTGCATGCATGTGTAGGCACAAGATAAATTTCAGGTACAGTGAATTTAATGATAATAATAATAATAATAATAATAAATATTTTCTCTTCTAAAGTAGTTCTTTTGTCTCAGTGACATTTGGCTTGAACATTTTATGCTCTTTTGGCATTCCTCTTGGGATGCACAGGCAGAGTAAGAGATATGAGAGTCACAGAAATAATAATGAAGTCTGCCAGTCATTCAGCAAGCCCAATGACACAGTTAGAAACCATCTAATTTACGACTAGCAGGGAGCTAGGTAGGATTTTCATTTTCATAGCAAGACAAAAAAAAAGGAGTAAATCCAAGAAGCCAAAATTATGGTTGCAGGATCAAATTTTTATCAATACTGTTTTGACAGTGGTTGGTGGGGTTGAACAGTCCAGTTTTTCTACCTCATTTGGCACCTATTTGTGTGCACGGTTTGCTAAGGATGCTTAGAGGACTGGTCCCTTGCACTTCTGGCACTGTGGAGGTTTGTGGCCTGCAGGAGGCTCAAATATGGCCAGTGGGGGTGCAGTGCAGCAGTGGGCTGGAGGCAAACCATGGGTTTTTAGTGAATTCAAACAGTCAGGATTATCTTGTCAGTGGGACTAGCCTAAGCAAATGTCATGGTTGTGTGTATGCTTATATCTTCCAGGGATGAAAATGTATGTAGATGTGAATGTCAATTAGGCATGGCCCTCAGGCTCTTGGCAAAATGCCAGCGTGACCACTGATGGCAAAAAATATAAGTGTTTCTCCTGTGGGGAATATGAAAGTGATTTTGTCTTGAGTGGCTTCGGAGAGCTTACTGGGTGCAGCATTTACCCAGATTCAGCAAAAGGATGATGAAAAGAGAAGGCATTAAATGGTAAGTAAAATACCTTTCAGATCAGATGCTCCAGCTTCTGGTTTTTGTCTTTATGGAGTATCTGTAATCACACCATTTGATCTTCTCTGTACTGGTGGTCTCTCAATGTGTTCTTCAGGAATTTTCTAATGAGTAGGTTTATTTTAACGGGAAAGTGTAGCTTGTGCATACTTTAAGAAAGTATGTGCCAAGGTTTATTTGACAAACAGTATAGATTTATTTCAGCCTACATTTATGCACTTACTTCAAACATTCAGATGAGCAAATTTTTGTTTACACAATGTGAGTGGAAAGAATGTATCATAAATACTGGTTTGGATAGAGGAGGCTAGTTCATACGAATTGTTCATACTGAAAACACTTAGTAAAAGTGCCCTGAAAATTTTTCTGTGTGGTCTGCTAAACTGGTATAGGAAGAATACCATATTGTTTAGGTGATCATCTATTTACACGAATATACACATAATCACAGCAAATCATATGTTAGCAGTAACATTTGAAAACATTTGAAAGCATCTGAACAACATAATCCACAGGCATCATTTGGAAAAGCAATTACACTTTGAAAATCAACATCTCTTTTTATACATTCTGAACAGAAATATGTTAAATAATTAATTCGCTTTCAGTAGTTTCTGAAATCTAGCTTGTGTGAAATACTGTGAAAACTAGTGATTGAATTTATTTAATATTAAAGTGGATTGAACATCCTTTCAAGCTATTTTCACTTAGACTGATATTTAATCTAAAGCAATAGTTTCCTTCCAGTCTAATTAGTTTCTTCTCCTTATTACCTCTAAAAATCAAATTAAAGCAATGGAAGAATTAAATAATTCTAATATTTTATTTTGTTATTTAGATTTATGTTGCTTGATAGTTAGCCACTAGTGTGCATGTACTTGTCAAAACCTGAGGGATAATTAGTCCAAATATATGCGACCTTTACTTGGAAACATTTGTGAACTGGATCATCTAAATGTATGTATAATGTGAACTGAAAAAGGGGAAAATAAAATCAATTACTAGGTTTTACAGAAAAGAGAATTCCCCTGAGAGAAAGAGACCTGAAAAATAAGACCGTTCATTATAGAAGGGAACTTTTAAAAAATGTATAACTTTATATGAAATGTACCTTTAAAATCTATTACATGACTAGAAAAACAAAAAGTCATGTCAGAAAAAACTTTAAAAAGTTGTAGCACCTATTTATTTTTCAGGAAAATTTCCAAAGTATACAGGAAATAGAAATCTTGCTCAGAGTATTTTACTTTATTGAGTTTTCTCTGCCTTGAAAATCATAGTAGAAATCTCCAAGGACTCCTATATAGATGTATTACATCATAAAGCAAACTAAGGATAGTAACCCATGTTATTAAACTGTCAACATACATTATACTGCAATCTATCCACAATCCAACTCAACTTAAAGCCTCACTCTTGGCAAGAAGTTTAAAACATAAGACTACTCTCTAATCATCTAAAGCCCATGGTACTTTGGAAAAAATGTTGTAATAATCGCTCCACTACTCCATTACAGGATGTGTGAATTTCATTGGTTTAGTACTGCAAATGCTCAACCATTACAAGGAAGGCTTCAGAAGGATTACCACTTAAAAGGTTGTATTAGTGATGCTGTAGATTTCTTATTTCACAGAATGTTAATAAAAGTTTTCTATAACAGACTTAATGAAAAATAAATCTTAAAACCCAGTGCTTAAAACTTGCTTAATTCCACATTAATATTTAATAAACCTAATAAAATTACACTGATATAAAGTCTGCCTTCTCAACTAAAGAAAATAGGGCTATTGTTTTGAATGATGAAATATTGAAGGTTGGTGTTATTTGGCAGGAGTTATGATAATGAAAAATTTCAGATCTGCTGATAACGTGTTGAAAGAAGAAATTACAGCTCTATGTATTAATCTAAATCATCATTGTTAGTTTTCATTTCAGTATTACCAATGAATCTTGAGGTTTATTATAGGTATTCTTAACCCAAAGTTTATCATGGAAGGTGTGGTATATAAGGGGTTATGGATACAGAACAGAAAGAATTTAATCAAGTAACTACCAAAGAGAGGTCAGCATAGAAGTCTTTGCGAAGTCTTAGTGTCAATCTTGTCTTCTTCTGCAAGATGTCAGTGTGATTAGTAATTAGTGGCTGAAGCAGATTTCATGAAGATATTGTGCTGGTTTGACTGTAAACCAGCAGGGGAAATTAACCCAACACAAATATGTCGAGAGAGATTTAGGTCAGAGTTACAATTTTAATAGAAAGGTTATAATAAATGCAGTAATACAGAAACACCGGCCTACACCGACAGAGTCACGGTACAGCCTGGCAGTGGTTGCAGTCCTGTTGAAGGTCTGGAACTGTGGGAAGTTCACCTCGTCTGCTGGGTTGTCTGGGTGTCCAGTGGTGTGGAAGGGTCTGGTCGTCTGGGTGTGTCCAGTGGTCTGGGTGTCCAGTGGTTGCAGTGCTGTTGAAAGCAGTAGTCCCGCAGAAAGGCCTGGTCCTCTGGGTGTCCAGTGGTCTGCATCTCCAGTGGTGGTCTCTCTCAGTCCTCAAGCCTGTTTTTATGTTGTGTTTCTTAGCTGGTACCTCCTACAGAGGAGAGGATTTCCACAACGGAATGAGATGTTTCAGACATTCTATTTGTCAGTGCTTCTCCAGTTTGGTAATGAGCCTTTAGCAGAGATAATCCACTCAGGATGGGTGGTGCTTGCTGCTGCTCCGGTAATTTATCACAGTTGAGATAAAGACTACCCTACCTCACATGATCTGACCCTCCTCAGCCATAGCCTCAGGGACCAGGTGTGTAACCAGCAACTGTGAATGACCCATCTTATCAAGGAATTATGTGGATGGTGATAGAATACATAGTTTTATACGTAGTTTTGGTTAAGCCAGGACAGGTATTTAACAGTGTAATACTCTGGGTTTTAAAGTTTTCTGTCTTTCCTTCTTTCCTCCCCCACCCCACCCCCACACCTGCCAAGTGCTTTGGGATAGAAGTCATGAAAAAAGAAATGGGAAAGCAACAGACACCAGTTGACTGACTGTGGGAACTCAGGGTGGGTGGGGGTTGTAAGGGACATCCACTTGACAAATGGATCGGTCTTGAGTTGATGGTCAGAGATACAAGTGAAGATAGTAGTAAGGCTATGCTAATATATTAATAATGACTATTTTTATCTCTTCATAACAAATAAATTGTGAAATCTCTTGCAGAAAATTACCAAACAACACAATACTGTGATCAAAAAAAAAAAAAAGAGGAGCTCAACCCTGTTGAAATAATTCCTCAGAAGTATTTTATTTAGCTTAAATATGTGTTTCTGAGTTGAAACATCAGTCTAAAGTAATTAAGCCACTAGGTTGTTAGAGATAAGAAGTGGTCAGAAGCATGAGTTAAAACAGGAATGTGGGAAATGGTAGGAACTTAAACTCTATCTCTGTTCTTCCAATCCACCCACAATTGACACAAGTGGTTAAATACTTCAGCTAGAAAATCAGCAACTAAATAAATAAATAACAGAATTTATATGAATTCTCACCAACATTATTTGTCAGCAATAGTACAGTAAAAATGGAGTATTTGTAAAACTTTTTTAAAAATCTAAAGTTTCAGCCTCAATGAATTGTCAAAAAGTATATTTAACTGTGTCTCTCATAACGGCAAACTATCATTCAAATTACATGGTATAAGATCTTTTTACGCCATCATTTCTCATTATAGCTACAACTAGACATAGTCATTCTTTTCGTAAGGAAAATAAGTTAAGAATGCATTCTGTTTTCTTGGATACATTTCTGTCCAACATTTCCCACAGCAGGGAGCTTTATTAGGAAAGTATGAAAATAATTGAGGAATGTGTCAATGGAGAGATACAGAGTTCCCAGGCAGATGCAAAGGAGAGAGCTCTTTATTACAAAAACCAAGCCTTTTTAAGCAGTTAGCCATTATCAGAATACATACCATTGAAACACAATAAACAATAATTCAACCAGTCACCATAAGCCACGAGGTGATCATGCGAAAGTTATGTAACTTGTTTTCTGTACTTCTAGGTTAGCTGAGCTTGTTCCCAGAGGCCTTTTTACTTAGCCAAAGTAACAGAAGCGAACCATGATTTTACAAGGGTAACAAGGCCTTCATTTTGCAAGGTTTTACCTATCCGCAACAGAGGAACAAAACGTCTAATGTAAAATGCATTTACAGTTTTCCTGAGCTAGACTGTAGTTGAGGACTTTGTTGCTAATGAGAAATTACAGTATGCAACACAATGCTGCCAAAGAAAACATCCATGCAGACCCTGTAGTGTGCATCTGAAGACTCACATTTCCTGAATATATAAATATTTGGACTGAGTTGCAGTTTGACACATTCTTTTCTGGGATCCTTCAGACTTCTGCCCAGCAAATGATTGCTGTATTTTCCTCCACAGCCTGTGAGGTAATGAAAGAAACAACTAATCAACCCACAAGAGAAGCAGTAAAAATCAGTAATACTCTCCAATCTCCTTCCTTCTCTACAGCCAGGCACCCTTAATACTCACTGATGAGCATCCTTACAGAACAGTCTTTCATGCTTTAACACCTTATTGGTGATTAATGGTTAATAATTAGAATTGAATCAAAATAGGATAACAATGGTGCTACTTCTCTGTATGCATTGTATTCTTCAGCTGAAAGAATGCTTCATCTCCTCATGTTGTGCGTTTGGGAAGATCTCATTTTGTGTGGAAATGCAGATGCATAGTCCCTGTTTTGAAATAAAGGTGTAAAACAGGGGGTCCATAGTCCATGCACCAGGCACCTGCATTTCTAACTGGCTCATCTGTAGATCAGCTGACAGTACAGCCTTTAAATACCTTGCTGTGAAGTGTCACAGTCTTTTAGAGAAAGTTCCTCAGATCTGGTATTTAGAGCAGTACTATATATTCCATACATAAATTCTGCATTAAGCTGAAGGATATATGGTCACCAGAAGTCCTGCACTGAGGGGTTGGACAAAAAGAAGTTTTCCTCCTTTCTTCACTTTGCCTTGAAGTTGAATGTGAAGGAATGAGTCTCCCAAGAATAGAATGTCGCTCCAGCAAAATGTAAAGCAAAAGGCAAGGCAAAGAAACGTAAAGCAAAATACATTATTTTATATTTCAGCATCGATTTACATGTCTCATCATGCGATTTATATTTTACTCACCTCAAAGAAGTTAGTAGTTGTCTCTAGCTGAAGTAACAACCCCAACACACATGCATGTGGCCTTGCTCGCTTTTCTACTTTCTGACTGGAAAGCAGATTTGCAGAGAAACTCCTCCACAGGGAAGAAGTCCTTATTGCATGCAGATTCCCTTGTTGCTGTGAGTGCCTTCTAGTGTGGGGCTAAGGAAAATTCATCTAATTATCCACAGGCATGCAGAAGTTTACTAAAGACGGGTTTTAATTCATGATGATGCTCCTGTTCCACAGGCATTTGGTGAAAACTTACAGCTTTCTGATGACCTGAGAAAAAAGTTTATCCTTAAAAAAGTTAAAACTGCTGAATTTGAAAGAATGAAACAGAAGAAGTACCAAATTAAGTATTAAAACAGTCAGGACTTTGACTTCCGTTTGTTACTCCAGTGTTTAGAGTTGATGCTCTGTGGCTACCAAGACAGAAAGACTTTCCATGGTGTTCTTTCCCTGTCTCTAGGTTGTTGTTGCATGACAAAGAAATACTGAGCCATGCTTGACATTCTGTGACCATGCTTGAGCAAAAATTATTACAGTAAATACCAAGTGGTTTTTAAGAGCTAAAGAAAAGGTGTATTTAATTTTAATCACAACTTTAATTTCCCTATTCCAGTGTGACAGTAAAATTTTACTTTGCAGAAATGTAAAAGGCTATTCCTAATACCTTGACTTAATTTCCTCTCTACTGTGGGGATTATTTATATCAGAGGCATTTCTGGAGGTGTTGCTGTAACAAGCTGTACACCAACAATGACAAGGTCATTCATGTACTGGAATTACCTCCAAACATTGGGCTACAAATGCACATATCTTCTGGAACAAACAGTGGCCAAAAGATTCTCATAGCCTCCTTTATAACTGTATTCCAAGACGTTTGTGAGTTAGTCCTTGAAAAATTGTCAGCCATGGTGAATCTACCAATACAATGGTGGTGAGCTGCTAAATGTTGTGTGCTTAATTTAGCACACAATTTAGCAAGAGAGACTATCTCCCACCTCCCCCATTGCTATGCTCCATTCACAAAGGGAAGACAGGTCATTCCAATACATTCGTTCAGCACTTAGAAAAAGAAATAAAATCTTAGCAGTAGTACTTTAATGTGAGTATTAAATAATGATGTCAATAGCACTAGTGAAAGCAATAATGAACATAGTAGCAGATATGTAAGCAGTGACTATTTACAGGCTCTGTAGGAGCAAGGACTATATAGCAAACACATGGCTAAGATTTTAATTGTATTTTTCAAGTAAATGTAATACTTTGCAAAATCAACCTTTTAACTTTCATCATTCAGTCTGCTGTCAAAAAGAAATTCAAGCAAAATGTTGTGCCCGCCATAAGCACATAATCCCACAGAAGTTGTACTGTTTTTTGGAAACTAATTAAACCAAAAGCCATCTGGGGCATGTACCTTGGTATTGTTCAGTTCTGTGGGAAACTGGCACTTAGATGTAAAATTAGTGTGGGAGGTGTTTCCTACACTAATCTGCTCAGCTCATGAAGGACCAAAAGAGCCTTGAAGCTGTGAATGCACTATTTTATGTTTCTGAGCTAGTTTTTCCAAGACCTGAATTTACTCTAGCATGTTTCTTTACCATCAGAAATCAGATGGGAATGAATAGTTGTGTGGACATTTCTATTTGGACTTCCTCTGCTCAGTTCTCTTCCATACACAATTTCTCAGTTGCTCAACCATATCCATTTGTTGGTGTAGCATTATGGATGTTCACAAGTTGGTCATAACTTTTAATTAGGGCATGAATGCCAGATGAGCAAAGATTTAAATGTCCAGCCTCAGGCATGACAAAAACACTGACTTTTGCAGGAAAGTTTTGCTACAATCATAATTTGGTTCTAATTTTTTATCCCTGCTCTATCTACTTACCCCTTTCTCATGTGTTCCCCTTTCCTTCCTGTCCAAATAATTTCAGTGAAGGCATCTGGGTCTGCTACTAAAATTGACTATTTGCCAGTTGTGAGAGAACCTCAAGGTCTGGTTTTTATTTTTTACTTTGGGCAGTTTGAAAAAGATGGAGCTCAGTGATGTCTCATTTACTGGAGAATAGTTCCCTGTGCTACACGGCAAGGCCTGGGCGAATTTCAGAGGCATAAAGTGGTTTCCAGAAATGCCAAGCAGGGAGGAAGAAGCAATGCTGGCAGCATCCACATCAGAGATATCGCTTGATGTCTCCATATGGCCTAAGCCTCTCATTTTTGGCAGGCTCTTTCTGCCCTTCACTGCTGCTTCTCACTGACTGTGTGGACTCATTACAATTATAAGCAAGTATAAAGTTCAAAACAAATGCTTACTTAATACAATAAGCCAAAGGTATCTTTTGCTATAAAAAGTTTAGAAAATTAACAAAACCAAAATTAACAAAATCAGCAGCTGGTCATGTACAGTTTGTGTACATGCAACTAAGAGCAAGAACAAGTAGTTAAATGATTCACTGAGACAGAGCACAGATATGCTCAACTCAAAGTAGGCTTTGTTTAAGCTGAAAATTTTCAAATATTTTTCCACCATCGTATAGTATTGGGACAAGTGATGCTGGTAGCCCTTGCAGACACCAAAAAATTAGACTTTTGGTCCATTTGCTCAGGTGGAAATTGATTCTTCCCAAAGGTATAAATAGATCAGTTTCTGCCAGTGCTTCCTGTGGGCATTGCTATGGAGCTGTGTTACAGTTTGGGACACTTCTGCACTCCTGGCTCTGCTAGTGAGCCCTGCAAAGTCTGTGTTCTGAAGCTGAAGTCTTTGAGTCAAAGTGAAATGTAGGTTAAGAATGAAAATATTTGAATATGGGGTAATTTGATCCTTAACAGGTTTTTCAAGATCTGGCTCAGTGGAGCAGCATGGAAGGAAAAAACTTCTGCTACTTAAGGCACACCATATTTTTTTCTCTAGGCCCTAACTCTCTGGGTACTGACTGAGTAAGAATTCAGTCAAATGGACACTGATTACATGATGGTGATGATGCAGCTGACTGTGTGTTCAGGTGAATTCAAAGTCTGTCACTGAAAGTGACTATCACAGCCTGAAAAATGGAAAAAATGAAATACACTATGACACGACAGGAAACAACCAGCAGCAAAAGTGAGGAGGGACTGCCTGCTTTACAAGAGAAGCTATGCTAGTTGAAGAGAAAGTATCCTGAATATCTTAGCAATTTTTGTCTTAAATTTAGAGGGTGTATGAGCTTAGAGAGGAAAATGAAGCAGTGAAAGAAAGTTGCTGTATTTTGTTTTGAGCATCTTTCCTGTGCCATCATAAGAGTATTTGTTTTTGAAATATTATATAATCTGTGTTTTGCTTACTTTTGGTACTACACATCCCATGCATAAGAATTCCCTGCAATATAGAACTTTGGGAAACAGAGTTTGTTCTTGCTAGTAGTCATAATTAATTTGCCCCATCTTTACCCTGCTTTATTGCATCTGTATCCTCTGTTCTGTTTATTTTTAATTCTGAACATTTAAAAACTGACATCTTCAACTTGTCTTCTGTTTGGCATTATGTCCAAAATGCATTTCAGGCTTCCTATCTGGACATATGCTCAAAAGTGCTAGTGTGTTTCTGCTTCTGCAGGGATCAATATTAAAGTTCCCATATGTTTCAGAGGTGCTGGATCAAGCCTAATGTTACTAACATCAAAGAGAATGTATTATAATGAGCATTTGTATTTGTAGAAGTGTAGCACATGTTACGTACAGTATGGACATTTCTGTAGAAATCATTTTACTTTTAAGAAGCCATCTTTATATCTGTGGCTAGATGCTTACCACCAAAAATATAATTTTATAAGTAATTAATAGATTTGAAAAGCCATGAAGAATCTTAGAATAATTAGCTTTTCTATTTTTAATTGCCTCATTTTAAAGGCATGTGTCTAATAGTTTACAAGCAGAAAAAACCAAATTTTAGGACCTTAAATAGGTTCCTTATAATGATGAGGTTTGTTTAAAAGCAAGTATTTTGTCAGTTTCCAGGTTGTTCATCACTAGCTAACTATCTCCCCAAACAGTACTCCCCAAACTGTTCATATTGCAGCTGAAACAATTAAGGATACTGACACATGAACTAGGACATGTGTTAGTTTTTACAACATTTAAAACAAAAGATAAAATCATTACCAAATGGGCAGGGACAAGAGTGGTAAGGAGAGATATGTCATATCAGACTGAAACATGATACAAAAAGTAATAAGGTAGCAACTATACCGAAAATACTAGATAATCTCCCAAAAATTTGAAACAATTTTCAAATTATGTGAAAATAGAATAACACATAGTAGTAAACAGCTATAAGGACACTGTGTTGTTACACAAAGAACACTCCAGTAACCACCGTAGTGAAATTTTAATATATAGGATATTAATATTTCCCCCTTTATCTTTGTTTATTGGATGATCTGAGTGTTAGTTATTAAGTTATTCAAAGGCAACTCAAGTTAAAATGTCACCTCAAAGTTGTGCATTTCAAGACTGGCATTACTTTAAACAAAGATTGATATCTGGTATCTCATGTTTTGGGGGATGGAGCTTAGGTGTTAAGCACTAGCACAGTTCAAAAGTATGTGTAAATTTCTGTGTATTTATGGTTTGAGATTTTTTTAAGAAGACATTTCTGAATAGCTGAGAAAAATGTTTAGAATGAGGACTTTTTAACATTTTTAGACCTGAAATTATTTTTAAAATGTGTCTACTAATATAAGCATGCTAAGGGGTGACAAATATAGGTACAGCCATATACACTATATATAATGTAAGTTTAGCATTATGAAACGGCACAGATGTGCCATAGCAAAAAAAAGGATATTAATATCTTCCTAGATCATTGTCACTGATATGCATACAGCTCTGGAAAAGCTGGTTCTTAGCAGCTGTGCCACCACTGAGAGTAAGGGCAGCTGTTAGGTCTGAGGCTTCCCTAGCGTAACATGCTGTGTAGAGGTGGGAGGTGTAGCAAAGAGCAAATATTCTGTCATGTTAATATCTCTATGCAGCTTTAAGATGTCCAAACTGTTTCCAGAATGTTACACAAAGTTGTTAGCAAAATGAATTGTGCAATTTTCCAAAATACTGCTTTTAGAAAAATAAGAAAAAAGCTCAGTACTTATGACAACAATCAGCTAAAAAACAAATGGTGTGGCTTGTGTTTGGGGAAAAAACAGGAAGGTTTCCATACGGACGGGAAGGAGGAATGGTATAATTCTTTCCCATAAATCACTGCCTAAATAATTTCATATAAAACAAAATTTAGAAAGTAGTTTAAAATTCTATGACACTACAGTTACAACAGAATACATGTTAATGAAAAACCTTTGAGGAAAATAAGGTGCCTAAGTCTGTGGGTAGTGTTATAGTTGCTTGTCTGGTATGACTGGTGGTGTTTCCTCTCCTTCCTTCACCATGCCAGACCATGGTTTGCCAAGAGCTACCACACTGGTGATCTCATTTGAAGTGGGTTTTATCTAAGTACATTGTGAGACAATTTTACCACAGGCAGAAACCGCACCTTTTCTTAGCAGCCAGCGCTTTCTTGAACTACACTACTCATCTTCTCATGTTTACTTGTACTTAAACAGCACAGAGTTCCTCCAGTCAGGAGCAGTTTTACACCCAGGTGTACAGTTGTTTCTGCCAGCAGCCAGAAAGCCAGTATAAACAAGGGGGGGTGGGGAGGGCAGGCGGTGTTTGCTCATTGCGAGGGAGGAAGGGTAAGCGAACTGTTGCTAGGCAATATGTTTCTGGATGACAGATCCTTTGCTTTGCTAAGTGACCAGAGTAATTATTTTTGGCAAATCTACACAGAGCTCTGTGGGTTGTCATTGGCCTTCAAAGAAAGAAAAGGGTGTATAAACATACAAAATGTATTTGATTCTTTCATAAAGCTGGGGGTGTTGCAAGAATGAGTTATCTGCACGTACACTTTCCTTTGCCCATCTGTTTTTTCTTCTGTCTTTCTGAATTGGTTACCTTGGTGTGAATCAGGTTTGTTCAGATCCTCCTCTGAGGTCTTCTCCAGCTGCTGTCGAGGCCTGTCATCCATGCCATGTTTGTTGGCACTTCCAGTCAGAACGATGGAAAACCAATGAGCCAGTGCTGCTCTTGGATAAGCTGCAGCAGCAGCAGGTGCTAACAGTGTGAATTGATAACAGCCACTTAAAAACCCAGTGCCTTTGCCAGCTTTCTACCAAGCAGGATTGTGGTGTATTTGCTGCTGGCTGCAAGGAGTTCTTCCAATCAACACTGAAATGAGAGATGGAGATAAATAGCTACAACCTTTACTGATAGTGTCTGGGCTGAATGAAGAAGCATAAAAATACAGTTTCAAATTTTTTTGGTAGTGTTTTCTCTAGCCATTAAAACCGGATTTGGACCCTCAAGCTGAGGACTTACTTTGCTTGGTAATCTTGCTGAAGGATCTGCAGGGCATCTCCTTTAAACCCTATGCCAGAGACATATATTATTGTTCTCAGACTCCAGAAAGTGAGTGACGTTTTTTGAACTGGAAAGAATGCTGAAATAAAAATTCTATAATGTTTCTCATAATGATGAGGTTTTTCATGAGAAGAATACAAGGCATAATGTAAACTAATGTGCTTACTCAATATTTTAGAGTTGAATCTAAACCTGTGACTAACACTTATACTTAAAAAACCCTGTAAACCTTAAAAACCCCCTAAACATTGCCCAGTTTTTCATTCAACCACAGATTTGAAACACAGCTTGGGCTCAGGGAAAGGTTCAGCGGTGACTGAATTTTTTTTCCCTCGTGCCTTCCTTTTTTTTCATAAAGCTTTTTGAGGAACCTGTTTGAGGTTTAATATTCAAAACCCAGAGAAACTCGGCCATTCTGCTTTCCTTTGTGGAGATATTTTTTAGAGCTTCATTTGAACTTGAAAATCAAACCAAATCTTGGGCAAAAAAATTTCCAAATATTAAAAGTGAAGAGAGGGTTTGTGTAAACATCTGTCAAGCAAAATGGCTAATCTTGCTCGGCTTGTGCATTTGCATTGCTGTGTGAGGTGCTATTCTCCTATGCTGAGCTCCATCCCCCATTTTGCCCATTACAACAGCATATTGGCACTGCCAATCCCAAATCCTGCTGGAAAAAATCCCAGTGCAACCTGGGGCATCTTGCAAGTGTCCCAGTCAGGTGACTGAGGTGAGAGAATGAAGCCAAGAGGGCCAAGACACCACCAGAGTGTCTGGGAAATGTGCTGCCATAGGACATCATCCTTGTGCCATCTAGAACAAGGTGTGATCCTCGCAGAGAGGATGGCAGAGGCTGGGGGAGAGAAGCTTCTTTTTCTCAATTGAAGTTCGTGCCTGGTCATTTCGGTCGATGCTGTCTGCAGTTCCCCTTGCTATGGAAAGGAAATTGATCCCAAGTATCTTAAATAAATATAGGAAGATGCAGCACCCTGTAATTACCTTTGAAGCATGTATTTTTTTCCTGCTGCATGTTGCTGCTGGTACAGCTCTGGCTAAAAGAACTTGCCTGAAGCATCAGTACTTCTTTTTCATCTGCTGCTTTGTTCTCAGGGGGCTTTCTGTAGTTGGCAGCCTTAGTGGAAGAAGATCAAATAACTCTGGCAGCTTTCATAGCAAGGTAGGATGTCATTTAAATAAAACGATGCACATGTATGTTGTAAGCCAGCCGCCCTATTGAGAGGACATAACAAACAATTAAAGAGCAGTTTCCTCTGGGGATGAATGGCTTTTGGGGAACTATTTCAGTTATATGTGAATTATATATGTATTACTAGGGACAAGTGATCTTATAAAGTGAAACAGCTGAAAAAATCCTCTGACAACACTGTGTGTAACCACAAGGGAGCTCGCCTGTGTTTGCTGATGAGGGGGAGAACTCTGAGTGGATTGCAGTCAATAAAATGTGTCAAAAAAGCTAGAATAGTCATAGCTCCTATATAAACAGCAGCATACAAAATGATAAATACAAATAAAATAATCTGTTTAATTTTGGCTTGAAGATCAGAGCAGATTACATCCAGTTTACTGATTGCCATGTTGCTATCCAAATGGAGTATGTGCATGTGTATGCCCGGAAGGCATCAAGGCCAAAATCCAATAATAGATGGAATCACATGGAAACATCAGAGTAAAGGAGTGTGTCTCTGATTTACTATGAAAAGGATTAAAATCGGGGATAAGGGAACAAAATAGAAGAGATAAGCAAACTACTGTAATTGGCACTTATCATAAAGAAGAAAATTTTCCATAGGTGACTCCAGGAGCTGCAATGTAGTGTTGGATCATATGTATTGCAGAGGAAAGGCAGTTGAGATTTTATGCTTACAACAGCTGATGGCTGCTGATGTGGTGACTGTGAGAACTGCTCAGTGGTACAGATACTGAATTAACACACAGCAGGAGTCTCTAAAAAGTTTTAACATCTTTTGATAAAGAGCTCTGATATGTGTTGCTATCAGAGATGTGCAGAATAATTGAAAGGGATGTCGCCCCCCAAAAAAACTTTTCGAAAATACAAATTCTGCAAAAGCTTTTCTGAAGTACTCTTTGAAGCTGCATCTGTGGGAACAACAGAAGAAAGGGGACATTTAGTCCAGACTTGAACTGTAGATGAAAGGAAATTGAAAAGTGGTTTGACATTTTTAAGAGATGAGTAATATTAAGAAGCTTGACCCTGTAAAATAGGAAAGCTGCTGTTTCAAAGATTGTGGTATCGAAGACTGGAATTTGAAACAGATAAATGGAACTACTTTTTACACAGAGCAGTACAGTGCATTAACTTGTGTAATTCCTTATTATGCGAAGGGCTCTACGAGACTCTGAGAGGAACACATTATGTGAACAAATATCCAGTGGCATGAGTATTTTCAAAGAAAGGGATATAATTTCCTGAAATTTGGGGGACAAGACTATTATTTTGTGAAAATACTAGAGGAAGAAACTTCCCTGACAGGCAGCTTATTCCACAGTATTGTGTATTATATAATTTTATGGGTCTTTACTGCATACTTTTGTCCACTGTCAGCTCCAAACCCCTGGGTTAGGTTACACTGTCAAGTACCTTCTGTTTCTAGAAGCTATGAAAGAAAATGACAGTTCACCTGTCTAAGCTGAACAGCCTTGTCGGAGAAACACAACTTGCCTGACCAATTAGCTTATTCTTTTGTGCTTCCTCATTTTTTGATAGCTAAAAAGGGTTCTTTAAAAGTTTTCACGATTTTCATGTTTGCAGTCTGGTATGCAAACATTGCATGTTAAATAATTGCTTCAGATTTTATAAACATTGAATCACCAAGGATTGCCATAGATACAGCACTTATTGCTGATATATGATAATTAATGATGATGCTATTTTGGCATTAGTGTTTAATCCCATCTGCCTGAAATCTGGTTGTTCATGGGAGCAATCAACAAGCATTTCATTCTTACAGTGTTAATATAGAAAGGAACACAAGTCACAACATATAAACACAAATACGTGCACTCTCAGATCTGACTTTAAAGTCTAAAGCTTTCATCTACCAGAGAACACTGTAGTCTTGCTACTGTTGCCCTTTCACTGAACTCTTCGAGATGTTTTATTTTATGGAAAGCTACTTGGCACTACTTGCTTCAGTGTGCTCTTATTTGCTTTCTTCTGATCAGCACACTCTATGAGTTGCAGCACTTTGAAGTAACAGCATTTCATCTCTTTCACGATTAATGTCAACTATTCATTGTTTCCAGTTTTATTAGCAAGCACAGTCTTCTGTTGCTTTCTCTGCCGTACTTAATGTTGGAAGTTTTCCATTGGCAAAAAACCAATCTGAACTGCCTCCTGAAAAATACCTGAAAAACCTTTTTTTTGTTAAGTGTATTTTAGATCTTTATGGCATACATATGCAACAATGCCTAGGCAGTGATCTTCCCTTATGTCTACTCTGAGTCCTTATGAGGCTTTTGTTTTGAGACTTTTCCAGACAGGATCCTTCTGTTATTGATAGAAGAGACTGAGAAATGCTATCCTAAACAAGTACAAAGGTGCATAGAAGTTATAAAAATCTCTAATGGGATTACATTTAATCACCACTGAGAACAACCTGGAAATACACAACTTATTCCTGTGTTGTCTCTTAGTTTTATATATAAAGTTTGATCTGGCAAATTTTTGTTCATGAAAATAATGTGTGTTTAGTGTTTAATAAAAATTAAGGTGTACATGAGGAAGGCTGATTTTGAACACAGTTGAAAATTCATAATATAAGCTCATAAAAATATTCTTATATAACCTCTATAAATATTTTTATGTAGACATTTTGGTCTGTTTTTATTAGCTGGAAAATATAAAAGAGCCTTCTCAAAAAAAGTAAATTGCTATTGTGTCACTTAAACGTCATTTTTGGAGATTTGGAATGAAAAATATTTTTAATTTAAGAAGTAAAGTTAGATTTCTGAGCATGCCCAAGTATAGTAATTTGCAATTATTCAAGTAGTTTGATTTAACAGGCTGTATCTCTCTAAGAATAAGAAGCAGTCACATTACAATGCACAAGCTCAGAAGTCAGAACCCGATTACTTCCAAACTGAAAAGCTTATAAAAAATGTGAAGTACTCTAATAATTTTAAATTACTCTACATTGCACATTTTCAGGTCTCTGATCACCTCCAAATTCAAGTGCTTATAAAACTGCTCCAATAATTTTAAATTGCTATGTGCAGAGTGTTTTAAAATTGTTAAAGTGCTTCAAAGTTTTTTAATAATTGCTTTAATTTAGAAGTGAGTTGAGCAATACTCCAGTATACCTTCAAGAGATTATTAAACTGATGTAAAAATTTACCATCTGGAAAGAAAATTACACTCTTTCTTTAAAAAAGGGGAAAAGATGTGGGGGGAGGAAGAGAGAGGGCAGAGAAGCAAATATAAGAGATAGTAATATATAAGTGCTGAAGAATAAAAGGATGAGAAGAAAAAGAAATATAAACCCAAACCTCACTGAGTAACAGGTTTCTTTGTTGTGTGAAAGATAGGACTTCAAAACTTAGGGCAGCTGCCTAAATGTGGCCAGAAGGCTCTCCTTACAGTTATGACAGCACCACCCAGAAGGTTAAATCAAGATAATAGTGACAGAGAAAAGGGGTCTTTATGGTCTGGGAAGATCATATCTAACAGACACAGCATCTCTTAGGCTATTCAACATCTAGGCTGTTACTAAGCTGTTCTGCAGATGCACATTTTTTCCTGAATGTTACTTATGCTGTTAAGTTGTATGGCACACTTAAGTTGCGATTATTTGTGTGAAATAAACAACTGGTTTATTAACTGATTTCTGAAACGACAGTTCTAAGAAGAGAATTTCTGCTTAACAAAACACCCCTTCCATAATGACAATTCTTGCTTTTGTTATATCCCAACCCGTCATGTTACTGGATTTTTCTAGCAGAAATTTATAACGAAGATACAAACTTATTAAAACAGCAAATTAAAAATATAATTGCCATAAAGTAATGAAATTTATACTTCAGATGTTTCCCCAGTTGATGTAACCTTTTTTTGGTTTTAATAATATGACTTGAATGTTGACATATTAACGATATGCATAGCAGGAACAGACCTCTCTATAAAAAGCAAGAGAGGCAAAGTATCAGACCATCTACTTGTAAAAACCAAACCAAACATACAGCTATTAGTTTCATATGAAATACTCATCTAAGTAGGAGCACTGATATGATAGCCTTAGCTGAGTTACCTTGTATGAACATGTATTTTTCCTGGATGTAGCCTTGATACTGATCCTCAGAGCCTGGTCCAGGCACACTTTTGACAAATACAGCCTGTGTTTAGATTTTTTAAATACGAGAAAAAAATATCCAGAGCTTTCTTCTTGAGAGATATCCAAGCGGGTAGCGGGCTCAGTTGGCTGCAATGATACAGGGGGAGCTGGCAGGGGCACAGAGAGGACAAGGATGGTGTTGGCAGCTGGGGCTTAGAAGGCAGAAAAGGATGAGACAAGCGGCTATTTTTCCCTCTGTTCTCCTTTTCTTTTTGCTATGGGAAGGACAGTGCTTTGTTTGGTGGGAGTGCACACTGTGTTTTCAGTACTTGCTTTGACCTTTAATCAATATTGATTGATTTTGTGAAGACCTGAAGTCTCTGACCTCTGGCTGGCTCTGCAAAAGTAAAGTTAAAAGGTGCTAATATTTTTCAGTTACTGAAAATATCATAAATACATCAGGGACAAAACCAAACTGTGCTTTCAAGCCCATGTGATAACCTTGGCATTATTTGAGGTGGGTGCCTAAAGGAAAGAGTTTTGTTTTTCAGACTCAGGATACAGAAACGGGACATTGAATGTACACTGAAGAGGGACCAGGTATCACACTAGAAAACTCTAAGCTCTTCATAAACAATAAACTATTACACAGTTCACAAGTGTCAGAGACCATCAACCTGCCTTCATAGGCTGATTTTAAGCTGGTTTAGAGAAAAAAATTGAAATCAGGCTGAATCCATTATGATAGTGTGGGCCTGTCTTTAGTTATCTCATGATTCTTTAGAATCATGTTGACTGTCCTTTTCTCTACAGGAACACTTATTTGAGAATAAAAAAATTTTCTCTCCTTATGGCCGTGAAAGAAAGAGCACCGCAAATACTACCCCAATGGTTAGTCATACATTTGGCTTTTAAAGAACTGAACAAAAAGATCAATACCCTGATTTCCTTTTCATCTGCCTGGACTGTGAAGCACAGACCTCTTGCTTTGTTTATTGTGTAACGAAGGAAGTAAGGCATTGTTAGCAGAAAGAAAAGATTATCTCCCTCTGGTAAATATATTGATGTTACAGACAGAGGCAGAGTACAGCACAGAGAGTAATGAGAAATTTGACTCCTTTTCTTCCCTTCCTTCCTTTCCAGCTTAGCACTCCTGCATCCCAGTGAATTAGCTACTACAAAGAGAAGGAGCTGTTTAAAGACTGGCAACTGAGAGCATTTACAATTAGCTGAATTGATTAACCTTTACAAATGCTGTTACTCTACAAGGTGTTTTTTCTTCCACACTAGTTGAACAATATGCCTTATTGATTAAATACACTTCTTTATGGTAGCACTGATTTGTCTATGGCTTCTCCAGTCATAAAGCTGCCTCTGTAATAGCTGCTGCATGTTCTTGTTGAGGAATTGGAGACTGATTGGTATTAGACTGGGAAATGGAGACTGATGCAAGCACTGGAACAAGCTGCTGAGGAAGGTGGTTGAGTCACCATCCCTGGAGACATTTACAAGATGGGTTAGATGGGGTGCTAAAGGACATGGTTTAGTGGTGGCCTTGGCAGTGCAGGTTTAACAGTGGGCCTCAATTGTAAGGGTTTCTTCCAAATTAAATGATCTTATGATTCTGTGATTCTATGATTATGTAAATAGCTCCCCATGTCTAGAGCATCAGGAATTACACTGCAAAAGCAGGAGAAGCAAATTTGCATTCCAGCTGCTCCTCTAAAGTCAGGGCCGTACTGAAACAAAGGGAGTTATACTTTCTATTATATGTCACCTACCCTGGACAAGACACATTTTCTTGTCTAGCTGGGAAGACTGACAGCTAAACATAAACAAATAAGTAAGGAACATTATTTGTAACAACATTTATGGCTTGGGTTATGGTATGTTTTTGTGTGTACATCACATGGGAATTCGACAACGGCAAGATTCTGCTTTTCAGTGACATGTGATTTTAAATCTCTTTGAAAGATGATTTTGGTGGTGGTGTGATTGGCAGTGGATTGGCAGTGTGATTTGCCTTCCTAAGGAAAAGGGCTCTGAGAGATCAAGATCTCTTGGAAGACATGTGTGGTGCCAAGTGGGTTCCTTTCTAACCTTGCAACCTGTGAAGTTTCCAGAGGATGTGTGCAAAATACCATTTTATGTTTCATTCTTCTTTTTGGAGAAGGGGTATATGTGGGATTCTTGTGATTATGAAGGCTAATGACAGCACAGACTGTTTCACTAAAAATTCATCACACGCTGCCCAGTTAGTGCTAGTGTTAGTGCAGTGTTAGTGCTCACTGTACCTGGGAAAACTCTCTGCTTTAAGACGGGAAGAGTAGAAATTTAATTTCCCTGCCAGCTCAAGCTGGGGCTTCTTCTGTACAGAGTCTTTGATGTATTATGAATGAATAATTGTGAATTGTGAATTCATGCTGAATTACACATGTTGTTCTACCATTTGCTTTTCAGCTCAGCAGGCACTGAACAGAGAACGCCAAACTCATTTCACTGAGGACTGTAGGTGGGTTCAATGAAATGCCCTTCAATGTGTAAAAAAGCCACGAGGCTTCATTTATGTATATGGATCATTAAGACTTAGGATTTTACCAGCACTCCTTCAGGTTTTTAACAAAAAAAATGGCTTGCCAGTTAAAATTGAGGACACACAGAACATGAAGTGGCTTAAATTAGACATTCTTGTAGATAAATCAGTTTGAAGAGATCTATAGTCTAGTGAATGTTAACAGGAAAGATGTAAATAGTACACATATACATACAGTTTGTATATTGAGACATATGGTAGCTTGTACATGTAATATATTAAACATATTTCATCAAGTATTTAATGGTTAATATAAGGAAACTGATGTCATTCCATGGATTGGAGGAACAATGGTGGCACTCAGCCATTTCTTTCCTGAATAGCTGCTGTGTTTTTAAAAATAAAAAATCAGGGAGCTGCTGTAGCAAAGTCTGTAGCATTCACAGCATGACAAACAAATTAGAAAACAGCAGATGCAGCACAAATTAAGATGTATTTAGCACAGCAGCCCATCAGATGTGTGAAAGTCTTTTGTATATCAGCTTTGCAAGGTTGATGTATTGCACTTTAGACAGCTGATAATGAACCCTTCTAGCAATTAGAGGTGGAAATACTGAGGATTTGAAATTGTGCTGTTCCCAGTGGGGGCAGGGGGGAAGAGGCAAAACCCTTAGTGAGAAATGCACTGCTTTGTGTGTGCGCACTGAGCAAAACAAAACAAATGTTTCAGTTTATGCACATGTACATTTTGAATTTCTCATTTATATTTTTTACATTTAATGCTCATGTAATTATTATTTCATTTTTTGTGTCATTTAAAAAATGTGTATTTCTTTGTTGATAATGTGAGGGTTTTACAGCTGGTACAATCTCTCTTGCTTTATGTGGTGCTTTATTTCATCATCTGATGAGAGGACAGTAATTTCAGTAATCTAGTCTTCAAACAGCAATAACCCTTTTAATGGTGTAAGTAATTTACATCTTTACAGTTCTATTGAAATTTGCTTTTTTTCTCTAATGTTTCTGTTATACTTCCTCTTTCTACCTCCCTTTCTAAAAACCATGATGGAAGCTTTGCATAAGTAAAGGTTGTGAGTTTGAAGCCCAGACTCCATTCCGTGCTTGATCCTCCTAGATGCTGAGAGCTTTCAGCTGCAAGGAGTTGCAATGGAAATGGAGAGTACTTAGCAGCTCACATGCCTGAGCCCCCTGAGGAGAACAGCATATTACAACAGAGCTGGGATCTATCTCCTATATAGATAATAATAGTTTCCACTTATACAGGGTCTTTCATCTGAGAATCTCAAAATGCACTACTGATTATGGATGTGCTACAGCAGTGACTTTGTTACGGCTGCACAGAGATTTGAAACTGAGGCAGGCATTAAACCCCTTTGTTACTCATGAACAAAAGAATGTATCTTAGTGTAGGTATCCTCACCACACTTATTATGATCAGGCTTTATAAAAAGTAATGAATGCTTTTTCTGTGAACTAACATATCTACTTAACATGAATTATGGTTGCTTAAAAATGGCCTTGGGCTGGTGTGTGTGGTTATTATTTCATTATTATTAGACACAGTGCTTGTAATCCCAACTCTCAGCTGCCATGCTGCTTGAAGGTGAGTGCCTTTTGAGAAAACACCCCATTCGCACCAGACTGGGCAGCAGGGAAGCTCAGGATTAAAGTACAGCCTTCTTACGAGTGTCTGCATAACTGTGTTGATGGCAATCACCATTTCCCACTGAAAGAGCACCAGTTGGTCTCACCATTGATATGTGCAGAACAGTGGTATTGTGAAAATGTTTTGAGGGTCTCAGTACCTGTAATACTATTGTGCAATCAGGAGTCTGAGCCTTAATTATGTGAGCTACCCAGACCTCTGCAGAGGGAGGGACTTTATGAAAACTACGTTTTTGTACAATGTAGAGAACACACCCGCCAGGTTACTGCTCTTGGAGCTTGTGAGGAAGGCACGAGGGCATGTATAACAGGGCTCCTTTCCTGTCTTTCTGTGTTGCACCTGCACTCATAATTAAAACTTGCTACTAATGACAAAATGAACAACCTTTTTGTGATTTCTACTTACTTTTATTGATTGTAGGAGAAACTTTCCATCCTTACTTTGCAACATGAAAGACACAAGGATGAGAACTGCTGGTGTAAGAGTCAACATGTGGAACCTGCCTGTCTATTGTGATCCTAGACCAGTTCACTGCCAAAGAAATCTGGGTCTGACTGATTAAACTAGCGGTGGTACCTGCTTTACTTTTCTTTTACTTACTGGTCTTATGGCTTCTGGGTGTTAATTCTTGGCATTTTCAGTGGAAATGCACTTTAGTGATACTTTTCCCTTGTCCATAATGGGCTTGAGGACAGTATATGCACAATTTTGATGCACTCTTTCACAAATTCTGATATGGAATCAATAATTCCATGTAGCAGTAGGAAACTCTGTTAACTTACATAAGCAGTATAATCCAAGATTCCACAAGTGGAAAGGCTGATAAACCATATCACTCCATAGCATTTTTGCTAGTGTTATATGTGTGAGGGCTGAATCAAATATCTGCTATGCACATTTATCATAGGGACCATGTGGATTAAAGCAAAGGGCTCTTTCCATGAGCAACAGTAGAACTACGATTCTGTCTTGGCTTTCAAACCACAGCTTTTGACCTTCATTTCAAAGCTGTATAATACTGGTAGTTATTAACAGTGATCACTTGGTATGATAGTTTTTAAATTAGACCAGATTGCCAGCAAAAGAACTCTGATTGCATTTAATCAGGAAATGAAGATGATTCTTTCTGGGCAAATGAGTTACCTTTAAATTACCCCAAAAAAATTAAAAAGCAATCAGGCAAGATTCTCTCATTTCCAGCCTCTTGTTTATCAAGATCCAGAATAACAGTAATGCCCAATATATAAAACATTGCCTAAATCTTTTGATTTTATAAAGCCATGGTGCAGAATTATTCTCTGATGCAGGCTAAGTATCACTGTGACAGAGATCAAAACGGTTATTTTCTGGGTCACATTTAGTTCATTTTTTTATACTGACTATTTTTTTTTCTGCTGACTTTGTTCTGAATGATTATCTTAATTTTCGACTTTTATTGCATAGATGTAAATAAGCCAAGGCACTTAATTGTATACTAGTGAATTAAATGTTGGAAGTGATACTAATGGTATAATTCCTAACGTAGTCATCATTATTATTGTGTTTTAACAAGTAGGTACACATGTAAAAATGGATTATGCTTGTGATGAGCATGCATAAAAGGTAAATTAATGGGTTTGGGGGATTTTTTTTCATTATTCTGCTTTACTGTATCTTAAGATTACATGCAAGAATGCAAGACTTAACACTGGTAAAAAAACCCCAGACTTTTCAATAAATAGCTGTGGAAAACACGGAGTTACATGCACGATAGCTGCAGCACTGTGGACCAGGTTACCAGAGTAAGCAATAAGTATTTTGCTTTTGCTGTTTTGTCCTTGTTTTGAGATGAGGCTGAAGAATAACTTAGGGTCATATGAAATTGCTAAGATTCTTGAGGAAGTATCAAGTACATGTAGATTTGTAAGTCAAATTTATTCAGCAATTTACCTTCCTCTCTGAACTCGAGAAACATAAAGAAAATTTTTGCAACATTCCCTCTTTCACATCTATTCTGTCAATGTAGGATCAGCTGTCAAAATATGTGAATAATTTTAATTAAAATATGGCAAGTTTTAATTTAAGCAGTTTGCATATTTATATTATGTCTGTATTAGAGGAAGAAGAGAATTTTTGTGTGTGTGTGCAATATGCTGAGCAACATACTTGCTGATATAAATTGTCAAAAGAAGGCCCACCATGTAACATTTCTAATGCACAGCCTCTTTCCTACTTAGTCAATGATAAGCCTTTGAAAGGGCCAGTGCTTCCTGTGAAGAAAACTCAACAACCCATCCTCTCATCCTGATGAAAATGCAGACACTTAACACACTTTATCCTCCACAATTGCAAATAGCTAATCATAATTAGGAACCCTGCTGTTGGGAAAACCGGTCACCGTGGCACTAAAAAAAACCCCACTGAAGTTGTAATTTTCCTTTCTTGTATTTGTCAAATCTTTCTAAAGCTAAGTGTCTACACAGTTTGCCTGAAAGCAACACATGGACTCCTGCAGAAACAACTCTTCCATTGACCCTTCAGTGCTCCCACCTCAATACTTTTCTCTACTTTCTTACTGTAAATGAAGTACTAATTGCATATGATTCATTGCTTATTCTTTCCTTCTTCTCATGCCTTGGCATGAGACTAGCACATGCATTTATTTCACTTCTGTTTTTCCGGTTTCCTTATAAAATGCCCTGATTGGTTGCGCTTACTTGAAAATTGTATCTCTGCAAGCAGAATCTTCTAGTTAAAAGTATCTCAGTATCGAAGAAATAATCATTGAGGTGTTTAGAAAGGACTCATGGTCATTGGAAAGATAATAATAGTTTGAAGTACGGCCAAGGACAATTCACCCCTGCTGAGCAGTAAGTCTTATGAAATTCCCCATGCCAGTTCCAATACAGTTACAATGTAAGCAAATATAAAACATTTCCATTCAATATTTGCCTCATTTCCCCTGTTTTCAGTTATACGCCATGGAAATCTGTTTTGGCCTCTTATGCTATATTTTATACTAGAGACCTGTGCCCCACACATTGGTCTGTCAAATTATGTATCTCCAATCAGCCTGCAAGAGTGTGAACTCTCAGGCAGATGTGCACCGTAAGTCTTAAGGAGAGTGTTTGCTTCACTTTGAACCAGTTTAATAATATTTATAACAAACCCCTCTTTTGTATTTAGACCAATGTGGGGATGTAACCCGGATGCAAGTGCCAACTTGCCTTGTTTTCATGCTCCTTGTAAAAGACACTTCTTGTCTGCTGGGGGAGGGGACACAATAAACTGAATGATGCAATTTTTTCCTGCCGTCTGCACTTTTGTGACATTCTATTGAATTTGATTGGCGTGCCATTAGCTTTACATTATTTAAAAGAAATTCCTGCAGTATTGCCAGCGCAACCAAATAATTGAAAGACATGTCATGCAACATCTTGTTTTAATGACATGCATCACCATTCAGTACCATTGTAATGACATCTCTGCCACTTAAGATGTCTAAACCAATATCTCTGGTTTTTCAGGATCACCCTATACTTCAGTATACAGAACCAAAGGTTTTGAAATTCTGTGGGTTTTGTTTTTGTTTTTTTTTTTGATAGGGAAGTTTAATATAATCCTTTAAAACCAAGCCAGGTCATAGAAAATGTTAGTGTTTATTTAAATTGCATCATTAATTTTTTTTTTTAATGTCATGAGCAAGGCGTTAGGATGAAAATGGGAAATTAATTTAGTTCTATTAATTTACTACATGAGATGCCAGTATCAACATTTTATATGAGCAGGGAAGCATGGTAGTTGCCTCCTCAGATTGAATCACAGAATCACAGAATTAACCAGGTTGGAAAAGATCTTTGAGATCACCAAGTCCAGCCTCTGACCTAACACCACCTTGTCAGCTAGACAATGGCACTGAGTGCCACGTCCTGTCTTTTCTTAAACACTTCCAGGGATGGTCACTCCACCACCTCCCTGGGCAGCCCATTCCAATGCCTAACCACTCTTTCTGTGAAGAAGTTCTTCCTAATGTCCAGCCTAAACCTCCCCTGGCACAGCTTAAGACTGTGTCCTCTTGTCCTGTCACTGACTGCCTGAGAGAAGAGACCAATCCCCACCTGGCTACAACCTCCTTTCAGGGACTCGTAAAGAGTGCTAAGGTGAGCCTCCTTTTCTCCAGGCTGAACAACCGCAGCTCCCTCAGCTGCTTCTCACAGGACTTGTGTTCCAGACCCTTCACCAGCCTTGTTGCCCTTCTCTGGACACACTCCAGCATCTCAACATCCTTCCTGAATTGAGGGGCCCAGAACTGGACACAGCACTCAGGGTGCGGCCTCACCAGTGCCAAGTACAGGAGAAGAAGCACTTCCCTGGTCCTGCTTTCAAAATCTTTTTCCAAATTTTTTTCCAAATTGCAGCTTTCCAGGTTTTTACTACTGACTTCAAGTGCCTATTTTTTGCTCCCAATACTTAGATGGGAAGAACAACATAGATGTGTACACACTGTATCGTGTATACCTGCACACTATCTCACACATAGGAGAGATAAATAGATACTCACTTGTTAATATGACTGTTTCTATTTCTTCTTTTACTGTTTCGAGAGTTCTTTGCTCAGAGTTTGGAGTGAGACGCAGGAGATGCCGATATGTTCTTCTAATTAGATTGTTTATTAATTTCTTATCTATACCATAGCTGCACAGAGTGAGCCCAAGGTAACAAGGTGGAAAAATGGCCTCGAGTTGTGAATTCCAAGGCTATTTAAAGTCTAATCTATCCAATTATGAGTTGCCAACTAACACATTTTTACTTATAATCCAGTAGCTATTCATTTATTGTCTGCATTGTGGGTTTTCTTGAGCCAATACCAAACTATTCAGATTTGTGAAGAAGAAGGAAGAAAGAAGAAGTAAAAATCCACACCCAAAATCCTCCATCTTGCTACTAATACATTACTAATAACTCATAAGCCTAATTTTCTACATCTCTACATATTTCACCCAATGACATAACAAATTGCTTTTTAATTACAACAGATATCTAAACCCAGGGTTCCAACACTCACTTTGCTTTCCACAGACTGAAAGAGAGACTGAATGCAAATTCCCAGAAGAGATCTTCATGTAGAAATATTCCTGGTACTTTAGTGGATAAAACTTACCTTAAAACCTGTAAAGTAAGACAAATTCTTGCTTCAAGAACAGAACAGAATTTTATGAGGTGACATTTGTCTCACAGATTTCTTAGTGTTCTAGGTTAGAATTTTTATTGTAAGGAAAAAAAGAAAAAAAAGAAGCTTTCAGAAATGCATCATTATTTAAATTTAATTTTTTAAGGAACTTTTTGGTTGTGTTTAGATCATGTGATGCTTCAATATTTTGTAAAGAAGATTTTGCAGAACATGTCATGTTCTTATGAAAAAAAGCACCATGGAATTTAGGGAGTTGAAAAGAGTGTTCTTCAAAGTGTATACCCAAAAAATTGAAAATATTTAGATTTACTTTTTTTAAGGTTTGAGTTTATTGTTTGTTTGGTTTTTTATTTTTTGGTGGTTTTTTTTTTTTTTCCTATGTGCAATTTACTAAACAGAGCATTCCTTTAGAAATTCTGTTTGTTAAGAAACTTTAGCATGGGAAAAGTGTGATCAGAAATAAAGCAAACTGGAAGGACTATCACTAAAATCTTTAATTGTGTCTTGTTCAGTGTTGTACTTTTCAAGGCAGAAAAAAGGAATGAGTAAAACAATCTGCTTAAACACTCAGATGTGACAGAATACTGCTTGCATTGTCATGATGTTTTCTTATCCCTCCTCCATCTTATATTGCAATTAACATCAAATTATGTATTGTATTAAAGCATAGGAAATTGAACAAAACACTATTTCTGATAATCGCTCTGCAACATTGTTTTCCACAGTTTTGCCTCCTCTCATCCCATATGTACACATCAATGCTACTTACCACTTCAGTGAATGTCACAGGTACATATCCCTTAGTATGAGCCTTTGGATTAACATCTCAGATTTAGCTAAAACAAGCATAAAAATAAGTGTAGCCAGATAGTTCCCTATTTGTAACATTTATGAGGACACAATAGAACGTATATTATTTCTTTTGTTGTTCAGGCTTCCTTATATTCTGTTTATTTACCTAAGCATTTTTTTTAACAAAATGCTCATTTTGGAGAGTTCTGTTATGTTTTAAGATAAGATACCCTCAATCTCATGGAATGAGATTTTTAGGAACCTGAGTACTAGTACATTTATAGCAAAGAATAAAATTCAGCACGTATTCTGTGAGTACCTGTTTTATTTATTAATTTGTTTTAAGTGGTCCATGCTCTGGAGGCCAGAGTTGCATTGTTCACTTGTAAACACATAAACAGATACTTGTCAATTTTTTCTCATTTTTTAAGGAAATTGGTTAGAGTCTAAGGTGTAAGGACCGATTTAAAGTATCTGATGTTAACAGCTGTAACTGATATTGTCAACAATGCCAAACTAATTGAAGTTATTCTGAAATTATACTCTTTTCAAGGGGTTTAAGTCTTTTTAAATTCCAGCAAGCTGTCTTCAGCCCTGCACTAAGGAGTGAAGCATCTTTCTGTATTTCCTCTCTCTCTGATTTCATGAATCTTGCATTCTTTTCTGCATAAACCAGCATATTCTGGTTACTAGGACAGTCAGCTGGGCATATGAGTGCTATGCATTTAAATTTTTCATGCTGAAGTGACAAATTTTGGTCTCCTGTTTCTTGGGTGAGATTTTGATGGTTAAAACAATAACAGTAAACCTGAATGTGGAAGGAAACATCAGTATTATTTTTAAACACTGGCAGTGAGAGCTGTGTTTTGGCTGAACCTGGCTGTCATTGAGGGGGAAGATATGAACTGCTGAACTTATAAAAACAGGGACACCTAATTTGTGAGTCCAAAATGACACTGAAAGAGGAAAAATGTGCTGAAAATTATCTGCTTTGTAATAGGTAGATTAGTCTTTTCGGAGTGGGTGAAAGGAAGGATTCCCACTAAAAACCCTTCTATAAATTAGAGAGAAATGTGGTGATCTCTAGGTTAGAGAGAGATGGATTTGATGAGTGAACTGTTAGATGGATGAGAAAGATGTAGATAACAGGGCAGTGGTCAATGGCTCAGAGTCTCAGTGGACAAGTGAGTCCAGAGAAGGGCCACCAAGATAATCAGAGGGATGGAGCAGCTGAAGAAAGGCTGAGAGCATTGGGATTGTTCAGCCTGGAAAAGAGAAGGCTTTGAGGTGATCCAATTGTGGCCTTCCTGTACTTGAAGGGACACTACAAGAAAGAGGGAGAGAGACTATTTACAAGAGCATGTAGTGACATGATAAGGGGAAGTGGCTTCAAACTAAAAGCGAGTAGGTTTAGATTAGATATTAGGAAGAAGTTCTTCACTGTGAGGGTGGTGAGGCACTGGAACAGGTTGCCCAGGGAAGTTGTGGATGTCCTAATTCTGGTAGTATTCAATGCCAGGTTGGATTGGACTCTGAGTAGAAGATGTCCCTGCCCATGGCAGGGGGGTTGGAACTGGTGATCTTTAAGGTCTCTTCCAAGCCAAACCATTCGTTGATTCTACGGAAAGGAAGCACTTGCCAGGGACATATCAAACACTGTAAAATGACTACAGGAGGCCACATATTGGTGAGAATCTGCTTGGGAAGGACATGAACTAAAAGTGGGCTTGAAGACTGGAAGTATAATTTAGGAGAAGCTCATGCTTGTGGTTGCTTCTGCTTCTCTGTCCTGATGGTTGGTGGAAACAAGTAGAAGCAGAGGTGATATTAATTGTCCTTGCTCTCTCTTAATTTTCCAAGTTTGACCTCAAGTAAGATATATATATTAAGAACTTACTCATATGTCTGAAGTTGTGAATCTGTCTGCTACCTTTCCAATCAGCTTCTTTTAAAACAGAATTTTGTATCCTGAATACAGATGTTAGAAGTGATACTACAAATGAGCTTTAGGGCCATTATTAGTTCCTACCCTTCCTTCCTTCCTTCCTTCTTTCCTTCCTTCCTTCCTTCCTTCCTTCCTTCCTTCCTTTTCCTTCCTTCCTTCCTCCCTCCCTGTTTCTTTCATTCTCTTTCTTTCTTTCTCTTTCTTTTCTTTTTCTTTTTCTTTTTCTTTTTCTTTTTCTTTTTCTTTTTCTTTTTCTTTTTCTTTTTCTTTTTCTTTTTCTTTTTCTTTTTCTTNTTTTCTTTTTCTTTTTCTTTTTCTTTTTCTTTTTCTTTTTCTTTTTCTTTTTCTTTTTCTTTTTCTTTTTCTTTTTCTTTTTCTTTTTTCTTTTTTTTTCTTTTTCTTTTTCTTTCTTTCTTTTTCTTGTTTCTTTCTTTCTTCTTTCTTTTTCATTTTCTTTCTCTTTCTTTCTTTCTTCTTGCTTCTACTGTACACTTTTTGCATATCATCTAAAGAAAGCATTTAAAAGAGATGTTTATAAACTTGATGTAATTTGAAGGCAGACGAGTATAATGTGAAAGGACTTAGAGAATTCAAATTTGAAGAAGGGGGGACAGAAAGAAGAACATGCAGTTTGAGGGAAACATGGATTATGGAGTGTCATAATGCTGCTTGTGAGAAGAAGGGGAGAAATTCTTAAACACAGCGCCAGAATGTGAAGATCTGAACTGGAAAAATGTACTATCCATCAGGCAAAGAATGATGGAGCCAGCTAAAATCTGTTATAATATTCTGGGGTCAGTGTGGAAGCACCATAGTTACTGATACTGAAAGAAATAGGCTAGACAGAGAAGTTATTTGAGGGAATTCCATAGGGTCAATCCAAACTCAGATAAACTACAAGTCCGCTTCACCTCTTCTATCTATGATTAAATACATTTTGAACATGGTAAATGGAAATATGTGAAAAGCATGTGTGATGCCCCTTAGTTTACTTTTTTAATGCCTCAGAATTGTCTAACCAATGTATTCCCAAAATGCATGATAATAATAAATACAGAAATATGGATTCACAAAAAAATATCTTAAATGGTCCCAATCAATGTAGTGAGGATTCTGATATTCCATTTCAGAATTATAAACGAAAGAGATGTCTCTAACACAGCCGTTCTAAAATTCAGCTTCAAGAATGTATGTTATTACTACAGAAAACTAGCTAAGACAAGTATAGCAGTTCAGTGATATTTTTGTTCAAGTGTCTTTCAACTCTAAAGGAAACTTTTGCAGTTTTAAAGGTTTAAACATTAATCTATAAGTATATTTTCTCCCAAAAGATTTGCACAGTCAAAACGAATCATTTCCATTATATTCAACTTTATTATAGTAAACCCATGTTTATTTTTTTTTTTAATTTTTATTTTATAATGCTGATTTGTTTTAATGTTTCATTTCTATTTTGCCTTATATGTCATGGCAGCTTTAGGACAGGAAAAGCTTTATTTTGGAATGATTATTCGTATCATTATGCAGATGGAGAAAGACAGGTGAAGAAAAGGTCACTGTAAACTTTTTCTTGATAGGTTTACAAATATTCCAAGTAGCATATTTGTAAAATCAAGTATAAGTATCTGTGCCTTTTCTTTTTGATTAACTATGTAAACACTAAATCCTGAACGTAAGTATAACCTAAATAAAAGAAATCTCTTTGAAGCTTTTCAGACCATCTAGCTTTAGGACTCTTTCTCTAGTCCCCGTCAAGCAACAGTTTACCCTGTAAAAGAGCTTCATTCCCACCACTGACTAGAGCCAACACTTCCGATCTTGTGCTTACTTCAGTCAGGTCCACACAACTGTGAGATGAGGAGAGAAAGGTTACAAAATAAACCCAAATATCTTATAACAAAAATCAGCGGTTAAAGAGGGAATATAGGAAAGTGTTATTTGGTTGTGATAAGCATTTCTGCAGGAACCAGTGTGGAATGTGGAAAGACTGTAAGAAGCATTGTCCTGCTGCTTTGCATGAGGAAGAAAAAAAGCTGTCAAAGCAATACAAATTGAATTCTTCTGGTTAATGCACTCGAACATTAATTACAATTGTATCTTTGCCTCAACCCAAACCATCTGACTGAAATATATTCTAATTCACAGTATGCACTTGTGAATGAGAATGGTGCTGAAATCCCAGCATTAAATTTCCTAACTGGCAGATATGTCTCTAGAAGATAAAGCCAAAGTTGAATATATTGGCATTTGTAAGCATTGGTCCTAGCAGATTTAGTCAGAATTTGTTCTCTGAAGTGAAATGGTGAGGGGTTTTTATTAACACTGCTTTCAGGTGATCATAACAGAACTGTGACTGTCCAGTTTGCTTGCCCTCCTGATTTCCTGGAACAGTGTGATGATCTTGAACTAGGAGGTCTGAGCATTTGTGGATTAACTGTTAATTACTTTGTGATTGTTACTGTCACTTTGTAAGATTTTCATCATGCTAACCTGGTGAATAGAACTGCAGATTTTTTTTTTTCTTAAATAATTGGATTTTCTGGTTTTATACACTTAAGGTAGAACATTCAAGGCAGGCCATTTTATAAGCCAGTGTTAATATTTTCCAGTGAATGATATTTCTTTCTGTAGATTCTCTATTCCCTAGTAAAATATATACTTGGTTGTCAAATCTTTTCTCTTGAGATATTGAATACTTATTTATCGATAAGGATTTTTTTCTGTACCAAAAAATCCCCATTGTGATACAGTGCTTCAAGTCAGACAATGTAGAGTCAGTAAGAGGTATCAAAATTATGTCCTTACTTTATTGTTTGCCACATTTTATTTCATTGTTCACAAATGGGGAATTTAAAATATCTTCATTGAGTGAAACCAAGTAGTAATTAATCTTTCAACCCTCAGATATTATTCATTTTTCACAGCATTTTATCAAGGTCATCGTAACTCCATATTGTAGGTGTTAATACTTACAACTTGTGGGTTTTGTGAATTTTAAAGGTATATAAAAAAATGAGTATTTTAATTGCTCATCACTCAGTAAAATTGCAGAGGAAATTGCAGGCTGGCAGAAGATGATGGTGGTGATAAGTCCTGAGCGAATAAAAATTCTTGCAGATGTGAGTCTCATAACTCTATTTCCTTGAACCTCAGTGGAAAAAAAAGAACACGAAAACGCAAATCTTCCGCAAATAAATATTTTTCTTTGGCCCATTGCAAAGATATGGCAAGCAGTCTTGAGTTCAGTGATCTATGGCATCAGGAAGAGCTGAATTCTGTGGATTATCACAGGTATCATGAATCTCATACTGCTAAAAAAAAGTCTTGTGCTGAGAATGAATCTAAGACCATTTTCATATTTTGAGTATGATGTAACCCCTCAGTGAAAAGAAACCTATGACAGCCAGGAATTTTTCATCCCTAAGGTGGTTTCTTTTTTGTCTTCGTCTACAAACACCATCTCCATCTTGCTTGTGTTTGTCTTCATCCAGACCTTAATCAATAAATCTATCTTCTACTGCTGATGATAATAGGCTGACAAATAGACAGTATTGTCCTGTGACAAACATGAACATGAGTATGTTTCTCATGGTTGTCTGATTGCTGCTTACAGGTCTTGATCAGGACCGGATGAAACTCAACATTATGAACCTGTGCCTGGAGAGATTCTGTGTCAGATCTGTCATCAACCTCCAGTCACCATGCATGAACTATTAAGACAAATGATGTCTCAGAATATAATATCTAAATTCTTGCATGCCATCACTCTCAAGCATGCTTTCTAACAGAGGTTGTGTGTCCTAAACTGGTTTATTCTCATATAGTTTGGAGACATTGCATATACTACAGATCTCAGGGGTTGTCACTCGGTGACTTAAGATCACTTCATTTATTGTTCTGATATCTATCACAAGCATTACCTTTTCATATCCTCACTGACTTCTCATTTGTCATGGTTTAACCCTAGCCAGTAACCAAGCCACATGCAGCCTCTTCCTCACTTCCCTCATAGTGGGATGGAGGAGAGAAAAAGAAAAATGAAAAAAATTGTGGCTTTAAATACTTAAGAAAGATAAGATACTTAAGATACTTAAGAAAAGACAGTTCAATTAGTAGTATAAAAGCCATGCACAAAGGTGAGGCAAAACAAGGCATTAATTCACCTCTTCCCATGGGCAGGCAGGTGTTCAGCCATCTCCGGGAAAGCTGGGCTCCATTATGTGTAATGCTGACTTGGGAAGACAAATGCCATCACTCTGAGTGTCCCCTCCTTTATTCTTCTTCCCACAGATTTATATGCTGAGCATGACCTATCTGGTCTGAAATATCCCTTTGGTCAGTTGGGGTCAGCTGTCCTGGCTGTCCCCTCCCAGCTCCTTGTGCACCCCCTGCCTGGTTGCTTCTGTGGTGGGGTGAGGAGCAGAAAAGGCCTTGGCTCTGTGCAAGCTCCGCTCAGCCGTAATAAAAACACCGTTTCCAGCACAAATACAAACCACAGCCCCATACAAGCTACTATGACTAAAATTAACTCTATGCCAGCCAAAACCAGCACATCATTTTATGATATACTTAACGATATTTATGGCTGTCACCTCTTAGATAAAGGAGATGTTGGTTCCAAGGAAGATAATGTCAAAGCTTGCCTGACTGCAAGGGAAAAACTGTATTGCTGAGAAGAGAATAACAAAATCATAGAGTCATAGAATCAAAAACTGGTTTGGGTTGGAGGGAACCTTAAAGACCACATGGTTCCAACCTCTATGCCATGGGCAGGGAGGCCTCCCACTAGACCAGTTTGATCAAGTCCCATCCAACCTGGTCTTGAACACCTTCAGGGATGGGGCATCAACAATTTCTATGGGCAACAGTGCCTTACTACCCTCTGAGCTGGATCACCACATACATTTGTCTTTTTAATCATGAAATGGGGAATGATCAGCTATTTCTAATGTATGTTATTAGCATATGTTTCTGCATGTATGAAAGCATTCAGTAAGGAGAACAGAAATACACTAGCAGATGAACAAGCTCTGAGGTAATGTTGCATTTGTTACCTTTAAAAGAGAAGAAAGACTCCTTTGTCATTTCTGATATTGAAACTGTTTGATAAACAACAGTTTATATTGAGCCAGCTGGAAAAGTTGAACTAGCACAATTCAAATTTTAACTCCTTTAGTCTTGAAAGGGGAAATGACATACATGAATCAAAGCTAGTCCCATCTACAGTAAATCAAATTACTGTGCCTTACAACTCTAAATTATTCACATAGTCCAAGCAACACCAGTCCTAAATATATTCAAGGAATAGAATTGCAAAAAAATTATTACTTCTGCATGAAGAAATATGTAATTCCTTAAAGTGGAGGAATGCTTAAATTGTATTCACTCTGGGACAAAAAAATTGCATCAGAAGGTTTTTATCTGATATGTAGTACCTGATACTTGAGATGACAAGCAGCATTCTTCAATACCTCAGTTCAAATCATCAGTTAAGGTTCCCACTAGAACTGTATAATCACTTTAACTGTGATTTAGGGCAAAACCCACCCAGAGTATGCAGTTAATATTCTATGCAAATGTTGACTGCACATTGCTAGTTCACATCAGAGAACCAAGGTTACAAACTCAAATAAATCTGAAGTGATTCATAGAACCACAGAACGGATTGGGTTGGAAGGGACCTTTAAAGATCTAGTCCTACCCTACTATTCTGGGCAGAATCGTCTTTCACCAGATCAGGCTTCTCAAAGGCCCGTCAACCTGCCCTTGAATGTTTCCAATGATAGGTCATCCACAGCTTCTCTGGGTAACTGTTCAAGTGCCTCGCTTTTTGTAAAAACTTTCCTCCTTATTTCCAATCTAAACCAATCCTCTTTCAGTTTAAGACTTGTCCTTTGTCTTGTCACTATAGGCCTTTGTGAAAAGTCACTATCTTTCTTATAGACCCTGTTGATATACGGAGAGATTGCAGGATGTCTCCCTGGACCCTTCTCTACTTCAGTTCTTTCCAACTTTTGTTATGGGAGAGGTGTTCTAGCCACTTTTTTGTAGGCCTCCTCTGGACTCATTTCAAGAGGTCCACATCTTTCTTGTGCTGGGGACCCCAGAACTGAGCACAGAACTGCAGGTGGGATCTCACCAGAGCAGAGCAGAGCAGAGGGGCAGAACCACATCCTTCACCTTGCTGACTGTACTGCTTTGGATGCAGCCCAGGTTTGGACCAGTTTTCTGGGCTGCCAGAGTGCATTGATGGCTCACATCCCATTTTTCATCCACCAGCGTATTCAGTCTGGCTGACATGAAGTTAATTTATTAGCACGTATGTTGTGAGTGAGCATTATCAAAGGCCTTACAGAAGCATAGATAGACGACACGTGTAGCTCTTCCCTGGGACACTGATGCAGTCATTCCATCACAGAAGGTCACCAGAGTGTATTTATGTATTTATGTCCAATGTAGCCTGTGCTGATTACAAGTGTACTACATGCTATTAGGACATTTTCCACAAATCTCTGTGCCAGAGAAACAGAAGTCAGGTGCATTTTATTGCTGAGGAAATTCACACATAGCACTATGCCTTGCACACTATTTTAAAGATAATATTTGTGCTATCTATCGGGCCACATTATGCATGAACATGACATGTTCATTCCTGATGGAGTGGGGAGCATCCTCTACATATTTTTCGCACTCTCTCTGTCCATGTCTGGGAATGGCATGGAAACAGTACCACATGTTCAGAAATAGTTCTGATTCACTGTGGTTCTGCATTTTGTTTGGGGTTGACTTAGAATGAAATATAAGCACAAAACTGGTAAACCAAAAGGGCAGAAAAATGGCAAGGAAGTATCATTTAAAATTAAAAATTACCTCTAATGTTTCAAGCTTTTGAGACATTAAAAATAAAGGTAGAGGGAACTTCACAATACATTGTAAATCAGACGGGACCTTTTTTTTTTCAGTTTGTAGACATTTAATAGATTTATAAACCAATTTCTTCTCTAAAGAAAACAGGGTGTGGGATTGATTTGCTAAGTGTTTCAGAGTGTTGTGTTCCATTTTGCACAAAAATCTTCTACCTTTATGCTTGCCTCCACCAGAATCTCTCAGTATCTATACAATTTCAAACTTACTGAATGTACTACATGCTTTCTATCACTTAATTAGAGATGAGAAACATTAGCCTAATTGCAGATATTCATTGACATCTCAAGATGCTGTCCATTTTCACCCCACCTCTTGTCTCCTCATTTTCTATTTTCCAAGAAGTTGAAATATTGTAAATAGCTTTTTAGATACGTTTCTTGAGTGAGAAAAAAAAAAAATTCATAGACATGTAAATTTTTTCAAAAAATACAAACCCTGGCTTGAGATTTGATGCCATAGTCATAAATCATATACAATAACATTGTAAATGAGATAACTGCAACATCGTATTCTCTGGGCAAGGTTAATAGATGCAGTGCAATTCTAGCAAGATATTGTAGCTGACATTTCCCTGTTTCTTTCAGAAAAGCCTTTATAATCCTCAATTTGCACCTCGGACCAGATTAAGTCCCAGTAGAGAAAATCCTAGATTTAGTGTTTTTAATTTCCTAAGTTACTCAGTAGGAACCAACTGTATAGCTATTGTCAAATTTGACTAGGATACTCTATCAAATTTCTTTGTTATTCACAGCCAAAATATTTCCTAATAAAATAAACCTACTAATATTCCTAACAAACATTAACTTACAATGTCCAAAACTATGTGAAAAGGTGGCCTATTTTTTTTTTTTTTATTCTTGGAAATACCTTAATATGGAAATGTCTTTCCTTATTTCTCAATTACTTTTATAGAAAAGAATTATTTATGTACCAGAATATATGTTCTTGACAATTTCCCTACCTTCTTGCTTTTCAGTGCAAATGTCTCAAAGTGTACTAACATCCTTGAAGATCTCCTGTTGACTTGGTCTCTTATTAAAGCACAGGGACACTGTGCTCTCTGTAGAACTTTGAATGCCTTGCAAAGGAAAGACAGTGTCTAGAGACAAATTATGCAGGCAGATTTTAACAGTGACCTCATAAGATACTGCAAAAATGTCTTAACTTCCAGAAGTCTACCATCATAATTTAAGAAACCCCTTTCTTTTCCACAGACAGCTGAAGTATTTCGGTGGTGCAACCCCACGTACAGAGACTTTTTGCCTTTTCAGTGCCACACAATTGTGGTCTCTTCTATTAATGTTGCATATGTACTTCTTGGGTCCTGCACCCCGTTCCTTTATACAGGGTTTTGTTACTTATGAGAGTGGAACAGAAACATTTCTAGGCAAAACACCCCATAAAGTCTTGATCATTTAAAATATTATATAGAATTTCATACGTTGCTACTATTAATTTATTTTTAGCTTCAGATTAGCTTTTTGTTCTGGGGTGTTTCAGGAGACTAGATGTTTCAGGAGACCTAATTTTTCTGACTACATTTGCTCTTTTATAAGCAGTCTACTTCATCATAGGGAAATATTTAAAACTAACCGCATTTTTTACACAAAGGTAATCTGTCCTTTTGAAATATTTCACATACAAAGATTGATAAATCACATTTGTCGCTATAGCAACTATGAATCAAAGTATAGTAAATCTAGACAGTGCTCTTCATGCCCTTTGAAACGAAAATAAAATGTAAATATGAAGTTTTTGATTCATGCTTCCAAGAATAATTTACTAAAAATTAAAACAATAGTGATTGATTTTACCCTGGTCTGTCTGCTTGTAGAATTAATTTTAAAGCCTCATGTTTAAATACCCACGTTTTTTCCTCTGTGTGTTAGCATGTTATGCTCTCAGATTTTTTATCATAGGTGTCCCTTATGGACCTATTAAAAATAATTCTCATTCAACAGTGACATGAAAAAATTCATTAGTTTAATGATCAACTATTTCTTAATCAATAATAGACAAAATTGATTTTCATTTACCTCTGGGACAGGCAAATGCAAAATGTCCTTGAAAATAAATTGGCTCCCTTTATTACTTTATTAATTTTATAGAAAGACTAGGATGAAATCTATGCCTTTAAGTGAGCTCTGTAGCCTCAAGTGATGGTTATGACTCAGTCTAAGAGAAGGATTGACCAGATAAAAGTCTGATGGGCTACGTACAATTTCTCTCATACAGTTCACTCGGTGCTTTATTTGCATTTGCAAAATGAGAGGCAAGTGTTTTAAAAACTGTTTCTAATTAATTTATAATATTTGTGAAGAGTGTGACAGGTGGGATAGGTTCTAGTGAAAAGGGCAAAATAAGAGGAAGTGTCTGTCTTGGATTTTGAATGCTACTTAGTAATTTGTTGCATCAGCAAAGGTATGGAAATGGCTTCCCCATGAGAACTGTGACTCCCAATTTTAGAAAAATCTCTACCCAGGGAGTGAGTGACAGTGAAGAAGATTACAACATAATAACAATTCATGAGTGACATGGAAAAACGAATGAGGAATTACTATTTCTTCTCACGGTATGAAAACAAGGGAGCATCAAATGAAATAGCAAGACAGTATTTTCTAAAAAAAGAGGAAAATTGTTTTTCAGGAAATGTGTAAAGTTCTTTCCACAGGGCACATGAATGCCTGAAGATTACAAAGATTACAAAGATTGTCTGAAGATGTTCAAAGCAATTGAACAATGAATTGGAAAAAATCGAGTGTGCTTGGTTAAACAGATATGAAACACTTGGCTCAGGAGGTCCTGCAGCTAAAATCGTGGAGACCGAAAGAGGTTTTGGAGAAGTTTTGTTTTGTAATAACCCTGTTTCTTATACTTCTCCTTAGGTGGTCCCTGTTAACCATTCTCAGAGAAGGTTTACTGTGCATTATAGGTAATAGGTGTGACCTTGTAAGACATTTTTAAATCTGTTTATTATGTCAAGCAGTGATAACAAAATTGAGAGAAGAGAATAAAAGAGAAGAGGAATTTAAAAGTATTTTTAAAAGAAAATTGCATGTTCTGGCAGCACTTTATCCTAGCAACTTATTTAGCTTTTTAATGTACTTTTCTCCAGGAGCTTGTGTTTGGTGGTTTTGATCTCCATAAAGCCCAGAATAGAATCTGTACTGCTCTAAAATTAGAGGGAGGCTTAGGACTTCTTCCCTCAGAAATGCAGAAATATTGGATGCAATTTCCTATGTCCTGAAGACCTAGTCACTGGAATGTTTTCATTTTCCTAGTCAGGGAAAATGAAACTTTTGCGATATTCAGCAATATGCAGCATGTGCTCTTTATCTGTTTCTTCTGGAAAAGGAGAGAATTCGGTGATGTAGCCAACATTCGGCTGGAAATTTGGAATATATGCTCAAAACACAGGGCACATTCTAGAAGCTTGTATACAGCTAATCTATGACCAGTAGAAAGCTAGACCCATCTCTCATAGGATGAGTTTGGCTAGCTAGAAATGCTGAGAGTTCCAGAGAGCACAGAACCCTTATGGAGGTAAGATGAGAAGACCTATAGTTTAGTACCTTGCCTTGGCTTCTCTTTACAAGGCCTTTTGTTCTACCTTGACAAAAATGCGACTGAAAGAGTGAAGATGAAAAATGAGACTCCAATAAAATAACTTCCAGGGTTTGGTTTCTTTTAAGTCAAAGTTATTTGAATATGGAATGAGCACTTAGAAAGTGTTGCCTCCCTGCTCACACATTTGACCAATGTATAAAATGTGAATATATTAATATCAGTAGGTTAATCCCATGGAATTCAGTTTAGCAAGAGTTAATTCGGCCTCATAAATGTTTGACTAGATCTATTGACTGAAGTACATTATGGAATAAAAGAATTTTATATGTATATATATACATATATATATATATACACATGTGAATATACAAATATAAAAAATAGATAGGATGCAAAAAAAGAGGCAACAAATGAAAAGCCCTAGGCTGCCCATATAACTGAAAATATGTAAGATGTTTTCTTCGGATGACATATAATTTTCTAGGGTAGCTAAGTAAAAATTCTTTCCTTGGCATTTTCCAAAGCTTTGTGGGCTGGCACTCTGACCTTGAAAAGGAACAGGAGTTCCCTAGTAAATTTATCCCAGATAGTTAAGAGATGAGGTAAGTAATTTCTGGCTAGGCAAGAAGGGGTTGGGTGTGGGGATGGTGTTTCTCTACTCAGATGGAACCTATTGGTGGAGCTAACACCAGTCTCAAACTCAATGCGCAACTTCCAGCTCTCAGTTAAGTCGATGAATTGTAGCTATTTTCTGGGAATATGGCTCTTTCATGATTTACCTGTTTCTGCTGGGGAATTTGGGTGTTTACTGAACCCTTTTGTTTTATTGATAGAAAGAAACAGGGCTGTGGCACTAGTGACAGTTCTCTAACCTGTATCTCCCTACCAGGATCTGTCACAACACAGTGCACCCCAGCATGTATCAACAGAACGACGAGTCCTGGTTTGTAGATCTTTCAAGGTCGTTTTAAGATTGCTTGAATGTGTTGGATGACAGTCACACGAGAACAAAATCTTGATATTAAGTTCCTACCCATGAATCAAAACCCCTGTCCTGGAGTGATCTATTTATGCTAATTTATTCCATGACCCTCTGCTTACGCCCAAAAAATTGTTATTATTTCTCGTTCTGCATACTCTTTTTCCTCCCTTTCCCCGCTTGGGAGTGTCACATGACCCCAGCCAAGATACTTTGGAGTTCCGGGGGACCCAAATGGTGCTCGCTCCCTTCTGGTGTGGGAGACTTGCAAGTCAGTGGCACTTTTGCCATCTCGGGGAGGCTGGGAGTTTACTCCTGCTCTTCCAGATTGGGAGGCAGCAAGTCCCGCCTCTTCTTCCGGTTCCGGGGATGGGAGTTCGTCGGAGCTGCGTCGGAGAGAGGAGCAGAGCTGTTTAGGTGTTCTGCCGTGCTCTGCCATTTTCCTACTCTCCTGCTGCATCCTGCTGTGCTCTGCTGCGGCAGCTGCAGCCAGAGAGGGAGGACCGGGGCCGCCCCCCTTCGGAGCCCTGTGCTACAGCGAGCTGAATTGAACAGATCGCTTCTCCAGAACCGGTGGAAGAGAGTGAGAGAGAGCTGAGAGGGGAGCGGCTGCGCCCAGTCTCAAGCCCCGGGAAGATGAGCCGGGGAGGGAAGGCACACCGGGGAGCTCCAGCCCAGCTGTTTTTTTGTCTTCGCTTGCTATAATTGCCCTTGGGAGGGAGAAAATCAACATTAGGCAGCCGCTGGAATTTTTTTTCTCTCTGCTGCAAGACTTCTCTGTGGGGGCGGGGGGTCTTCGACCCCCGCATGTGGAAGGCCACCATCTTTGGAGCACGTGTTGGAAAGGAAGCATTCCTTCTACACTGCTTCCACACTCGGGACATTTTTGTTTGGGGTTTTGTTTCTCTGTGTGTGGGGGGGGAAGTGGGTTCCGATGGTTTAGTGTTTAACAGGTGTTTATCTTTTGTTTTCCCTTGCCTGGTGGGCGGGTATTCTGTTTAGTAATAAACGGTTTAATTTTTTTTTTTTTTACTTTTGTCTATTGGTAGTCATTTCCTATTGGTGCAAAAGGGTATTTTGAGACCCTTTTTGAAGAGGAAAGACAGTTCAAAGGGTCTTTCTCCTAAATTTGTCTTAAAACCAACACAACCCCAAACTCTTTTCTTCACTGATCAAGGAACTCAACTGTATCTGGCTGTTGCCAGGACTGCTGTCAAAAAGCTAGCCTCACTTTTACCAGATCCTTGCTGAATCTGTAAGGTACAGTTACTGTTTGAGGATCAAAATGAAAATTCCTTGAGGTGAGAACTGTACCTGAGATTGTGGCAATACTGTTTGGATTCTTCATGCAATTAATCATCTGAACATATCTTTTGAGCTCTTGGACAATAGAAATTGAGGAGGGGGATATTTTTCATTTGCTTTGCTCAAACCTGCATCATAGATTTAGCACATACTTTTGCTTTCTTTCACATTGCTTCTTTAGCAAAGCAAAAGATGCTCCATATCACTGTACCATGCTCACTAATGTAGTATACTTGACAGAGAAGGGTTCCTATGTCTACTAGGAAAGAGAGGAGTCTCCTCAGGACAAGAGACCATGTTATTGTATACCAATTAAATGCCAAAAGTACCTTCAAAAATCATCTGACCTACCTTTAATTTTTGCCTTGTAATACTTGTTTCTGAATTCAGGCAACCTAGTGAATGACAGGCAACCATGCTGACTGTCTCAAACCACCTCCCTGTCCCCCAAGTGCCTTAGGAGAGCTTCTGGGAGGATCTGTTCCATGATCTTCCCAGGCACAGAGGTGAGGCTGACAGGTTGGTATTTCTCAGGGTCCTCCTTTCTACCATTTTTAAAAATGGTTGCAGTGTTTCCCTTTTTCCAGCCGGCTGTGACTTCACCTGACTGCCATGACTATTTGAATATCATGGAGAGTGGCTTGGTAACTACAGATGCCAATTCCCTCAGGACTCTGAGATCTATGGACTTATGCATGTAGAATTAAGTATCTAGAAGTTGCCTATCTAAGTGAGAAAATGATGAATCCTGTGCTATGTGTTTGTGTCAATTATCACAGCTATGTCAAAAAGGATCCCAAGAAAATAACTTCTAAGTGGGAGTGCCTGTAGAAAAAAACAGCAAAAAGTGCAACTGAGTTTTTTTTAATGGGAATTTAGGTCAATATTCAGTGGTCTTTTTTATTTGCAAAAGGAATAGATGGTAGATGTGGGATTTTTATTCTTATTAATACAGTTCTCTACATTTCTATGTAGACATGTGTCTGTAATTGCAGAGGAGAGTGGCAAAGGCAGTTTCCTTCCTCAGAATTCTGATTCTGCCTTTCTAGCTAGTCAATACACTGATAAATTGCAGAAAAGGAATATGAATCATATTCCAGGGAAAAAAAAATAATAATAAAACCAGTGGAGGACTGTAGCTGGAAGGGCAGTGTAAGTCTACGATTCGAAAGCAACGTGAATATAGGGAAGAGTTTCCCCTCTTTACCTTTAGGAATAAATCTGACAAATACCTAAAATGAAAATTGTATCACAGCTCCTGGACTGTGGTGGAAAGAGAGACTAGATGACTTTTGATGTCCCTTCTAACACCTCTGTGCTTACCTAATTATGTCATCACAGAAGATCTACTAGAACCATTGATATTTGATCTAGAAAAAGCGTAATTATTAGATTAATTATAGGATAATTTAAGTTTAAAATATTGCCTAGAGGTCTACTGATCCAAAGTCCTGCTTCAAGGTTAGACCAGGTTGCTCGGGGCTATGTCCAGAGGAATTTGAGTATCTCTACACCTTCTGGAAACTGTGTGTTTCGATGTTTATTCTGTTCCTCTGTCAGGGAAAAATCCTCCTTTCTGTTTTTTTAGTTGGTTGATAGTTACTCCTGCTGCTGCAGATTGACACCACTGCCTCTGATTGTTTTTCTGTGCGTGACTGAGAAGATTCCAGCTCTGTCTTCTGTAGATTCCTCTGTTGGTAGCTGGAGGCTGTGACTAGATAGACTTCTCCAAGGTAAGAAAACCCAGCTCCCTCTACCTCTCCTTCTATGAAACTTGGTGGAGTGACAAGCTGTGTGTTTGCTACCAGGAGCACTGTGGCTATAAATAAAATCTCTTCAGCTTTCAGTCTCGTGCCTTTGATAGCTGTCCTCTGTAACCCTGTCTTTTAACACCTTTCTTTGAATGCTTAAACAAGGAAAAGGAAATAGTTTTTCGTTGCATGGTATCAGGAACGAAAAGTAATTTTAAAAAGTACCCCAGGCAGAAGAGTAGAACAATTAAAAGCTCTGTCAGAGCTCATACTCTCTGGAAATGCAAAAGGCAATTGAAAGAAGACTCCCAAAGGGAATTTCATATAGTGCTTGTCCTGTATCTGCTAGCAACATGAGCCAGTAAATGGAAGATAATCTGAAGGTTGCCACTTTAGCATTTGCCTTATTTTGTTCTGTACAGAATGTGATATATTCAGAAGTTTTGAATTAAATAGAGGAGGCTGAATGCAACACAGTAGTTCAGAGGACTGGGAGGGTTACTGAGAATTATGTAATGTTAACACATATTTCAGGGACTACAAGGCATTGCTTGTGAGAGGCAGAGAAGACAAATCTTACAAAGTGAGGAGCTGAGCTGCTGATAAAAAAAAGAAAAAGGCTGATGACTGCAGTGTGGGACAGGAAAAGCAGAGATTCGTAGGCCTACCATGAGCAAAGCAAGCTGGATTTGCTGTGCAAAGAATGGCTTAGTCTGAAGTGTTTGGACTAACCTTTGGTGATAACAAAGAATCCAAAAGAGCACAAACACAATGGAAAACAACCATAAAGAGCAAAAAAGTTCACTACTGTGCAAGTGATCTAAAAAGTGAGGGTTTTACTGATGACTTTAAAATTAGCCTCTGATTTTGTCATAATGCCTCTTTTCTTTTTAAGGAGAGGAATTACAGAAGAAGGAATCATCCAGACAGAAGCTTGAGAATGCTTTCCAGGAGTAAGAAAGCTCCCAGAAGAGTACATACTGGAGCAAAAAGGACTAAATTTTCTCATGATTTGGCAGCTGAAAATTTGGACCTGAAGATGATCCAAAGCTATCAAGCAAAGACGTGCTGACTGGACATTTTTCATCGTAGAACAGAATGAAGAATACTAAAACTTAATTATTTTTCTGCTGTGGAAGACTACAAAATTTTATTGCAGAGCTGTAAGATGGTTAAGTACAATGTCAGGACTTAAAAAAATTACCAGTCAAAAGATTTTGAGGCCTATGGATGGCTGTCTCTCTTTCCACTGGTATGCTGTCACGGATGAAGTCAAGAGGGAGCGTAGTCAATGCTAGATAGACCAGGATGAAGGGTTTATTTTGTTACTCCGTCCATGTTGGTGGTACTTTCTGAGCTTAGGGTGCCACTGTTTTCTTAGCTTGGTTGCTCTGGGCATGGCCAGATTCTGATAGAATCAATGGAGGGCTTCTTCTGGTCTCTTCTCACCAGTGTCAGCATTGCTCTGACACAGCACTAGGATCATCTCTAACTGACCCCTCCAAATAGAATCAATAGTTTCGTCTGCAATTTATTACTTCTGTGCCCTAAAAGTTTTCTTCATTCTCTGAGGTCTTTATCTGTAAAGTCAACGTAGGATTTTCAGTGCTGTCTTTGCCTTCTGATGGTTACATAAACCCAATCTTAAATGCTTTTTATTTGTTTTTCTGTTTGCTTGATAAAGCTTATTTGTGATTGCTGAGGACCTGAACCCTGTAAGCAGACTTTGTAAGTTCTTCCAGAAATCAGCTCGTTATTTGCTTATGAGTTCAGCAAACATCTTTCCATGAGGTCCCATGTCCATCTGAGGGTTATTTTTAAAGCAATCTGATTCCATTTATGATGCAGCTTTTGAAAAGGCTCTGTTATTAAGTGTGTCCTTGCACCATATATTACTTTACTTTAATAGTTTAATTTGCTTCGGTGTGTGTAGATAGGAATTGTGTACTAGAGTTATATTTCTTACACATTCTCCTCTTTTTTCTGCCATTCACAGCACCCCATACACTGTTACCTATAGTGTCTAGTGTATCTTGGGTTTTTGTTTTTTTCTTGTTAGGCAGGTTGTTTTTTGATTTTGTAGTTGGTTGGTTGGTTTGGTTTGATTTGGTTTTGGCCTTGGTTTGTTCTTTGGTTTGGTTTTGTTGTTTTTTTTTGTTTCACTTTGGTTTTGGTTTTCGGTTTTTGTTTTCAGTGTGTGTGTGTGTGTGTGTGGTTTTGTTTGTTTGTTTTGTGTGTGTATGGTTTTGTTTGTTTGTTTTTGTGTTATGTGTGCATGCTCTGTAATAGGTCCTTCTTGCAACTGTGTATTCTGAGGCTTCTCCCACTGGCACTGATTCATTGTTGAGATCATAATGTAGAGCACTGTGTACACAGAGGCCTAAGAGAGCCACATCTGTCCCTCAGGAAATATTTCATTGGTGCAAAATGCTAGCTGAGGACTACATTGTTGCCTTCTCACTGAAGTCTGCTGTGATTAGATCCAGTAGATGGAGACAGCCTTGGAAGCACACATTAGCATTAGAACTGTCGTTTTGTGAGCGTGCAGAGAGGTCAATAAGTACATGAATACAAATTAGCTTGGTGGACTAGTGTGGCCGTTAGCTGGGTCGAGTATTCCTTTTCCATATAATTGTTTGGTGCACCTGAATTAATTTGAGTGTCTAAATCCTGCATATTAATTCTGTGCTGCAGGATGTAAGGCTTTAGACTAATCCCTGTAATACTCTTCAGTATATATACCTTAATCAAGCAACAGCTTTATAATTAGCTCTACTTTCAGACTGGATATTATTTACCTTTTTTATTGCTCATAACTTGTTCAAACTTTTAATTCCAATGACTAGACAGACTTCAGAATGTCAGCTTAAATGGTCTTTAGCAGAAACCAGGATAGATGAGAAAGATAGGATTGTAAAAATCCAAACTTTATAGAAAAAAATTTCTGCCCCATTCTTGTTTTCCAAGATGCCACTAAAAGTATGCCTCAATTTTACCACTGAGTCATAAAGTTAAAATCATAGTGTTAAAATCATAGGAGTGAGCGCAGTGAATTGATTGGTTGATTGATTGATTAATTGATTGATTTATGACCATGATTCAACCAAGATTATATTTATTTGTTCTGTGGTGTGTAAAAAAAGTGCTGACATGATTACAATATCCCCCCATACGCAATAAGACTCCTGGAATGTAAACAGTGACTTAGCTTCTCAAGGACTTATCCTCCTTTTTATCTGTTTTCTCAATGAATGTTTGGAAGAAATCATCTTCACAATAAGAACATTTTGACGGTCAGGATACATTGTTTGGAAGGTAGCATTTTAAAATGAGAATGGATTTGACATTTAAAGTAAATGTGTTAAGACAGTAATTGTGTTAATTGCATATGGACCAGTGGATTATTAAACCACGCTTCTTCAGCTTGGGTAAACTTGTAGGAGAGGAAGCTTACATTGGAAACATAACATTTTTAAATATTAATGAATACACTTTCACTATTGAATTGAACCGCATTTCTTATGTAGTAAATGTTTTAATACATCAAAATGTAATGCATTTTTAAATATTGGATACAGAGGAATTATTTTGAATTAGTCCAATGTAATTATGGTTAGAAAAATAGTAGTTAGTGGCTTGTTTTCTGGTCTTTTCTTTCCCCAAGCTTGTTAGTAAATTATTTTTTGCTCCATGTTTGTTTCCTTACATGTCACAAATGACTTTTCTACTCAGCCATTGTGGCTGAAAGTATACCACATAGTCTATGCATATTGTTTCTCCTACCTTGATGACTCTGTAGAAAAGCTAAAAGGTGAAATATTTTATTAACCATTTCAAAAAACTGCTCTTGATTACACGTACATATTTCATATAAGTGATGATAAAAGAATTATGTTATTTAAGGAAAACAGTCACTGAAAAATTAACATTAAAATAAATGTATGTAATAGGACTTTATAAGGAAACAGTATTCTGTTTTAGTTGGTTGTCCAGCAGTTTCGGTTTGTCCATATGTCCATATTCCATATGGTCATGTCCATACAGATGCTGATTCGGTTTGTCCAGAGAGACTTACTCCTGTGGAGACAATGGCAAGGACTTGTACACTACAGAGAACCCTCTTGGTCAGCACATTGTTTTGTTGTGTTGGAGGTGCAGTGGGGGAGCACCAACTCCTGCAAAGGAGAGCTCAAGCACAGCTAGACAAGGAGGATGGTGAGCCGCGGTGAATCCCTATTGCACTGGCAATGGGCTGAGCCACAGAAGTTCTGCTTAGGGCATGAGTGACAGATTCACCTGGCATGGTGTTTGCTCTGCCTCTAAGTTCTGAAAACACCTATATCCAGTGAATTGTGATGTGTCTCTGAGCAAATACTAACTCTAGAACAAAATCTGGTATATTGTGTATGCAACGACCACTGTATTCCCACAAATATAATTTCTGTAATTAATTACTCTGACTGTTGGTTGCAGCTTGCTCTTAGGTGAAAGGGTGCAGCAATTCCCTACACATGAGGAACGACTCTTCTTGTCAGTAATAGAAGCTTCCAAAGAGGAGGAAGGCTGAGGAGCTTTATAAGTGACTAAGAAGGAGCAGCAGAGGGTGCCAGTACTGGTGGGGTAATAAGAACTGTTCCCTCTCCTGTTTTAAGGGAGGGAATGTGCTTAGTTCCGTGTTCTCAGGTGCTTATCCTTGCAAAGTCCATGAGTGCAACCCTTGGAGTGTGTGAATGTGTTCTGCTACTCCTGATTAGGCAAGGTGTACACCTATTCATGATGCATGGTTGCCCTCACACCTTTTTACTCTGAGCTGGAATGCCAGCACGCAAAGAGAAAGAGTAGCCTGCTATGGCACACGTCTGTGTTAGCATTGAATGAGGTGTTTAAACCACAGCTCCTCCCCTGCCGTGGAAACCTGAACTTATGTCATGCCTTTCAATCTCTTTCTTCTCTTTATGACCCCTTACCAGCTGTAAGGCATTTGAATAAAACTGAATTTGCTACTAATCCAGAATAAGAGAATCAAGATTGCATTTAAATGTTATTGTCCTTGAAAGGCATTGGAACTAAAATAACAGAGGCTAAAATGCAGAATATTTAATTAGAAGGATCCAGCATGTTTTTCCAGTTTACCAACTTACTTCTTTCACAAAAACCTTAATTTTTCTATATATTGGCAAAAATACATTATTATTATGTTATTTCTTTCTTCTGTTTTATCTTTTCCGTATGTGACTGAATACAGAATTTCCTAAAATTCTGCTTTTGCCTTGTTTGATTTTCTCATTGGCGCAATGTTATCTAGTCAAAGAGACTTCCTCCAGCAGCCTTTTGGGAAGTGTCCTTTGTTAAAGGAAACCTTTTATTTCATTCTGCTGAGGAAACAAGCCAATTTGATATGATCCTTTTATCCCAGAGAAAGGGCACAACTTCTTTATTTTCAAGGTCGTGCATTTTTTGCAACTGTAAAACATCCTCCACTATTGAAGCCACAATTATATGCACTTGTCAATCAATCCTAACCTACTGCCATATGGGTATGGCATTTTATATAAAAAGTGGAGGATTAAAGGCTTTGACCAAAATGAAAGATACACATAGTAGACAAAGCAAAATACACCTTACTAGATTGTGTGAGAAGTAGGTGTAGGAGAAAAGGATACACCAATATTTGATTTTTCACAGACATTAAAGAATTATTTAAGGATTTCTGAAAAATATTTAGGATGTGACATTTTGCTTCCATTTTTCTTCTATCACAAACACTTGTAGAATACTATTTATAAGGTGGCTATATAGTATATCCACTATATCATATTAGGAAATTGTGTCTAAACTTTTTTAACTAAAAGAAGTAGGGAAAATAATGCCTGCACATGACAGGCATTATTATAAGGTAGAAATCTTTCATAATGTAGAAGGACTACATGTTCACAGTTTTGACTGTCAATTCCAACATTTTAGAATTCAAAATCTGGAAGCAAACCCACATCATTAATTGTCATATTACCAACAAATTAAAATACAAAAATTCTGTTCCTTATTTTAGTTGGCTGTCTTTTTCCAAGGATATTGGAGAGATGTGCTAGAACAAACACAGCAGTAAGACAAAATCCACTTGAACTAGATAATTGGGGCATATTTGTACAATATCATTTGTAAGTTTAGTGAGGGGTTTCTGTAAGTACCTGTGCGGCCTTCATGGGACTAGGGAGGACCTTTAACATGTCCTGCATAGTTAAGAGTAGTAATGAAGAGAAGGGTTCTGATTAATCAATTGCTTTAAGTAACTCATCCAGGGGTAACCAAGAATAGACTCTTAGCTACCACCTCATATCCCTTTTTTTTTTCCTTGCTCCCTCTCCTAGATGCTTCTTTTTGCTTTTTTTAAATCAAGCAAGCCCTGAAGTAAATTTTTACTGAATTGTGAAAATCTGTATTGTTTGCATTCTCCTTGCTTGATTGCTGTGGGGATCACAAGAACCTAAAGTCACAGAGTGTCTATTTGACCATCCTGTAGCCTGGTTAGGTAAGGAGAAGCTAAGCTTGCTGGAGGTCTATGCACTGGCGAGCCTGTTGGTGCTCTGTCTCTGTTTTTCATGTGGGACATTGATGAGTCAGAAAGGGGTGAAATTCTTGCTCATCTCTAATTTTCAGCACCAGAGAACACAGTATTTGAAGTAACTGAGGAGGCAGAAGTCCACAGCCATTGTCCCAGAGTTTACAGGAAGGCTGTGAGAAGATCTGTGGACTGGAGCAGTAGGATCTGAAGACAGGATGGAGACAGTGGCTTTGGGACTCTGCCCTGAGGTTACTGTCAGCATCCAGAAAACTCTAATATTTAAGTTCCAATTTATATTGAGGGAATATGTAAAACTAGCAAAGATGTTAAGTGTATCTATTTTTTTCTTTTTGCATTTTCTTAGAATTCAGCATTAGAATTTATGGAGACAATCTTTCCTAAGCAGTGGCATTAAATGAATCTTCATTAAAGTACTCTGAAAGGCAAGTTTATAAAGCTCTTTTACTTTTAGCTTAGTAAAAAAAAATAAACATTCTTCATATACCTTAGTCTTTCTCTTAAAAAACCTGACAATCTTTATAACACACATATACACTGCTAACCATAAAAACCATATAGTTATGTTTGAGTGTATAGAAAGTATACAAATAGAAGAATATTTCCTATGTAGAGATTAAGTCCTGGTACTGGCAAAAAGAATACCCATTAACTCTTGGATAAAAAGTATTCCTTAAATTAAGAAACAAAGCTGAACTAAACTAAAGGTAGAAAAAAAACCTAAAGGACCTTTTTTTGTTGTTTGTGGGGGTTTTTTGTTTGGTTTGGTGGGTTTTTTGTTTTTTGGTTTGGTTCAGTTTTGGGTTGTGTTTGGTTTTGTTTGGTTTTGTTTGGTTTGGATTTTTTGTGGTTTTGTTTTGCTTTGTTTTGTTTTCTGAACTGCTAAATTAACTGTGTGTGAAAGTATCAGAGACTTAATCATATAGGAGCTTTTGTTGGAATGTTATCAGATCTCTCTTGCTGGTGGGGGTGTTGAAGCAGACAGCAAGTGAGAGGAAACAAATGAGTGCTGTTGGCACCCCATTCTGAAAACTTACCCACTCCTGAGGCTTTGTCCTAGAATGGGCCCTTGCTCTGAATGCCTTCTGATGGGTGCAAGAGCATGACTTTTCCTTCCAGATCTCTCCAGTGAAGAAGGCACAGCAGAAGCTTGAACTAAAATTTCTTATATTCCATGCAGACAAACTTTTAAAGATATTTTCGTACCTCCTTGGTTTGAAAGCCTTGGGACAGTTCAAGTTTTACGATGAAAACCTTTCAAAGAGCTTTGGTTTGTTTCAGACAATAACTGAAACATGATGAAAGCTCTAAAAGTGCAACAGAACAAAGTCACTATACTCTCAGCATCAACTGCAGTTATATTTTTGGCACATTCAGAGATCTAAGTTAAGAAATCAGAGCATTTCAAATTAGGAAATTAATTAAATATGGTCAATTCACTTACCAAATATTCCTACGGCCTAGTTACATTTGACTTTGACAAATAGAGCATGGCTAACCTTTTCTTTCTTACCAGTTCAGCTGCTCAACTGTGAGACTACTAGGAATCGAGCAGGCATTCAGCCTGGAAACCAAAGTTTCCAGCTCCCTTAAACTGCGATGACATCCTTTTACAATGTAAGGGGAAAATTTGGCTTGTATTTAAACCTCTGTTTCTCACAGAAAAACGTCCTAAAAAGATGTATGTCCATTGAAGCAGTATTTCAAGAATATTTACAGCACCTTGCTGGTGTTCACTGAATTCAGCAGAATAGGATTGCTTTTCCATCTCCTTTACTTTATGGAAAGCCTTGGTTGATCCTTTAGTGCAGCATGGTTTGCTGCTTTTCATCTCCCGGGCAACAATAACCTCTCATCATGATTACAGAGCTTCCTGCAGACAGATGGGCCTAATCCCAATGCTCCAACAATTTAGTAATCTATTCCAATCAGGACTTGATGGATTTGATAGGCCATCTGTAGCCAAGTGAGACAGATTCAAGACAGGTCAAAAACTGGGAGGCTTTCTGAAAAGCTTTCTGCTGTTTCACACAGACAGTCATGCTAACAAGAAAGAAAAAAAGAGAAAAATGGGAAAAAAACCCACCAACGAAACACGTTGCCTCCCTTCAGTACTTTAAAAAATAATTGTGTTGTAATTATTGCTAATGAATATGACCTGGAAGACTGAGTGAAACCCTTCATATGAGACTTTATGAGTTGAAAGGAACAGAAAAAGCTGTATGCAAATGTTATTAAAATAAAGTGAATACACTTGGTCGAATAATTGTGGAGAGCAGGAACAAAAACCTGGAATATTTTTGAGGAGATGGCTAATTTTAAAGTATCACCAATAAAACTCAATACAAATGCTTGCCATTTAGATCAAACAGGACATTTTTTAAAGCATAGAACATTTTATTTTGTTGAGGTAGAGATGGAAAAAACTGTGTTTTGAGTTGCCAGGAAGATGACTCTTGCATTATCTCTGTTTTCATTTTTAGCAAAAAAATCCATAAGAGCTTATTATACACACATCACTGTTAACAACAGTCAATTGCAAGATTACACATTTGAGTACAATTACTTTCTAGAATCTATCTCTTAACTCTGGCCTTCACTTTGGAAAAGGTTGTGTTTTAGTGCATTATCCTGTCTTTGTAGTTTTGTTGACTTTGTTGGGAGTTTGAGGTCAACAGGTGTGTTTGCAAGATCACCCCTAACTGTATTACAATCACCATCAGCCAAGAGTGACTGTAGTAATCTCTATGTGTAATAAATACTGATTTAAAGAGGTTTTTCAAAAGCATAGGCCATAATTACCCCTTAGGTGTTTATCAGAAACAGCAGAAGCAAGAAGCAACAGCAAAGATTTTATTTCTTTGTCTTTCATTTAACTGGATTAGGTGTCTGGAGCAAAAGACAAATCAACATATTTTTTATTTTTTTTCTCTTTCCACATTTTAGTGCCATTTTATAGCTCAGATTTCTTAATCTGACTTAAATGCATGTGAAAATGCTAGAAACACTTTTAGTAGTTACAGTTAAATCATTTAATGAAACATTATATCTGTTTTTAAAGCAAGGGGAAGGTTATGTGAGAGAAAATGATGTTGTGATTTCAATCTAAAGCTGTTACAGTTAAGTTAAGCTTTTAGGATACTCTTTATCTTTCAACAGCTCTCCTTAACTACAAGAATTAAATGAAATTTCCTTAATCTTTTCAGCCTCCCTCTCCATAGTGTTAAACTGCAAGTTTTTTCTAGGATTTCAAGGAGCAGGCTGATGAATAATTTTGAAATAACATTAAATAATGGACACAGAAACCTGGAGTTTCCTATTCTCTCTTGTGTTTTAAATCATTCAATCATAGAACAGCTTGAATGTGAAGGGACCATAAGGATTGTGTTGTTTCAACCGCTCTGCCATGGGCACCTGTCACTAGACCAGGATTCTCACAACCCCATTCAACTTGAGCGCTTCAGGGATGGGGCGCCCACAGGTTCTCTGCTTATCATTTTCCAGAGCCTCACCACACTCACAGTAAAGAATTTCTTCCTTATATCTCACCTAAACCTACTCTCTTTCAACTTAGCGCCATTCCCCCTTATCCTGTCACTACATGCCCTTGTAAAAAGACCTTCTCCAGCCTTCTTGTAAGCATCCTTCAGGTACTAGAAGGTGCTGAAAGATTTCCCAAGAGCCTTCTTTTCTCCAGGCTTAAGTAGCCCCAACTCTCTCAGCCTGTCTTAACAGGAGAAGTGCTTCATCCCTCTAAAATCAGGGAAATATTTCTGCAATCTCCTTAGTGTGTAAGTTTCTTTTTTTAAATGGGCAAGGGAACGAACCTTTGTTTCTGCTAAACTACAGGAACGTAATGAATATGGTCTGGGATGGTTTAGGCAAATACAAGTACTTATAGCAAACAATGGTAGCAATTTTGAAATTTTATTTGTATTGCATGGTACTTCTGAGCATTTCCTCTCCAGTCACTTGTGACATAACCACAGCAAACTACAATCCTATGTCTTCCTTGGGTCACCTCTTAGCCCAAAATTTTTGAGTGCATTCTTTGGCTTGTCTTAGATTTTGCAACCTAATCACAGCTCTGTGTGGCTGCATCCCTATTGAGAATTGATACCATGTTAAAACAGAGTGTGAAAAAAGCCGAAGGAAAAGACAGTCTTTAATAAATATAAAAGATGCCTCTCTAATTTTAAATTCAAGGATGCCTCGACATGAATAGATTCAAAGACAGAGAAACACACAGTAACAGGTCTGGTTATACGGTTTGTTAAATACAAAATAGAGCTTTACAGCACAACCTCTGTTTCTATCATGACTGAAAAAGTAATAACATGTTCAGAAAAGAACACTATTTAATGAAGATGCATCTGATGCAGGGAAAGAGAGGAAAGAAATTCTTCTATCTAGGATGCCATAGCAGACTGGATGAACATATCCATACAGAGACTGCAGAGGGAAAAATAGTCGAGAGCTAATTAATTTTACAAGGTTACTGCAAGTGGAAATGTCTCCTCTGTTAGACTCTGACCATTATGTTCATTGACCTTCACTCCACAAAGATCTTCTCCCTGGTAAAATATTCTGTGGGAAATCTGGTTTGTGTTTCTTTATTCAGATTGAGATTTGCGATAACTTGAATTCAACTTGTATCCAGCTTACTGGGCAACAGAAGAAGCTTTCTGAGAATATGAGAGAGAAAGGGAAAAAAGCACAATCTAGATAAAAACCACAGATGTATGCAACACATCAATCATTCCTAATTGTAGTGACAGTGAAGAGTAGTAACTCTAAAGTATAAACTGGGGACTCATGCACTGTCCAGTTTTCCTTTGTATTTCAGTATAAGCCAGAGTTGCAAAAATATTAACATACATTATAAGTGTGTATTGCTTGTAGTGTAAAAATACACATCATTATCTACAAATTAGTTTGTGCTCAGTACACTCCTTATGACTTTTTAAACTGTTTGGATAGCAGAGACACTGGAGTCTGGAAAATGTTGAGAGCAAGGAAGCTCTTCATAAGAGGAGTGTGATAAGAAAGGGCAGCTGATAGCAATGGTGTATCAGAAACTTCAAAGGTTTATGCCTTAGCAAAGGCATTTCCTACTGTGTTTTCTTACTTGCCAACATTTCTTTCTGTACCCCCAGGCAGAGTAACTGATCTTAGCTTAAATACATTGGTGAGTTGGGCAAGTACTTTGAAGAGTACTTTGAAAATCAAAGGAATAAAGGTGGTTTACATGAGAGGATTTATTCTGTCTTCCTGCTTATTGTAAAGGACCCATACAAGAGGGGAACTGTTTGAGTTGTTAAGTATAAGTGGAGGGCAAGAAAAATAAATGCGTTTACTACATTGTCAGCTGTGTGTTAAGTTTTCCATTGTCATTGATGTAACATTTTTACTGGCTGGATACATCTACTGCCAGTTGTTTTAAAACATATATACAAATGTGAGCACATTTTGTATTTTTATTTGTTGGATGGCTATTTTAAACCCTGTGTTAAATATCTTAAATTTGAGAGGATAGATTTCATGTTTCAAAATCTTCATGTGAAACCTTTTAAACCTTTTTTTTTAAAAAAAGGGAAAAAGCCAGAAGTATAATTTTTGACAAGTGTGAAACATGCCATTTGAGTCAAAACTACCCATACTGTGTGCCACAAGTATTGAATTATCTTTTGTCCTCCTATTAGCATTCTATTTTGACTGTCCAGCCTAACCGAAAAAATGATTTCTTTCTATTTCTTTTGGTGCTGCAATGAGCTGACAACTTATATGTAATGTCTGGTGAGAAGGAGTGAAATGAAGGTGAATGAGGGTCACCATATACACTTGATATATGAGGGTGGAAGAAAACTAGGAGAAGGTGGGTTAAGTAAAGTAAGTATTTTCCTTCTCCTTGTGAGATATTCTTGGGCTATAGATGGTGGCGTGTGGATTTGGAGCCTGTGAGAAAGTCCTAGGAAGCTCATTGTTTGTATGAATCAGGGTTTAACATCCTTTCAGCCCAGTGCTTGGGTCAGATACAGCCCTCAACAAGGATGTGTATGATGTGCAAAACTATAAAGGTTCTAAAAGTCAAAATGCAGGAAGACACTGGGATGGGGGCAGCGGAAAGGAAATATAACATAGTTTGAAAAAGAAGAGGTATTCCCTCTCTTAAAAATTTCTCCTTTCCCAAAACAAAGCTGAAAATCTCTCTTTGTCTGCGCTTTGCACATAGCTACTAGATCCTAATGTCCTCTCCCATAAATAAAGACACACTTCAGTTAGTAAAAATGCTTCAAAATGAAGTCACAAGATATTATAGTAAAAATGATGTTTATCTATTAAGAGATATTTTTTATTTATTTAGAAAGTTTAATTGCAAAAAGGCTTGCTGAGAAATAGTCTGCTCTTTAAGGAAAATCTTGATTAAAGAAATTGTCACTGATTTGATTCACTTAGTTAGTGTGTAACTAAGATTTCCAAAGATTGCATGAACATTTATGCAATCTCATATTGGGAGGATTGCTTAAACAATTTGTATTTAAAAGCCTGGACAGTTACCTTTAATCTAATAGAAGAAGACCATTCTGCTTCAAAACAAATGTTTGTCAAGAGAGTTGTGGTATCAAGGGTGATCAGAATTAGGCAGTAACATCCCTTTCTTCTATGGTGATGAAACTGAACACTACATTTCAGTGAGGAAGAGAGAAGCTATTGGATTTATGAAGGAAAGGGTGGTTTCAGTGTACAAAGGTCTTAGGGTACTGCTTTACTTCCTTAAGGCAAAATTCATGACAGAATGAGACACTGAAAAACATGTTCATCTATAAAATAAATTAAGTGTAATTAAATTGGGTAATGGGGCATATATAATGTGCACTTTTCGAAAAATATTGATGATTCATACTTAAAACTGTGCTTCTACAAAGTATTTTAGTCATGGGATCACGAATGAGTGGATCTTCATTCCATTTCCAAATGGCATTCATTCTTAGATATCCCCACGGGGAAAGCAGGCATAAATAGTGGATGATTTCAGAACATTTCAAGACATTTCTCACATTAGAATCGTATCTTTTGATTTGTAGACGGGACAACATTTTTGTAAGTCATTTTGGATTACTTAATACATGGCTGAATAGGGCAATTGTGAAAAATCTAATCCTACTTCTTACATGAACAGAGAATCACTGTAATCCTGTGAAAGTGACAAGAACTTTTGATGTTGTAGTTTAAAATGATGTGTAATTCCAAAATAATATAGGGAATTGTTTCGCAGGTTTTTCTAGAATAAGCTAGTTAAAACAATTACATTTTTATCCTAAGTATATTTCTTTTAAAAATAAAGTTCTAATTTTCTCTACAAAGTTTAGTGGAGGATTTATTCATGCAATAATGTCAAAATGATTTCTTAGGTATGAGTGACCTGTGAAATGACCTTGGCAAGCAGCTAGTAATCATTAGTTGTAGCCATGAAAGTTAGAGCAAAATTTTGAGATGCATCTAGACTGAAATGTACTTCTAAAAAGTAATAATTATATTTTTAACACATCAGTAAAACTTGGGAGAACTTCTAGTGTGTTTGTCTGGAATCAGATTGAGGCATGCCATTAAAATTGCCAGTAGGCAGCAAGAATGTCTTTGCGGAAAGGCTTTTCTAAGTAATTACTTTAGGCTGAGGATCCTCCTCTAAAGAGCATTCAGTTTGCTTTGCATGACATTCATTACAGACACTTTTTCCGTAATGAAGAATAAATTATTGTAGCAGCCAAATTCTGCCTTTTTGCAAAAATATGTACAAAACATGTCTCTTTGGCTCAGCCTGCACTGTGTGAGGTTGTTTAAATATAATTTTATGCTGGCCTAGTGCTTTATTGCTATGGGGTTTTGTTACTTAGTTTCTCTATGTATAAAAATATGATTAAAAATATAAAATGGCTCTTAATTACATTGTACAGTTTCCAATTATCCTGCTGGATTTTCACGTATTTTTTTTTAATAGGTAGTTTATGGCTCTGTCTGTGTAGAAGAATAATTTTGGTTTTGTCATAGTGGAGTAGATAAGCAGAATAACATAAGTATGCCTGTGAATAATTTCCAATTACCTTCATCTGGAAAAAACCAAAAAGCTGTGAAGCTTATTTTATATAATGGGATAGGTGGCTGCAAAAACACGGGGCTTTTTTGAAAGCTGCCAGACACAAGCACAAATGTGTATAAATATATTACAGGACAAAATACACGATAGGTTTTGTGAACACAGATTCAGTTTTCTCTCAGCCATTATTCACATAACGGTCCTATATTTTCTTAAAATATGTTTGCTTGGGTAGCCTGTGAGCATTGAATGACTTGATTTTTGTGTAACTGCTGCATGCAGGAGTCATCTCCAGTATGAATTATGCATGCCAGTCGACACTCTAGATGTATGTGAGATGATTTCACACCAAAAAGTCGTATGGATACACTGGCAGAACTGGGGCTTAGAGCATGGCATCTTCAAAACAGCTCTGATGGGTGATGCTGCATGCTAAGACATTCACCAAGTTCTGGTCTTACTAATATCAAAAAATAAGTGATGCTTCCTGTTTGAGTGGTTTTATTCAAATTCTAATTAGGATTTCATAGAATCACAGAGTCACAGAATGGTTAATTTTGGAAGAGATCATAGTGTGTTGTCTGGTCCAAGCTCCTTGCTCAGACTCGGTCATCCTAGAGCACATTGCATAGGATTGTGTCCAGATGGTTCTAAATATATATTTTTGTTTGTTTGACAGCATATATAGAATGCTTTCTGCAAAATCTTGGGCCAGTTTCCTTTTTTCCATATAAGTTTGACTCATTAAATAAGCCTATTTTTATTATTTTAGTAATAATTTTGAAAAATTTAGGTGATTGACTCCTACTCAAGCCCTTCCTACTTCCAGTGTAAACCAAGAGAGGAACTCTATCAAATGTGATCCCTGGGGTGTTGGGGGAAGGGCAGAGAGGTTTGCAGATGAGTAATTCCCTGCACTTGTTTTGTATCTTAACTTTTCATAAGATTCTCATTACTGACAAACATTAGCAGTGAGCAAGCACTCTAATCACATTTAACATCTGCTGTACGTTTAGTTGCTTATAGAATTTAGCAGCTCTAGAGGAACAGAGGATGTTAAATTTTTTCCTTATACACTCATTATTGACATTTGGCTTGAGCTGCATTATAAAATCAGTGTTGAGTGTGGGTCTGTTGGTCTTAGCTCAGTCTCTCATGAATTGTAAGCGTGACTTGAATAATAAGAGGGTAGTAAAGTGTAAGCTGTGTGTTCAGAAATGAATTGCATAACAGCCATCTGAAATAGCAACATTTCCATGCAGGCAGCACAGACAGAGCAAAGTACGTTGTAGGCTACTACACTTATTGTTATTGCTAAATGGCTGTAATTAATTTAGAAGAATGCTGACCCTACCAGATGATTCAGTATAACATGGCAGTGGCTGTTGCACATGAATGAACTTGTGTATTCTATGCATTACTGTATAATTGTCCTCTTTGCTTGTTATAAAGTCAGGAGATGTGGCATTATTTATGAAGGTGTTTTAACAATGACACTACCGAAAAACCTTTTCTGCATAAAAAACATAATTTGCCTTAAAAAAAGGTCATTTCTCTCTGTAAAATATATATTATATCTGAGATGCTACACTTGTGCAAAAAAAGATCAAAATTGTGGCAGCATTCTATTACAAGTTTCCATTCTAGCTATCTCTGCATGTGATTTCCACATGACGGATATATAAGCATTAACTGCATCATTGAAGGTTCTTTGAGGTGTGCAACTTAAAGAGAAAAAAATCAAACTAGTGTTCACATGCAAACATTGAACTTCTGACATGATACGGTAAATTTCAACAGATGCTTTGATACATACGTACACAATGATATTGGTATGTGTAGCAAGTCACATTTTGCTTTCTAGCTCAGTGTCCCAGTTATACGTGCCGTGTTTAATTAGGTATGGCTAATGATTATCTGTCCTAGTCTATGCCTTGAATTTAAATTGGGCAACCAGACTGGTCATTTTATAATGATTCCATTAATGTTATTTTAAGTTCAAAAGAATATTTTATTCAGGTGTAAAAATGCTTGACGAAGTGCTGTGATTCAAATCTACCACTGTCCTGTAAAAAAAAAAAAAAAGCTGAAAAAGTAAGCATATGTATTAAAAGTGACAAAGATAGACGAGATTAGCTTAGCTTTTTGCTTGACGGGATTTTCCCACGACATATGTTCGGTGCTACCAGGGTTATTACAGAGAGCACTGACTAATCAGGGAGACAGATTCACAAACAGTGACTGCAACACATGGTGGCCTCTTAGTGTTAAAAAGGACCATTGCAGTCATTTGTAAACACGGTCAAATAATGTGCGTATTTATAATTTTGATTGCTTCAGCCACAGTCATCAAACTCAGAGACCTTTTGCTTAACACTTCAATAGTTTGAAAAGAAAAAGATCTTGTGAGTCACCAGTGTCTGCTGCTGAACCGAAGTAGTGAGGGAAAATCCTGATAGCTTTTCACGGGCCTTATCTTGATTAAGTGTATTAAAAGCATTACCTTTAAGAGTAATCAGTTACTGTGGTTTTAATGACAAGCAGACATTAATTATGGCTGGCTATTTTAAGCCATGTTGACACCAAACCTCTTATTTAGCAAATGCTGCTTCTACATGAAGAAGTTAAGTAAATCTGATTTGTGGCGAGAAGCAGCTGAAGTTCCGCGTGACTGATGTAGCTTGTCGTAAGGGCTTGGCTGACCTAATTTTACAGCTGCTCAGAGAAGACATTTGTAAATGGGCTTGTGATTGAATCTACAGCAGTCACATGCAGTGAATACAATATCTTTTATTATGAGAGATTTCTGTGGTATGTGTACAAGCTATTGGAATCAGTCACAACACTATTTAATAGGGGAGCCTGAAGCTTATACTTGTCAGGGTAGAGGCCAATTAAGTTACAGACATCAGTATTTTTTATTAATCATGGAGATAAACACTGCTAGCTTTCTGGAAAGTCAAGCTAGTGATAGCAAACTCAATCAGATTTGCAGGACAAAATTGTGAAGTTATTTTGCACTTTTAATAGCAATGGATTCCATGAAAAATGTCTGTTGTTTTTTTTCTCCACCTTATTTTCCCATGACCTTTCTCTAAAAGGGTCTGTTGTGGGTTAGTTTGCTGTTTACCTCCCAAACACAAGTTACCACAGGAGTTATTTTTCAAGTTCCAAATTCCCCAATATGTGAGGTACAGATGCAAAACTAAAAACATCATCACCTATTTAGGGAAATCTCTGCCAATGAACATTATTTTCTAGTATGGGGTTTAAGACTTATGCAGTAGGATCCCAGCCATGTCTTGTCCAGACAAATGAGTCTGCCCTAACTGTATTTAGAAGCAATTTTCTAATGATATCAGTGGAAATATACTATATCTTAGTTCAGCCCAAAAGATCTTTCTTCCATAGGGTTTTCTTGATATTCATCTTAAAATTCATCCTGAATTTAGCCTGTTAATTGCTTTTTAAAAGTTCCTGTCAGTGTCTAAGATGCATTTAGACAATGTCCTTAATAAAATGATTTAATGTTTTCCGTCCTGAATTGATCAGACGGTTGAACCGCATTATTACTGTAGGTCTCTTCCAACTGAAAATATTCTATTCTACTCATATTTTTTCAAACTTTTTCTTATGTTTTATTGTTGATATAATATTTTCAGTTATCTAACAAGTAGTGGTTCTGTCATTGTATATATACCCTAGACTGCCACATAGAAAAGGTTTTCGTTACTTTGTGATAAAATGTATGATATATACATTTAGATACATTTGTAGTGTCTAATGGTCAATGGTCTTTCATAAGTCTGGATCTAGAGGGTTTTCTGTAAATTATTTTCATAAAATAGAAGTCACAAAAATCTTTCTAAAATGAAATTAGTGCAAACCAGTATTTCAAGCAGTTTTTATTATTAATTTAGTCAAAGGAATATATTTCTTACAGTAAATCCCTACTTCTGGTGTCCCCACCCTCCCTCTGTCGCTGGCTGAGAAGAGGCCACCTCCAGCTCCCCAACAAACCACTGTAGGCACTGGGGGCTGCTTTTAGGTGCCATTGGAGCTGCCCCTTCTCCAGACTGAACCAGGCCTGGTTCTCCAGCCTCTCCTCACAGGACAACTGCCCTATTCCCAGCTGCCTTAGTGGCTCTCTGCTACGATCACTCTGATTTATTGACACTTTGTGTACTGAAGAGTGCAAAACTGGAAACAGTGTCTAGGAGACTGTATTGCACATTTCAGAACAAGTCAAAGAATTTTTTTAGCCATAAAATAATCCTAAATATTACACAAGGATCTACCCTGTCACCTTCAGTAATGGACAGGTGCTTTGAAGGTAAGCTTTGTAACTCAGTGTTAACTTATTGTCTGTATTCTTGAGTCGAAATGGAGAATGTCAAAGTGGAGAATTTTGTCATAGTAATGCAATTCAATGCTGGCATCCATGCGAGATGGATCCGTGACAACCAGGACTGCATGTACATTTCCAGACTTCCAATATTGCAAAGAAACCATAATCTGAGCTCATTTGCCTTAGGAGGTGACTTTTCTGAATAATTCTAATAGGAAGCGAGATTGAGCAGTGAAAGGAGGATGCCTACGTTGTACAACTCAGATGAATTTTTCCACTGGACTAGTGAAAAATGAAATTAACTGTAAATGTATGTTCTGATCCTAAAGCTGCCTTTTTAAGCTTATTTTGCCTATGAAAGACAAGCATATACTCAAGATACCAGGTGTGCTTGGTAAATTAAATCACGTAATGGCATTGGGAACTGAAACACTGTATTTATAATCTAGGATATTTGTATTTCTTAAATACTTAAAAGATTTCTTATAAGTTTAAAATAGCGCAGAAAAATTTCTGTACATTTTAAATAAATCTTTGCAAGCAGAGTGAATAAAAACATGGCAAAGGTGTCAAAGTATCTTGTGTTTTCCCAGCTGTACACGATCTCTCTATGTTTTACTGCAAGGTTCGGTATGTAAGTATTTAATAAGAATGCACATTTAATATCATTACTTATCCTTATGCTGATTTTTGCCAAACAGTTCTTATTAGCCATTTTCAACTTGAGTAGTGTGTGTGTGTCTGTGTGTGTGTGTGTGTCTGTGTGTGTGTGTGCGCACGCGCAGAGGACACATACCAGCTGTTATAACTGAACATGTTTTTTATTTTTTTAAGTATGCAGATCTAGTCGGTCACACAAAGCCAGTTGTAACAAAAGTAATTTTGTATGTAGTTTTGAAGGTGAAATTAACTCAGCTGGCTGTACTGGGAAATTAATGCTTCAGGCACAAGAAATTCGGAAAAATGTTTTTGTCTGAGCAGCAGGGACCCTTTCCTCTGAACAGAAAGGCTATTTGCACTTTCTTTTAGTTAAAGATAACATTCTGTTAAGGACTAAGATATGAATTTCTCCTTAATTATGATATTTGGACCTGTTATATAGAGGCCCCTGCATTCTAATACAATTATTTTATATCAGAATAACCCTTTAATTTGCTGAATTGAATCAGATTCACACTTTCAACTTGTTTTCTTTTCCATATATTTGTTTTCTTTGTCCCTGTTCCAAGTTACAGTACTCTGGTCTGCTTCATTATATTGCTGTCTTTCTGTTAGTTGTATATGTATAAAAGCAGCATGATGGTGAGAATGGCAAAGATTTTAGAAAACATTTTTTATTCTGAGGAAGAATGCATGTACCCATGTGAGAGTTTATTCATGCTTAAAATCTGCAAAGAGAAAAATTGTAACTTAAGCATGTCCACTCTATGTCCAGACATATTGTGCTTTTAAAGTAATGACAGTGACTGAATATTTGTACATATGCAACGGTATGAAATTAGTTTTCTTCTGTATAAGGAGATACTTCCTATGTAAGCTTCAGAAGAGTCCCCTTCTAGCCTTCAGTTTAGTATGATTTCAGTAGTATTTTAATAGATTTTATATACTGTCTACAGATAGGAGCAATTGCATATCACTTGCAAAATCATTAATAATATTGCTTAGTGAAATTTTCTATGTAAATATTTTCCTGCATGCAAACAGCTGGAATAATTTAGGTTTACTTGAAGTGTAACTGGAATGCCCTGTAGGGCTCCTTGGTATCATTCAGCTTTGGGTCTTTTCCAATGTCAGCATCTGCACACTTATTGGTGGTGTTCTGCTTTAAACACTGCAATGACTGCTTCTAGAAAAGATATGGTTTTATTATAAAATGACATAGAACTAGGTAGAATTTGAATTTTCTGCTGTGTCATTCTTGGAAAAAGTAGAAAGCAGAAATTTTTTAAAATTTCACGTAATCCTCCTGAGCATAATGTTTCACCATTTTCTCCTCCAGAGCTACTGCACTCAAGTAACAGATACAATATGCAGATTTAGTTCTGGGTTTGTTCTGGCACTTGGTTCTTTCCTACTGCTATTATAAAGAGCGAGCTTTTGTGGCTTCACTGGGAGTTTTGCTTACATATGGAATATAGGATAGCCCTGTCCTGTCACTAGAAATATTAATACCCCAATAGAGATGTAAACCCCATGGTTACATTAATTTGAAACACCAATTGAAACCATTTGGTTAGAAATCTTGCCCAATCCTGTTTATGTTTAACGATACCATATAAAAATGAGTGGAAACTAGTTCCTTGCTTAGTAAATGCGGAAAATGTGTCACTGTGGAAAAAGGCTTTTATACTGATTTATAGACTTCTAAGTTATAATAAATAACTTGAAAATAATAATAAATAGCTTGAGGTACAGTGCAAAATTTCTTAATAGTAGAATTTATAATGCACACATTTTCAACAAGAAGACCAGTTCATGCCATTTACTTAGTATTCTTACCTTCTTAGTATTCTCTCTTTTTTAAAAAGAAACTACATATTTTTGTACAGTCCACATTTTGCAGATTCCTAGGGCTGTTATGGAGGCATAGCAACAGTGGGGGAGGATGTTATGAACTTTGTGCTAGTCTTGAGGGATGTGAAGTAACCCAGTGATTCTGGCCAGTCCCTTTAAAAGACTTTCTGTTTACTCCCTGATTTTGCTTTATTTCAGAAAACAAAATACAGTTTTCACTCCTGAGAGAACTGAGCTTTGGCCAACGATGCTATGAATGCCAGCCTGGAAAGTACCTCTGTTTAGTTCCTTCATGAGGAGATTTCCACCACCACTCAGTGAGCCCATGCTTAGGGGGGTGTCTCCACAGAAAACTTCATAGACCAGTCTCAAATGGGTAATTCTGTTTCAGTCAGTATTCAGGACGTTCAGAGCTTATCTCTGAAAAAAATTCTGTATTATCATCATGTATTCAATACATTGACTTAACCCAATTTATGTTTAACATACAGAACTTAGTAGACTTTTAGAAAACTGATTTTTCCTCCCCTTCTTGTGCAAAACTTGTTCTATAACTTCTTTCCAACTTCTGTCTAGGATTTAAGTGAGGTAAATTTATCACAGAGCTTTACTTTCATGTTCTACTTTATGAATTGCAAATAAAAATTAATTAAAATGGAAATGGCTTCTGGTTTCATTTTTTTAAATGTTTTGTCATTACATAACAGAAAAATGGAAGTTAAGATACAATAATCCATCAAATTAAATGTAAATGTATGTTTAAATGTCAAGATTTTGTTAGTTTAATGGTCAGGTGAACTATTGAAGCAAAAGTGAAAATGAGAGCAACATTTGTAAGTGACATCTACCTGATATTCTGGCAGTGGTGAGTATTTAGTTTATTACAGTGCAGTATTCACAGCACTGACAGTAACTGTAAAAACACCTATTAATGTTAACTTAATTTTTGTTACTATCCAAAGAAAGCTCTATCTTAAATATGTATTAAAACATTGATTTGAAACTCTAAGTTTATTGGTGATTCCACAACTATGTTATCTCTTGAGAAAGGTATGTCTTGCATCAAACTTTATAATTTCTGGACAATTATTCTTGTAAGAACAATGGTAAATATGCAGATCAATTACCTTTTGGCTGGGACTAGATCATTATTGAACAATTACCAATCTTATCAAGGGTTTATTTTACCTTTGGTAATACAGTGCAAAGTAAATTCTTATGCCATACACATATGATCACAATTGAGAAGGGATTTATGATACTGTTGCAGTTTGACACTGGCCAAATGTCACGCACCCACGAAAAGCCCACTCACTCACTCACTCACTCACTCTCCTCTGCTCTGCAACTGGACAGAGGAAAGAAAATTTACCAAAGGGTTCATGAGTTGAGATAAGGACCGGGAGAAAACACTTCAAGGGCAAAACAGGCTCAACTTAATGATATAAAGTTAATTTGTTACTAACAAGATAAGATGAGGAGAATGAGAAGTAAAATAAGACCTTAAGAACATCCTTTTCTCCCCCCAACCCTTCCCTCCTTCCCTCTGATGGCGCAGGGAGACAGGGTGGGGGTTTTGGTCAGTTCATCACCCAAGATCTTCTTTCCACTGCTCAGGGAGAGGAGTGGTGTCCGTGCTGCACCATGGGGTCCCTCCCACAGGAGACAGTTCTCTGCGAACTCCTCCAGCGTGGGTCCACTCTCACGAGCAGCAGCACTCCCAAACCTGCTGCAGCGTGAGTCCATCCCACGGGCAGACAGTCCTCCCAACACTGCTGTGGTGTGGGTCACTCTGCCACGGGGTGCAGTCCTCCAAGGACAGGTTGCTCCAGCCTGGAAGCAAGGCCTCTCTCTCCGTGGGACTCCCTCTGGATCACAGTGTCCCGGTATCCACCCGCTCTGGCGTGGGCACCTCCCCCACGGGCTGCGAGTGGATCTCTGCATCCCCCGTGGACCCTCATGGGCTGCAGGGGCACAGCCGCCTCACCATGGTCCTCACCACAGGCTGCAGGGACGTCTCGGCTCCGGCGCCTGGAGCACCTCCTGCCCCTCCTGCACTGACCTTGGTGCCTCCATTGTTGTTCCTCTCACATGTTCTCACTCCTACTCTTCTCTAGTGGAATAATTACAATTGCACCACAAACTTTGTTGTGATTTCTTCTTAAATCTGTTATCACAGAGGCGTTACCATCATCTCTAACTGGCCCAGCCTTGGCCAGTGGCATGTCCATGATCAGAGCCATCAGGGATTGGCTCTGCTGGACATGGTGGAAGCTTCCAGCAGCTCCTCACAGAAGTCACCTGTGTGGCCCCACCAGCTACCAAAAACCAGGTGCTGCAAAACCAACACAGATACTAATCAGAAATCCATTTTTGTACTTGCCCTGCTGTGAGGATAACATGCAGTGTAAAACATCGTGTAATATTTATCATGTATATGAATTATAAAGGGCTAGTACAGTGTTTTATTTTCTGTTCAGTAGGTTAAAAGTTATGAACTGATTTTTTACTATTGACTGTGACATTTTTTTTAGTCTGTTTGGACATGAGAATGGTGCATTTGCTTTTCTGCTTACAAGAGGGAAGGAGGAAACATCCATGACAGTCTAAAAGATACATGCTTATACATAAATGACTGTACCTCAGTATGTGTGTCTCAGTCTGCAATGTATTGCAGAAGTAGTAAGTAATTTTCTCAAAATCAAAGAATCAACAAGCAATACTGACCAGCAGTGATCAATTTGGGCAAATAAAGAAGCTTTTGTTCCTTGCTCTGGTCCTGACTAGCTCGTTTATCAATCTTTGCTGTTCTTTTGCTATTCATTTTTCTGTCTCACATATAAGTCCTTCAGGGCACATACCGTGTGTCAATATGCTTTGGTGTAAGATAACAGTAATAATTTCACTTGACATTTATTACAGTAAAATAAGTAGCAATGTGTTTAGAACAAAAGCATGTGTTAATGTTTCATAGCAATGCCAGATAAAACTGATTAAGATTCTAATCACACTGTTAACTGTGATTCTTTTTCACATAGGTTTCAATAGTTGTGATACAAAATCAGTATTGTTGATTTTATTTAAATTAATGGGTATGTTAATTGTCTGGATGAGAAAGATAAACAGGATTTTGCTATTGAGAAGAAATACTTGAGCCTCTGTTACATTCCAAGGTAGATACAGTGGGCTTAAAATCAAGTGGTTCACCTGTTTGAACTTCTTGGCCAAGGTCAGACAAGCCATTAGATTTCTTCATGTTACCAAGGAATATGTGTATTCTTAATGCATATTTTATAAATAAACTGCTACTAGTGGTTTTAAACTTTCATTTTTTCTGGTTAAGTCATACATCGATCCCCTTAGCAGGAGCTACAAGCCAAGACAGGTCAAGGTTCGGGAAAAGGAAGGTTCAGATTTCAGGAAAAATAAAGTACTCCAAAGTCATGATTTTAAAATTACTTTACTGAATGGTTAAGCATGGCATATGGCTAACAGAAGGAAAATAGTTCAGTATAAATACCACAAGAGATAAATATATATTTAACATATTTTTAAAATTTAACAGGAATTTAAAGAGAATCTTTTATTGACATTCTTCCAAAATTTTGGATGTTAAGGAACACAAATAGTGATCAGCCCACTAGAGTAAAGAGTTGTACAAGATGTCAGACATTAAGCTGTTAAGAAATGAGTGTTTCATCATACCTGCAAGAGAGAACTTCTACATAAAGTGGAAATACTGAATTTATTTTCTCATTTGTAGGCATTCCTCATTGTTTCTCAATTTGAGGCTTCCGACTGTTTTTTCATCCTGTAGTTATTTCAGCTATTTCATAATTTTGTCCTAAGGTAGGTCTTGATGTGCAAGTCACAGAATGACAGAATCACAGAATGACAGAATCACAGAATGACAGAATCACAGAATACGCCAAGTTGGAAGGGACCCACATCGAGTCCAACTCCTGGCCCTGCACAGGACTCCCCAAGAGTCACACCAAGTACCTGAGAGCATTGTCCAAACACCTCTTGAACTCTGAACTCTGTCAGGCTTGGTGCTGTGACCACTTCCCTGGGGAGCCTGTTCCAGTGCCCAACCACCCTCTGGGTGAAGAACCTTTTCCTGATATCCAACCTAAACCTTTCCTGACACAACTTCAGGCCATTCCCTCAGGTCCTGTCACTGCTCACCACAGAGAAGACATCAATGCCTGCCCCTCCTCTTCCCCTCATGAGGAAGCTGTAACTGCAGTGAGGTCTCTCCTCAGTCTCCTCTTCTCCAGGCTGAATAGACCAAGTGCCCTCAGCCTCTCCTCATACGGCTTCCCCTCAAGGCCCTTCACCACCCTCATGGCCCTCCTTTGCATGCTCTCTAATAGCTTAATCTTATTACAACCAAATGAAGTAACCATTTGCTATAATTCTTGTTTTATTGTCATTTCTTTCTGGCTATTTTAGGTTACTATTCTTAAACTGCAAGACCTTTCTTATAAAATTATAAATATATCAAAAGTTTTATAATAGATAAAAGTTTCCACTTTCTATAATAGATAAAACTTTCCACAAAATGTCCTGAAATAGTGTATTACTATCCTTGCTAGTATTTTTTATTCCATCTGCCTTCTAGCAATTGTGTGTGTATATATATATTATGTATGCATTATATGTGTCCTATTTTATTCCCAGTAAACTCTGTTTCTCTAATCCATCAGTAGAGATTCATCAGCAGAGATTCATTAGCAGTGATGTGAAACAATGGATACTAATTTTTCACTAAATATTCTCCTGCTTCACTCTCTAGTATTGCTTTGATATTTCTTATTTCTTATCAGCAGTTCTTTCCAAAGCTGTCTACAGCCTCTGATCGCCATCTTCTACTGTTGTTTTCCCCCTGCAAATCAAAATATGATGTCTGTGGGCCTTAGTGACACAATATCAGCAAACTTCTAAAAAAGCTATATTTTCCTTTCAAACACTTTGAGAGCCAGGTTCAACCTGACAGTATGAGAAGACTACAAAGGAAACTGAATCAGGCTACATGACTTCACTGCTTGCTGAGGCACTGTGCTTGATGCATTTCGGGTAGAGAAACAGTTGGTATCAGCTGTATTCTTCCAGCAGGGCTTCTTGGGAGAGCAAAAGATGCTGTCCTTTTATGTATTTCAGCAAATGATTTTTAGTGAACATCTAAGCATATGGCTTGCTCTAGGAGTCCCAGAGCAAGAGGTCAGTTGAGAACTTCTCTTCTCCTTTGCCTCCAGGCAACCAGAGCACTCGCCAGAACAGTGTTGTCAGGCAGTTGGGTTCTTCAGGCTTTCCTTAGTCCACATTTTGAGAGCTTTCCTATTTTCTAGAAGGTTTCCTTAAGCTCGTCTGCACTTGTTTTGGTCCCCTGCCCCTGACTAAATTACATCTAAATTCTGATGTTGATTTTCTACATTCCTGGTCACAGAGACCTGACGTAGTTTAGTGCCTTTTTTTGGCCAGAAGGCTTTTCCTATGTTTCCACAGCCTCTCTGTACTCATTTATTTGCTTTCTGAATCTCTCTGGTACTTCTACGCTTTAATTCTCTCATGGTGGCAAATAGTTAAGTGGAAATGTACCTTTGAGGTCCTGTGTTTAGCTAGTTATGCTTTGCTTCTGGCACTTGCAGTTTGTTGCATTTCTTCCTCTCAACAGCAACATAAAACTATTGTTCTACACTGGAATGGGAAGGCCTACATATTTGAATCTCACATTAGTTTATGGCTCTGGCGAATAACTTATTAATGCAAAATCACTTTGTTAACTCTAACTTCTTCATTAAATTCCATTATTTTTGATAGGTTCATGCAGAAGCATTAGTATGTAAATTGTGATGTAGAGCTTAATGTATTAATGGATCCATTGACTGCAATATTTTCTTTGTGCAAAATGAGCCTTCCTCATTCAAGTAAATGGTTAATTTGATTATTTTAACCATTTGTATATTTTTTAAACAACTTAAGTACAATGTAAAAAATTCTGTTATAAATTCAAATTAATTTTATTATAATATATATAAAATATATAATTATGATATTAATAAAGAATTATTTGCTGAATTAATTAGGTGCATGCTAGAACCTCAGGGGCATTAGAGGATATGAAGACAGACAGAGAGTGGAGATAGCTGGGCTACAGCTTATCCTGTTCTTTTCTACACATCTGAACAGAAAACCATATATTTTTTTGAGACAAAGAGGCCGAAAATCATTCTGCCAAATGAGTTAATTCCTATAAAAGCTTTGTATTTGAAAATCAGTGTCATCTTCCAGTAAGCCATGTTCTTGGAGATAACTGGGAAAAAAAATGGTTGAAAAATTTCCTTCTAGGCAGCCAAAAAGCATCCTGGGACTGATAACTGAGATGGAAAATTCAAGTGGGACCTTGCAAAGTGCTGAACACCTGGAAGATGCTGAATGAAGCATGAGGCATTGTCTCATACATAGTACCTACAGCACAACATGACACAGCCAAATTTTTTCTCCAGTACCTCTTAGAACTTTTTGATGCTGCATGACTTATGTGCCATCAAAGACCCATACCAAAGGCTTTGTTTGATCAGTATTTTCTACTGTAGGGTCAGTATTTTCTACTGTATACCCACAAGGAAAAAAAATAAATGGAGATATACAGAATGGGGATGTAAAGTAGTGTCGTGATTTTAGCCCAGCTGGAAATTAAGCACCCCACAGCCGCTGACTCAGCCTCCCTACCTTCCTCTCCGAGCCCAATGGAATGGGGACGAGAATCAAAAGTAAAACTTGGAGGTTGAGTAAAGAACAATTTAATAATTGAAAACAAAGTAAAATACAATAATAATAATAATAATAATAATAATAATAATAATAATAATAATAATAATGATAAAAAGGAAAAAACCCAAGCAAACAAGTGGTGCACAATGCAATTGCTCAGCACCATCTGACTGATGCCAGACCCCCTTTCCAAACCCAGATCAGCTGCACTTCTGTGTGACTCCCCACAGTTTATGTCCTGGACATGATGTTCTGTAGTGTGAAATAACCCTTTGGTCCACTTGGGTCACCTGTCCTGGCTAAGATCCCTCCCTTTCCTTTTTGTACCTTCTCAATGACAGAGCGTGAGACACACACACTCACACACACACACACCAGTCCTTGACTTAGAATACATATGACTTAGCAAAACCCAAAGCATCAGTGTGTTTTCAACATTATTCTCATTCTGAATCCAAAACGGAGCACTGTAACAGCTACTGATAAGAAATGAACTCTATCCCGGCCAAAACCAGGACAAGCTGGGAACAAATGTAGTCAGTGAATTGTCTCTGGGTTCAGGGAAACTCTACCATATTAGTAGTTTACCTACGTTACACTTTTGATGCTAATGGGAGGACAATGAAGGTGTGCTGTGGGGAGGTTTTTGTCAAGGGTGCCAATTAGATAAGAATAAGTGAATAGCAATTCTTTCATAAAACAGATATAAGAAATGCCTTTTGCTAAATTTTTGTAAAATAAGATATTTTCTTTATCTTTTCTCCTGCTACAGTGACTTGTGAAACAAAGAAATACATGACATATAATCTCAGAATGTAATCTGCTGATGTTTGAAAATAGAGAGAATATTTGGAGACACATTTGGAAGATTTCAGATTTCGAGATGTTTTTGTTCCCATATGGACCAGCATAGATTGAGTTCCTATTTAACAATGTCAGTAAGAAACTTGTTTATGGCTAAAACAAGTGACTAATTTAGATAAATTGTCTTATTTATTGCCATTTATTTCCAGAAGTTATATCAACAGTATTTTTGAAAGACTATGGTTTTAGGAAGTTTTCTGTAAAACACATTTTTCCTTGGTATTTTCCAAGCAGCTTGGATTTTTTAAGACAGATTTGATTAACGATATGGTCTGTCAGTTTCAGTAGTAAAGTTTTAATACATTGTTATCACTTTAATACTTTAAAATTAGCTCTAAGATAACTGCAATACACTTTCTTGTTTCCGACGGGTTTTTGGATTTTGTTGGAGTTACCTTTTAACAATAAAATACTGTTGATATTGTTGCTGTGAGTTATAAAGATATGTGAGAGATGGATTGATTAGTTCATCAACAAATTCACAATGCTAATTGAGAATTCCAACAAATTCTTAGGGATTATATCTGTCAAGAACATATGAATAGCTGTTTTCAACTTGAAGATTCAACTGGCTTATTTTTAAGTAAATACATTTATTTCCTCTCAACTGCATTCATTGGAGTTTTAAGGCTGTGATGTGATTCTCTGAAACTGACAAAGAAAAAAAATTCCTATGGAATGTTTGTTTACCTACATGTCATACATGAATTAATATGCTGAACAGAATGTTGGTACCTCATATCAGCTTCCCTAATCAGCCTCTCTCTTTTTTTTTGATATCATGAAGAAAGGGACAAGAAGTTTTTTACGCTTAAACAAAATCTTAGTCAGAGAGAGTCAGTATAACAGGAATTGCAGGTGCTCGTCTTTGTGGTGTAAATTCTATGTCCCACAATAGCTGTTTATCTTCTAACAATTTTCAGAGGTTGCTTCTGTGTATGACTGTCTCCGAGGTCTGAGTACATTTGTTTCCATTCGGTAGTACCAGTTTAAAGCGGTGGATGAGTTTGCTTTTCCTTCAGTTGTACAACTAAGTCCTTGGTATCAGAAATTTGGCTACACCCAGAAGATTGCAAGAAATTGCACTAATCTAATCTAATCTAATCTAATCTAATCTAATCTAATCTATTCTATTCTAAGAAATGCAATCTTTGTGAAGACATAACAAAATGTGCAAGGTAAGGTCATCTTGCTCTTATACTACAAATCAGGTGAAGCTGCACATGCTGTGGGCGCAGTAACTTCCATTTCTTGCTAAAAGTACTTCTAGAGTGAGGCAGAATTCTTAGGGGAATGTGCTTCCAGGCAGGTTCATTTAGAACTTTTCCTCACCCTCTTTTGATAATGAAAATAATTTTTTCTAAGTCCAGTTAGAAGAATATTTTGATACAAGGACACAGAGGTAACCTGGTCCTCAAAAATCTACTGGTATGGGATTAATTTTTTTTTTCCTTTGCTTCTCCCTTCTGAAATAGAGCATCAGAACAACAGTTTGTTCCTTAACTTTTTTCTAATAATGTCTTTGTATTTTCTTGGTTTGACCAAGAGTTGCTCTTTAGAGAGTTAATCCAGGCTGGAAAGAATTTGCTTAGTGCCACTGACTCTTGCTTTTCCTGCCTCAGTAAGCAGTCCCCTTTCCACTCAAACTACTGCCTGCAGAGAGCAACCTTCTTTGCCATCATTTCAGCTTCATTGCCTAGAAAGGATTGTAAGCACTCACTATAAACTGAAACTGATCCCAGGGTAAGAGACTGATTTTTTTCACACATGATTTAGTCCGTGACTACATTTCCTACAGCTTTTCGACAGGGCAAAAACATTATTTGTTTGGAATGGCATGTCACGGAGGCAGAGTAATACTCTTAATTTTTTAGGGATTTTTTAATGTTGCAATTAAAGCTATTTAATTCAAAAGTGTTTGGATTGTTGATTGATTGTAGTTTCTAGAACTTTCAAAATAGATCTGTTTCTACAGAAGCCTTATAACAGCAAAATGGATCAGAACTTTCTGACATTTTATCATGTCAAGTTCTTTTTTAATAGTCAGTGATCCTACCCCATACCCCAAAGAACCTGAGAAGAAGGAGAGTAGCATATTGAAAGACACTATGTTTAACTAAACTAGCAGATAGCTATGTGTGGTGAAAGATAAACTTTAGAGGTTTATACATATGATGAGATGGGCACCATGGCAGAAGCAAAAATATCACTAGATATATTGAAAAAAGTGTTAAAAGGAACAAATTTCTTTATCACTTTAAGTATGATTATCTCTACTATCTGCAGGTGTGCTAACTGGTTTTTGTTGTGTTAGTATGGATTTTTAAAGAAATCTTATGACCAGGAACTTCAGTAGAGAGAATACTAAACTTCTCTGTAAAATGATGAAGCATTGAGCTGTTCTTTTTTCCTCACTTTTTCAATCACACTGAGGTAGGAAAAGTCACTGTCACCTTTCTTAGGGCAAATTAACATTCTTTTTACTTGACCTCTGAGCTCATTTCTCTCAGAACCTTAGTTCTTGATAACACAATTCAGATCACATGCAATGTCTGGATGTGCCTTGAAAGTACTCTTTGACTTGAATAACTATCCAAAATTTCAAGTAAATCAGTACATTTTTGTTGGGAAGAACTGATAAGAGAGACAACAATTCTGAATATGCAGCAAAGTTTATTTGAAGAAACAAAACAAAGTAAGCAAAAAAAAATTAAATCCTGTTTCTTGAAAAAATAAGGAATCAATAACATAAAGCCTTTTTCTCAGCACTTCAGCCCAGATTGTTTTCCCTCCAAACTCATCGTCAAAATACAGTTCCAACACTCTGCATAGTGTTTTGGCCCTGTCATATAACTGCATAATTCTGTTTCTTCATGATAGTATATCACTTTCTGGCTTGGAATAGATAACACTTTCTCGAGCATTGTATCACACTGTGTTTGGGGTTGACATTTTTTCGCATTCCAATCTATGGTATTTTAACACAGAATCTGAGAAAAAAAATATAGTCTCGCCTTCATCTTTCATATTCAACTACCTGTAGTCCAACCTGTAATAGTAATGAGAAATATGTTGACAAAGGTAACTTATTTCTATGACAATGTTATTAATTCTTGGTTTAGTTTGACGAAAATGAAATTCTTCCAATATTTTAAAATAAGGTGAGAAAAAATATTAAATTAACTGTACTTTCAGGATGAAAACAATATTTTTCTTTCAAAAGGTAAAACACAGTATTTAAAATTTTCATCCACTGTGTATTCATCATGTTTTTATGTCACAGGACATGGGGATGAAAATTGGTCATACTTTCAAACGGCCAACACTTCATTTCCAAAAATTTATTAATATGCAATTTTTCATCTGTTTGAAATCGTATACCAGAGGACTAAATTGTAAGCTCAAGGGCAATGAGATTTCTGGTGTTGCCTGTCTTACAAGTTGTCAATTTTCTACATAAGTTGAGTCCAACTAGAATCACTCATACAGAAAAGAAAATACATTTTTGGATGTATGTTTATCAGGGAATCACATGGAAATTTGTCAAAGACTACTGACCTATGGTCATTCTTTTGTTGTGGTGTCTATCTGCAAGAGGATTGAGCTTCTTTTTATTGGACTTTTATTACGTACACTCTGAGAAGGAGGATGTGGTGTCTCTGAATTAGCAAGTCAGAGCAAGGGAGAACAGTGTTAGTACAGAATTTTTTCTGAACATCCATCATGTTCGATACCTCTTGCTTGCATGTGCAGAAAACATTGGTTTCTGCACATGTCCTGACATTGTCCTGCCTAATCAATATTATTCTGTTTCTTCAGTGATGGACACATTCTCATCCAAATGAAAAGCGAAAAAACCCACTTGGCAGGTCTGACCTAGCCCATGCCTTGGACGTAAACCTAAAAGGAGGTATAAGAAAAAAACCAGAAGGTACGAAACAGTTGAGAAATAATTTGAAAATAGTGGTTAAAAAAATTGTGAATATTATTATCAGACCAGTATAAATTCAAGATGTGGTAAGCCAAGCCACATTAATAGAAGGTACTTTGAATATGAGCGTCTGTTTTAGAGAAAGAAAGTACAAAACCTCTCAAAACCCACTTTATTATGATTTTACTCCTTGACCCTGATTGCAAATTTGATACTGTGCGGTGCAGTATAATTATAGATATTTCTAATAAAGCTCAAGGAAGACATACAACATTGTTGTGAAAGCAGATGAGAGTTTGCACTATGCTTCCAACCCAGTAGCATGCTATAGACTTCCTAGGATTGATTCAAGGCTTTCAGGTCAAAAGAACAAAGATTTACCAGAGTACTTTTGGCAGAAGAAATGATTTACACAGTTTTACTTAACTTCCTAAATTATAATTACTTGTCAAGGGAATACACTGCATGCAGAAAAGGAGAATTTTCAATGCATAGAGTTAAAACTTACTCTTGCCTCTGAGTTTAGTAATAGGATTTTAATGTATTTACCAGAATGGGAAAGAAATAGAAATAGTGTTATTCTTGACTGAAAAGTTCCTACTTATTTTATGAATATTTTACTTTAGTAAGGTGAACTTCTCTTCCTACATTAAAAAAAATGTTATGGGTAACCAATATGACTCCACAACAGACAAATAGAACAACAATCCTCTGTTCCAAGGATGCTGTATTCTATATGGAAACAAGATGCAGACATCAAAAAAATTGTAATATAAAGAAAACTAAGAGGAAATATCATAGACCTTCCAGAAGGATACAGTAGTGACCATTTCGTGGTCCTTTTTTCTCTTTTTTTTTTTTTTTTTTAAAGGATTTCATGTGGACTTGATTTTTTAGGATCATTTTGAAGAGGAAAAGTTTAGCAGTCTTGAAATTGTGCATATTCTCAGAAAATATGTGGCTTGAATTGGATGTACAGCATATAAGAACATTGACAGGCTATTTAAACCGGTTATTCCCAGTTAAGTTGTTACTTTTGATGATATTTCTTACAGATGTGGAACTAATGGTTATTCTTTCAGATGTTTCAGTGTATGCCAGGATACTTCCGATGTTAGTTAACTTTCAGATTTTATATCATTTGTATAGCTGAATGAAACCCAGAATTTCTGATGCTTTCCTAATGTATCCTGTTCTTGTACCTCTTTTGTAGACCACTGTAAGATGTTAAACTAGAATTTTTGTCATAAAAACTTCAGGTTTTTCCAAACTTCGTTGTCCTCTGACAGATTATTAGGAAAATTCCAGATTGACTGTATTAACTGCAACAGATCTAAGGTCCTAGTGGAACTACAAAGTCATAGGGTGTTACAAAAGAAATTTATTTTGAAAACTTGACATATCGGATAGAGATTGTGTTAGTGCTAGATAGCCTGGCAACTAATGTCACCATCTACATTCTTTCTAACTTTTTAATCTGTTTGACTCCTGTGGGAAAGGTAGGATTGTTCCACAGAAGAAAAAATTAAGTAGAGCCGTCCAAGTTTTTGCTTTTGACTTGTGTTTTGGGGATAAAAATTTTTATTTATTTCAGATCTCTATTTCTTCTGTTATTTTATGGGTAAACCTTAAAGTCAAATGGGGAATTTGAAACAGATTGAAAATGAAATAGTTTTCAAGGAGTTACAGCATTTTTAAAATCTTGATAGCATCCATACTGTATCCATTAAAAAGATTTAACACATCTTAGTAATTTTTCTCAGATACCTTAGATTTCACAAGATATGTCTGTTAGGGAAAAAAAAAAAGGTAAGGGTAAATAGGGAAGTGTATCCTTGTATTCAGAAGGTTTCTCATTTAAGCTTCTGTGTCATAGACACATTATGAACAATATTGATTTTCTTGACCTCAGCTGAGCAACATGAAGACTTAGCCTACATTCATTCCTATCTTAAATTTATCATAAATCTCATATGTGCCAATATTCTATATTTGAATGTTTTGTGCACATATTGTGCACAAAATCATATTGTATTAAGTGACAGAGCACTAAATTTACTGTACAACAGTTTAATCTTAGCACTTCATGCATTATGAATAATAAAACAGTTATTGATCCTAATGAAGTATTATTATAACTTTTTTTTTCATTGTGGAGGGAATTTGCCCAATTGATATTGTACAGATATTTGCTAAAACAGCACAGCCACAGGAAGCTTTCGTTATTCTATAACGAGGTTGTTCATCATAATTATGTTGTGTCAGCACACCCATATAGGTCAACCTGAGTTCAGAAAGATAGGATTATATTTTGTTCTCAGTGCAAGCATGTGTTTAAATGCTTTCCTCTCTTTAAAAATAATCATAGTTGCACAATACTGTACGTAATTGCTATTCAATGGTTATTTCACCCTGTAATCTAGAAAACGAGCTGTCACAGAAAACAATGACTATAACGTTAAGCAAACTACATTGTTTCTGTGACAGTATTTAATCTTAAAAATGAATAAGAAATATATTTTACCATAATACTTTGGTATCTATTGATATGTATTTCATGTTATGAGTCATTAACATTAGTAAGTCTTTGCTGAAGTGGTACAAATTTGTTGTAAAGAACTGAAATATTTTCAAAAGACTTAGGAAAAAGTGTCTTTTTCTGCATATCATCTTCAGTCTTTCTCATAATTAATTTGAATACATTCAATTTCTTTCGAAACATCCCATGAATATCCTCCTTTTGGCTAGAAGCTAAGAGGAATTATTTTCAATTCAGCAGACTTCGTATTTTTGCATGTTATTGTCATTAAGACTGAATACAAATTGCCTGCCTTCCTTGCTAGGGAATACAACATTTCCAGGAAGCATTTTGTCAGAAATTTCTTTTTCTTGAATTATCCAGTGTTCATGTATGCTGGGGCTTATGTAGTTGTATGCTGTGATCTATTTAATGCGTGTGATTTCTCCTTATTCCTTTCCTTTCTACAAAATGAAGTAAATTTCACACAAGAGTAAAAAAAAAAGATGGGAAATGAGCCTAAAAAGTGATTGTGATTTAAAGCATATGTTGCAGTACAATGTACCTTCTGTATTGTTACTCATAGGATGAGGACATGGAAACAATATAAGGAGATTTTAAGTTTGCTGCAGTAATAATAATGAAAATGAAGTCTTTTTTAAACCATGAAAATCTCTGTGCACTACTTTAAAACAGCTGATTAACTTACAGTGCACACTGGCTTAAACGGGCTGATCAAACACAGGAACACTCCATCAGTCTTCATCTTGAACTCCAGTTCTCTAAAGGTTAATGTATCATCCTCCTTTATTGATTTCAATCCTTTCAGTTGTTGATATGTTAATATATGTATTGGCAGTAGATTTTAATTTCATTCTCATTTCTTTAAGATGCAAAAGGCATAATAGTCTTCATGAAAAAAAATCAGGAGGAATAATTATAGGATGATTACTCTTCCTTCCCTGCCTGCTTTTCTTTCTCCCTGCAATAAATAGATTAAAAAAAAAAAAAAAAGGAAGGCTGAGTTCTGGGAGAAAAATCACAGACAAGCCCACATTGTACCACTTCTCTTTTAGCTCATCATAATTTAATATGTAAATTTATTAGCAGTCACTTCATTTGAAAAGATCAGTGTTATTTCAAACTACAGAAATACACTGAATGGAGATTTCATTTTAATTAGTCTATATTTCCCACTAGTGGATTTTGCAATTCTCATCAGTCCCCAATCTTTTTTGGTTAGGAGAGCTTGCACATTCCAAACTTACTCTGATGAAACATGCATTTATCCTAATGGTAGCAAGCTTTGGGGATTTCTACGCATATAGGTCTCACATAGTTGTCTATACCGATGAATGTCATTTTGAGTGACATGTTGCAGCTCTCAGGTTGATTGGATGTGAGCCCAAGGGCACAGGTAGCAGGCAAATATGATTTTACTAGGACAGTTTGCATAACAAGCAACTGTCATCTCATTAGCAAGCATAGGCATTTTTGCCACATGCTGTTTAACACATCATCACACCTGTTCACACTTCATTGTCCCAAGAATTCAGTTAGGCAGCTTGCTGTTGGCTTTATTTTTTCATTTCTTACTGAGAGTTGCTTATTCAGTGCCAGATTCAGAGGTGTGAGATAGGTGCAGTTTAGGGTTTAAAATATCCTGTGAATACTGCTCAGAGGGGCGGTAAAAATCCAGGATTATCGTTTGAATAATAACTACCGTCAGTGACTGTTTTATAGTTCTTCCTGTTACCAGCTGTTCTTTTGGAAGCTGAATTACCTATCCTCATAGCCTATAAAACTGACCACTTTACCAATGTTTGGATTGATATGTAATCTGTCTTCTTTTCCTCTTTTTGCTATAAAATGCACCTTGAAGCCCTAGAGCAAGACTTTTCTACAATATGGAAGTGAGGTCCCATCACTTTTTGCATAAGTCATTCCTGTGTCTTGGCAGATACTTTTGTACCTATGCAATGGTAGCTCAGATCCTGCAACGGCTTCAGCCCTGGCTACATCCTGGGGGAAATGTGTCACCAGCAGACTGGGGGTTTGGTGCGCCAGTAGCTAAAATGCAACTTGTCACTGCTGCTGATGTGTCTGGATAGACAAAGAGGGCACCCAAGGCTTACCTGACCCCATAACTTAGCTGCTGCTTTGGGAACTATTCTCCTTTTGCAGTCCTAAAACCAAGAGAAAAATGAAGTACTACAGATTAGATGACCTGGGTCACAAAATTGGGTGGATGGTAAGAAGGGAAAACTGAGACGGAGATTGTTGCAGCTGCAGGTTTGGAGCTGCAACAAAGAAAAGGAAAGAAGGAACATGAGGAGATGTGGGGGAGGGTTGATTTCACTAGTAAAACAGATGGAGGAGTGCATTGAAGAAAAGAAGGAGCAGCAGATGAAGCCAGCTTTGATAAATTGGAATTGTTCATAGCCCACCTACTCAGTCGAGTTGTACTGCCTGTCCAACTCGCCCTTTTCATTTGCTGATGACTGCAATTGTGGAGGCAGCTGCACACACCTTCATTTCCTCAGAATAAGCTTGTTAGTCATAGAAGGAGGGAAAAAAATGGTCTTCAATGTGCTACATTAATGGAAGTCTTTCTCACAGTTTTTTCTTAAAGCAAAGTAACCTCCATACACATCTTGCAGTATTGTGTCAATCTAAAAATATTATTTTATTCAGTTCGATTGACCCTTTCATGTATCCTGTTGAATGTACAGTACTTTGCGAGTGCTATAGAATCTCTGTATTTTGTCATATCCCGTTAATTAGTCAATCAGAAATAGAAAGCTTTAATGACTCAGTTCCGTGGATGAAACCTGAATCTTCCATTGGTCTTCTACAGAGAATGTGCTGTGTGTTGGTGCCTACAAAATTTACTTTGGCCCCCTCTCAGTATGTTGACGTAACCAAATAGAAAACATAAGTACAGAATTGCAAGTGATAAATTACATTTGATCCGCATAAAAATGTGGCATTCTTAACCCTCTTGGCAAGCATTTGCCCCCTTTTTTTAATAGAGGTCTCAAAAACAATAAATCACTTGCTGTCACTGTGATGATACATTTATCATTTCCCAAACTGTTCCAGAGAATGAGACATGCATGTGTATTTCATAAAGAGCCACACTTTGTTTTGTTTCTCTGCTATCTTGATGAATATTTGCAAATTTGTTCGTTGCAAGGGTTTCTGGATAAGTGGCGTTTAGTTTTCAATAAAATATCTTTGAGGTATCCTATGTCCTCAATCAGGAATGATTTGAAGAAAGCAACTTCTCTGTCTCTTTCAGTTCCTTTTCATATGTTTTTCATGACAGAAAACTCAAGAGATGACCCATCTAAACAGATCAAGGGAACCAGTTGTTGCTAACATGCTGTGCACCACAGACTCTTTTACCACATTTTCAAACGGCAGTTTGATGGCTTTTCTCTCACAGTTAAGACTAGTATTTCTGAAATGCTCCAGAAGCACATTACATTTTCGGTTCACTTGTCTTCATACTGGATCAGCAGGAGGCTGGTACTTCTAGGATGAGGGTATAAGACTGAAATTCAGTTACTGACTGGGGTGCCCATTTAGAGTGAACTGAGCTGTTGTCAGAACTTCAAGACAAATAAGACATAAATAGATGATCCAGAGTGGTTTCTGCTTGCTGTAGGGTTCATACGGTGCTGCTGCCTGGTGCTTCACAATGCTTTGCAAATCCTTCTGCTCTCCCTAAGGAGGATGTAGTTCACTGTGTTACCAAAAAGAAAAATAAAAATTCCTCAGGTACGAAATATGACTCTGCATGCAGGAAGACGCTTTGCCTAGAATGGGGTAAAACAACTTGCCTATTTGAAAATCTACCAGTGGTGAATGAAGAAGGGGACATCATGCTGCTTTTGGTGTTGAATAATGCTGAAACGCATCTGATTAATCAACCCCAAAGTTAAACATCCCGATAGTTAGATGAAGATGTGGCAGATATGGCAAAGTACATGGATAAAGAATTAAATGAGTGATACTACTAATAACTTCTCTAAAGCTGCTGAACTGTCACGGCTGGCCTGGAGACATCTGACCGATACATGACAGTCAATCACTTTATACCGTAAAAAACCAATATCATGTTTTCAAGGCAGGATTTTTCTAACATACCCCACAAAGTGTGTATGCAGATTCCTGCCTTGAGTGGGGATGCCTATTAAGGTTACTTCTCGTGACTTGCCCACACTTATAAATATGGGTAACATCAATCTCTACTTAATAATAGTTTTTGCCAGCTTTAAGAAAATTGCTTTAATATAATTGTTTCAATATTGCTTCAAAATAGTGCATTATACTATACTAGTAGTTATAGCTCCTGTACCGTGTAGTAAATAATTCTGATTAAGATATTTTTGTCAAATCACTATCATAATAAATATTTATATTTATATAAATATATTTGGTTTGACATCCTTAATCACGCAGGAGAAAGTTGTACAAAGGTTCAATCACACCACTGGAATTCCTTAGACTTAAACCATTGACAGTTTGGGGCTAAGATTGGATCCAGCTGCACCTAGGCTGCTCTCTGACGAGTAGTTTAGAAAGCAAGGGGGTCCTTCCTGTACCTCGTGACTCAGCAGAAGGGCTTTTGTGATAAACTTTCTCTGAGGCTCCCACTCTGCCTACGACACTGCAATCCTCATTTATTGCAAAGAAGCATAAAGTGAACAAGACATAATCCTCCCTACTCCTAGTCTGCTGGCTGAGTAGCCTATAGGACTTGATCTCAGAGAAGAAAAAATGATCATTCTTTTTGTTATTAGGAAAACATGAATGTTTCAGGAAAGGTTCACCCACCTCATCTTTCTTAGGAATGTCCTGCTATCTATTAAGTGTGCAAGAAAGCAGCTGTCGAACTATTGCATCCAAACTCATACATCCTCTAATGCATCACACTATTATGCCATTGGGACTGAGGAAGGGGCTTCTGTACTTTATGCTTCTTTTAGCCTCCTTTGCTTATTTAGCCCTTTGCTGCTGGCCAATCCTTATGAACCCATCTTCTCTTTCACCACAGGTACATGGTATTAAATTTGATTCTGTGTTTCATAACTCACATAGGTACAATGAAAATTCTGCTGGCTGTGAAGAAAGTGCAGCATTGTTTGCGAAGAGGCAAAGTCCACAGCACATTATAAATGATATGTATGTTCATTGTGTGATTGCTACAGCCACTCCAGAAAGAAACAAATCTCCCATATGAACCCTTTTTGATGTCACTGTTATAGAAATGCCCCTCAAAATTGCACTTGGTACCTATTTGTGTGCAGCTGGGTTGAGTCCACAGAGCCATCTTCAAGGTATAAGCCATGTTGATAGGAGCTGATTATATTGCATATTGTAAAAATACAAAAGACAAATATATCTCAGTGTGATATCTGTTTCTGTGCAGAATTCAGGGCAGGTTTGAAGGAATTTATGTTGTTCCTTCTTGGTATTTATGTTTCCTTCTTCTCCATGTCTTCACAGAGTATCATTTTCAAAGCACTATGTTTAACAAGTAACTGGCATTAATGACTTCTACTACTCTCAGAAGTATTGTCAGATCATAACAGTCCTCTGCAGTAGCCATCGTTCTTCCATGTAGTCATCATGGTTCAAATGTATATGGTCAGCTATGGGGAAAGAAAATCGCCTGTCATGGAGATCAAATTCTATTATGGGATTAAATGCTAGAAAAACAGCCAGCTGTGAAGTTACACATGCAGAAGCAAAGACCATGGGATATTTTTATAAAAAGCAGTAGTACCTTTCTTTGTAAATATCTGTGATAGGGGTCTCAACGCAATACTACTGCCAAAAGCACTTCTTGTGCTTGGGAGCAAGTGAGAGAAGAAATGTCCTTTTATCTGCAAGGTACACTGCAAGTGAAACTGCTCCTAGAATACTGCACCCAGTTCAAGCATATATGTTTTAGAGGTGCTCTTTAGAAATTGAAAAGGTGTGAAAAAAGGCAACAAAAAATATTTTTGAGGACTATACATTCATGTGATTATCCACCAAAAGGAGATTGAGAGATGACTTGATAATACAGCTTAAGTACTCCCATTGAGGGGGAAAACTAAGATGTTAAGTGTTCTTTTATCTATTAGAGAAGACAATAAGAAGAATCAGTGGCTGGAAGTCAGACAGATCAGTTAAATTTTAAAGTAAGTGACATCTAGTTTTCTTTTTTTTAAAGGTGAGACTATCAAACTCTTGGGAACATTCATGAATTTTCGACATGTTACTGTATGCACAGTGAAAATTTACCAGGAGTTACATTTAGAGTGAACATAAATTATGTTCTAACCAAATATAAGTTAATGAGCTTAATACAAAACTAAGCAGATGAAATTTAAGAAGTTCTAATGATCCCTCTGGCCTCAATCTCTGTAAATTCTGAGCGCTAATTAAGTGACCATTTTTCCTGAGTAAGGACTTCAGTATCTAACCACAAAGTATGAACTCATAATTTCTTATTGCCCTCTAGAAAAGATATTTGTCTGACATGGGTAACTGTATGCTGGCATGTTAGAGAATTTGCATAGCTGTTCAACACACAAAGTCTTTTTGAGAACATCTCTTTTCTAAGAAATAAAATGAAAAGCACTTGCCATTTGTAAATTGTAAGAATGTGATTTGAATGCCATTAGGGGATGTTCTCTCACATTTTATATTACAGGAGTCAAATTTGTAACCCAGGAACTGTGCTTGTGTTATGTTTGGTTTAGAAAACTGAATATCGATCCCTCAGGCACTGAGGTTTTTTCAGGCAATCCCATGTGAGACAGGAGCAGCGGTGGAAGAGCAAAGCAAAAGCTCTCTCTGACAGATCCTCTCCAGACAAGTATTTTCAACTGATAGGAGAAAAGGAGAGTCTATGTTTAGCTTCCAAACCAAAAATCTGATCACTCTGTAGTTTTCAGGCTGTTTGGCTAGGCCACTTTCTTTCCCACTGAGAAACATTCATAAAACTCATGTGGTTTATTTGAAGATTAGTGTGGAAAACATTGAACATCTGTCTCTATCTTCTGACAGGCTGTGTAAAGATGTATTTCAACAAAGTGGATTGCAAAATTCATGATCTCAACTTGAGCTATTTCATGTTGGCTGTATCTGTGCAGAGAGGAATAAGTATGAGAGATGGGTAATTTTCTTTCTAAATGATCTTGTTTTCAATTAGCCTTTGGGAGACCTTCCCTGTGTATTTACATCTGTGCTTTTTCCTAACATGTCAAAATGATTCACTGCATTGAAAAGAAGACTTAGGGATACAATTTGAGGGAACACATGAACTTGAAAAGCTCGAAAATAAAGGGGGCTTAGAGAGGACACGTCCATGGAGATTTCACTGGAAAATGAGGAGACTTCCTCATTTTGAGTAGAAATCCTCAGTCTGGAATACTCTGGCAAGAGATTTTTCTAAGGCATTAACACTTTCATCTAATTTTTTTGTTTTCTCTCATTAGGTTACTCTGTACATTTGAAATGATGAGTTCAGATTGGTCAGCTTCATATTATGTAAGAAAAAAATCCAGACATGGAAATGTAATTTCTGTTTGACTTAGTATATGATTTTTTTCTTTTTCTTTCTCTCTTTCTCTCTTTCTCTCTTTCTCTCTTCCTTTTCTTTCTTCCTTTCTTCCTTTCTTTCTTTCTTTCTCTCTCTCTCTCTCTCTCTTTCTCTCTTTCTCCTGCCTTTCTTTCCCTGTCTCCCAGGTCTGAAATTTCAGAATATTGTTTAGAGCTGTGAGGTGCAGAAGTAAATGTTTTCTTAAGGGGGAAAAAAAAGACAAATATAAGTCTCTCACAAGGACTCTTCAGAAACTTCTTTGTTCCAAGAGTTTGAAATACACAAATACTGTGACTGTCAGTAAAATCAGTAGTGCTTGTGATGGTTAAGTATTTCTTATTTTGTGCATGGTTTTTGAATCTTTCTGGGAGAACCATGTGTAGCCTCAGAACCAACACAGCATCATTTGTCTTTACAGATTTTATTGCTCTAGTTGTATCCAGAAGCCCTCATTCAACTTCTTATCCTTTTGTACTCCCCATCTTTATCAAGGCTTTGAAAATAACCCTGGTATGAATCAATATTTGACTTTTGGGGTTACATCTTCTGTTTCCATTAACTGAACATCAACTCTTTCTGTATGTCTCCATCCTATGCCTGAACAGAAAAAATATCAAGCTTGGGAAAGCACAGGCCAGTGGTGAAGAAGACATATGTACCAGGGATTTCCTGCTGCAGGATATTCAAATTTTCTTTTTAGAAAAGAATCCTAAGGCAACTTTTAAAATCTGATATTCCTGGCACATCACCCACAGTTTTCATCTTTTTCATTGATGTATTCCCTCTTTCTTGGGATGTCTTAGAGACAGTGTTGTGAAAAGGTATTTCTGAATAGAGTGCTTTGGTACTATTTGTTGTTTTTTCCAGCATTAACTAGGACTGGCTCCTACCTTGCTAATGTTCATTTGCCCCTTGATGGTATCCTGGTCATGCAACTGTATGACTGAGGAACTAGGGGAGGGTTGGAATAAGTGTGATTGTTGAGTCACTCAACATGCAGACCGTATACAGAAGCATGATTATGACCACTTACCAACAGCTGTAGGGTCACTGAAGTGCTTTGTATTGCAGTTCAGTGGTGCATTTTAAGAGATAAATCAGGAATTTTTTGGATGAGTTTCCCAATTCAGAGACTCTATTCAAGACAGCACAGAATGAACTTTTAAGGCAGCACACAGTTCAAATTACTGCAGCAATGGATCATCTGAAAATGTATGAATCAAATTGCTTTTTATTTTTGGAACTCTTAATATCATTGCCATTGTAAAAGTACAGATTATGTCCACCCCTGCAGGAGTAAGTTGTACTTTCTTTTGCTGGTAAGACTCCTTCTCCTGCTAAGTTCCCAAAGTGGAATTTTGTTCTACTGGAATAATAGAGATGTGATGACAACTGAGAGATGGTGGCTTCAGTTCAATATTGAAAATAGTAGAAAATAGACCTCTGATTCTCCTACACATGTTGGAACAGCCAATTCCACAGGAACACCCAATCACTTAGCAAATTTGCTGATCTGCCAAGCGATGAAAGAACGATGTGATTTCTTATGATTTCCATTATCTCTTTCTTCTTTTGTCCACTGGGTGCTCTTGGCTGGAGGCAAGTTTCAAGCATTAGCTCCTTAGATTTTCTGTAAACACATATGGTTTTCATAGTGATATTTTAGGATGAGATCATCATAGAGGTAAAAGCATTGCACAAAATCTTCCTTGTCACTAAACATACTATAAAATGTAGATGATTTCAGCGCAGGCAATCAGTTAAAGGAAAACATGGTGAATTATTTTTAAACGTCTGGATTTTAATTTTCTGTTTCTTGTCTGCTATTTTAGCAGCCAAGACTGGAAGGTAGCAACTGCAATGCTCTTTTCAATGATGTGCTTTAAAACAGCTGGCAATTGACTTTAACTGTAATTATTGGCTTCTTACCAGTATTTGCAGCTGTATAGTTAAGATTGGGGCTTTGAACCTCATTTTTGGCATTTATCTATATTGTTATATTACTTTCCTAATTACCTTTTCATCAGTTTTACTTAGATCTTGCACTGAAATATAATTACTTGAACCCAAAAATTCTCCATGGATTGATTTCCATAAATTACAAATATGTCATGTGTTATTTTACCAGAAAAAAGGTCAGCAAGCTAATTTTTTCCCCTCCTAGAGAACTTGCAAAAGACTGTACAATGACCCTCTGCAAAAATCTGGTTCAGCTGTTGTAAATCTTGTCATCTATTCTAGGTAGAATAATGCTTTGGCTGATTGTGGAACAGAACTAAAAACCCTGTCAAACAAAGCATTCAAAGTTTTCTAGCAGTTCCTAGTGGACATGCTCTGAATGACTAACCTTTGCAATAACTGGTGAAATAGCTGGAGCACACACACAATTGTTTTGAGAGATCAGTGGCACAGACTGATAATCCTCTTTTTGAATGTTTTGAATCTGCTCTGGTTATTACTCTGTTGTTATCTGCTGAAAGCTTGGATTCACTGGAAGGAAATCAGTCATGTGAGTAAGGAATTCAGGATCAGACCCTGTAGAGACAGAAAATTATTCTCCTCTCAGCTGATTAAAATATCTTTGAGTACAAGGACTGGTTTGAGAGGATATGAGTTTAGAAAGAATAAATTTGTTGTTCAGGCACTGGAATGGGATTCAATTTCCCATTCTGCCACTCAGCATCTCAGTTCCTGAGCTCTCCTGCTGTTGAATAGATAATAGCACACATTCATCCCTGCATTTAGTATGTGCATGTACCTTGCCATGCACAGTGTGCTGCTGATCTTGTCAGCTGAATGCGTTGATATAATACAAGTGACAACACTGATAGCAATAATAGTGGGGAACAGCAATAATAGTGAGAAGCAGAGCCCCGAGAGGCAGGGGTCCCCTCTAGCAGGCTGCCCTTTGCTCTGTACCAGTAAGAGATGGGCAGCAATGTCAGAGTTGAATGAGGAGAGGGTGGGGGTAGCCTGTGAAGGCTCCCAAGGTGAGTATCTGTGTCTCCCCAGGGCACAGGTGTGATGCAGCCACATGCAAACGCGACGTTCAGCTCCTTTGCCTTTAACAGGCTTGCCCTCCTTGTCCATGCTACCCCATGTGCTGAGCTGGGGCATCAGAGTCACAATGTCAAGACAAAATGACCACGCAGATCACAGAAAGCTGAACAATGAGTTATGGTGTTTCTGCCATTAAAATGATGATGTTTGTTTTTTGGTGTTTTTTTTTGTTTCAAATTAAAATACACTGCATTGTTCACACAAGGATTTCTGCTATTTCTGTCATCAGCCCTTTGGCACTTAAAGGCTTCCTTTGTTTCATAAAAACCTCAGATGCTGATACAAAATTGCAATATTAATTGGCATAATAGCTGGATGGTAAAATTCTGTGTCAGTGACAATCCTGTCTTCATGGCTTGAGTTCGGAGCTTAGAGTCCTGCAGTGCAGATCAAAGTGCCAAAATGAGCCCAGTGGTGGAGTGGCTCCTAGTTGGAGTGCTTTAAAAACCTTGTCTTGCTCTGAGTGACAACTGATAAAAATGTTTTCTCATGCCCCAGAAGCCTGACATTGTCAGAGGTCTAAAGGATAGTGCTGTGTTAGTGTTATAGACCTGAGCTTGGCCCTGCAATTGCTGCTGTAACAAGCAAGCTGTGAGGCTGCCTCTGACGCCTCTTTGTCTTCCCTGCTCTGGTGAATCTTTCATGTGCTTTTCTCCCTGATTTTCCTCCCTCCTCACTGCTTTACTAATTAAAATTCTAATCACTCTGACAGCCAGAGCTAGGGGGGAAAAAAAATCATTCTTCCATGCTGTGGAAGGTAATTTCAAGGTGTTTTAGCTGCCAAAGAAACGAATGGAAATTAGACAAAGAAACTGGTTGTCAGAAGGGGGTGAGTTAGCTGCTGTGCCCCCTTCTATTATAATAAAATGTTAAACTTCTAAAGAAAAAAAACCCAGTTCATCCTATACATTATTGCCATATATTTAGAAATAATATGACCTAATTTACCTTTCTGAATAAGGAAAGCTTTTGTGTGTGTTTATCAACATCAGAATGGTTTACTTACCTTGTAGTGAATGCAATGTCAAACATTTAACTTGGTTTGATGTGTGATTGATGATGATATGTATTACTTGCTTTCGTGAGCTGTGGTTAAGAATATTCATTTAAAATGTACAAGAGCCTGCAGATACTTATTTAAAATGATAAATAGTTCTTGTTGCAATGCTGTGTGGTTCATGCTGCAGATATTTTGATATTAGAATTTATAAAATGTATTAACATGGTCAAATCTCAATAGCTGCTTTTCAGGAATTTTTCTGGCTTTGTAGAGGTAATTTTTAGACCTATGCATTTCTTTAAAGTGTATGCTTTTGTAATGCAGTTTAATAGCACACAGTTGTATTAAGATGCAAAAAAATATAATGTCTCAAGAGATTGCAGCCGTTCAGTTTAAATAAACACTGCATCAGCTTTTAGCTACTGCTCGAACTGAATCCAAAGCTTACTGAGATATCAATAAATACATGGTTCATTTCTGTTACTACTGTTTTGTTTCAGCACTGATAGTGTGGAGTTAGAGGGCTTTACAGAGAGTCAAATCTCATGGTATTTAGAGCCAGAGTTTTTTAACATGTTTGAACCTTTTTCTTCAGCCTCAGGATAAAATGGGACAAGGGACATCATCATGGGATTGTTGGGATTGTATTGTGCTCTGCTATTTGTGTCAGAACCGATTTTGGACAATGTGGAAATGCTTCTACAACCCCACCCTTGCAATCAGAAGAGCCACAGAGTTTTGTCTTTCTGCCTTGCATCTGTAGTTGCTTGCAAGCGTGGGTGTTTCAGGAAATGCATATTCTCTTCCTTATCATCCTTCCAATCTTTTTATAAACATACCATGACAGAATTGTAACACTTACTTCTGCTATTTTGACAAGTCTTCAACGACTTTGCTAGAGCCCGTCATTTGTCTTTTACTGACAAATGAAGAGAATCCTCTCCTCAAAGCAATTTCCTTTTGCTTGTCACTCCCACAATGCTTTCTTCATTTGTGTGAGATTTCAAAACAAATGTGGCTCCCAGTTTTATCTTGAGAATTCCAACTGACTAGTGGACCTTTCCCTTCTGGAACAGATACTATGTGATTGAGGTAATGCATGCTTGCCTTAATCACTTTAAAAAAGGCCTCATGAGACTCTTGTCCAAATACAGCTAGTTCCACTTGAACAGTTCACTCAGCCAGATGAAATTTTACCACAGCTACATGGTTGAACATATTCTTAATCAAGCAGCCGCAGTCATTGAATGTACAACATACAGTGGTACTGAAAATGGAATTGTTCTTCATTTTACACAACAAACCTCTTTTATTTCTGCAGCTCTTTCCTTTTCACAGAAAAAAAAAAAGAGGAAAATAAGATAAAAAAATCATGTGGAATCCTTCATTTCCCCCCAGGGTAAAATGAAGCCAAAACTGAGGAAATGCAAGCCTCAGACAGTTTTTTTTTCACATTTATTTATAAACCAGTTTATAATTTTTCTTCACCCTACATGATTTTCCCTAACACAACGTTTCAAAAAATGGGCATAAATATGTGTAGAGGAACTGGAAAACTAAAAAACTTAGTTATGCAAACCCTCTTGTTTTCAAATGAAAGCACCAACATTGACATAAGACTTAGTTTACTTGGAGAGTTGCTGATCCTGCCCTTACATGCAGGTTTTACAGAATGAATGTATGCAGTTATCTTCGAAAATGTCACTTTAATAGTCAGTGTTAAAACTGCGTGGGAAGGGTTTAGATCATACCTTTATCAAGGACTCAGCACTATAAATTAATCAAAAACCTGTGGGTGGGAGGCAGTGATGTATCTTTAGGTGAAAATTACTGATGTTAAAAAAAAAAAGAAAGAAGACTTGATTTTAAAAATTAACTATGATTCAGGAAGGTGCTTATTTTGACTGATCTGATTCATGCATAATGAGTAAAAATTGTCATTTATGTTATAATAAAAGGCAAGCACAACAGCCATTGAGCTGTGGTCACCTGACTCACCTCTGATATTACAGTTCCTTCTTCTAACAATAAACCGTTTCACGTTTGTCTCTGAAATCAAATCATGAATACTACTTAAAGAATGTTGGTGTTTATTATGCAAAAATAAATTTTTAAGAGAATAATTATTTACCAGCATTACCTCCTGACACTCTCAGCAACATGATATGGGTAGTGTGGAAAACTGATGACAACTACAAAATTTATTGCAATAGATCAGGTTCTTAGATGGTGTAAATCTGACATTGATGTAGTTTTCATATATATATCTCAAATGAGGATATATTATAGCTGTCTTATGGATATGAAAAGCATAGTGTGTTAAACCTTTAAAGGATAGCTATGTGTTAAATATTGAGTAAAAGTGATGGAGTTGCTTTGTCTTGGAAAAGGACGGTTTAGACTCACTGAATTCTTAACCAGGAAAGGTGGAAAAACAGCCCAGGAAAGATCTAGAGAAGAAATTTAGAGATTACAGCAGAGAAATCTTTCAAAAGTATTGGTCGCCTTGGCATTTTCAATGAGATATAGGTCTAGGAATCCTGGGGACCTCTTGCCCTGGTCATCTCTTCCAGCCTGCTACTCACAGCTAGGAAAGATGAGGCAAGGTACAGCAAGCCAGCCATGGCCTTATCTAGTGGAGCTTTGGAAGCTTTCACCTCCTTTCTGCCTCAAAACTCTATCTGAGCTTACAACTCCCTTTCCTTGTTGGTGTGGTTGAACTGTGTTATGGGTGTTCTGGCTAGGGCTCCCTTGGTCCCTTTGGCTGGAAATCGTCCACCTTTGCATAAAATAAATAAATAGTCACTGAGCTGGAAAGAGGAAGGGAATCTCAGCAGTGGTGGCTGGGTCCTCAGACTAATGAGTGTTTAATTATTTACACACAAGGGGAGAACACCTACACCATGGCTTGAAAGCCTTATCCCCTTTGAGTATCTTTGTGGTCTCAGAACAGGGGGATTTTAATGCCTTCAGGCAAAAGCAAGATTGAACCCATCCAGGACAAAAGCCCTAATCACTGAACTATTAGGTAAAACAGAGCTACTGCAGTTCCTTCACATTCTTGGAAATTATATTGTTTAATTGCCCTTGCTTTTCTTAACAACTGGCCAGAAATTATAAGTTCTCCTGTAGGTAAAATATCATATGAGCATAAAGCCGTATGGGAGGAGTGGGAGCAGAGGAGTAGATTTGCAGGATAGAAAATAAAGAATAGTATATAGTTTTATCTAAATGTATCAAATGCATATTTATTTTTTTGTCCACTGTTTGGCAGCCCGTCTGAAAAATCAATTATTTGCACAGTTATAATCAGGGCTACTACAATATCCATTTCCTCATAAAAAGAGACAGTTGCATAATGGCTATCTAAAATCTGCCTTTTTAAATATCATGGCCAAGTTTGTCTCAGTATCTGAAGGGATGGAGAAAGAAATCTGTAGATTTGTGTCAAGTGGTGGTTGCAAGGAAGGATTTTGGCAGCATTTCATGCAGCAGTTTCTGAATTCTCCTTCCTTTCATTTCCTCTCTCGGCAGCCAAGAAAATGAGTTGACACAAGGCAAATGCTTGCCAAAGAACTTTAACAGGAGGCAGTTTTTAATTAACAGGGGCCAAAGAAGGTGATAACCCCAAGGGTAGCGAGGAGAAATTAACATGGAAAAGCAGTTCCACGCTTCCGTGGGTCCCAAAAGGCCATTCGTATTAGTGGTGTCTGTTCTGATTGAACCTTTTCCATGTCTTTTTATTGATTCCCTTGTCAGAGTCTAACAAAAACACTGCTGGCCGTCAGTTGTTTGCTCGTGGTGGCAGCTTATGGCTCCAAACAGCTTCCTTGTAACACATTCAGCATGGCGAGGTCTGTCACTGTGGTTAGCTTTTCCCAGAAATGATTAATTTTCTTAGACCTAGAATAAAACCCAACAAAATTAAAGCTAACCTGCTGAAATGAAAGAAGTTGAGTTCACAGTTTCTCTCCAAGTAACTATTTGATCCTATTAACTGTTTGCCTGGCTTAGAGTGAAATGTTTTAATAATTAACCTTTTTAAAGTGAGATTTCGGAGCAGATAATCATGCTGGCTGTTTCAGAAAGGATTTAGTCATTTAGCATATCTGGCACTTGTGGAAAGTATTTTTAAAAAATAATATCCTGTGGATAAATATTTCAAGTTTCTCTTCCTGGGATGAAAATGAATAATAAATAAAGTTTGTAAGAGCTTGAGGAAAAACCTGCCTAGCAAGCAAATATAAATAAGCAAAAAAAGAAATGTAATAAATAAATGAAAAGCTGGTACCTTTATGTGTATCAGTGCCTGATCCAAATTCAACTAATGCCAAAAGGTGGAGGACCATTCTTTACAACATCTCAGGAAAATCCATGCTTATTTTTATATATTTCTGCTGCACAGTCAACTCCAGATAATAAAGAGCATAATTCAATAACTTTTGAACAACTTTATAGAGGAGTTCCAATGTTTCCCTTCCTGCTTCTTAGAGACACAGAAAAAGATTATTAGATCAAAAGAAAGTACTGTTCCTAATTTCTTCTTCAGAGTCAGGGCCTAAATGTTGATGTTCATTTGGTGAGTTGACTAATTCAAAGAAAGCATGGTTATCCCATTTCACTTGAAAGAGTGTCAGCCTCAGCCCTTCAGACATGTTAGCTATTTGAGTACACAGACTCTGTCCTTGGAAAAGCATGCACAGGTCCCATTGACTTCAATGGTAATCATACCTTCTTCAGACTACAAAGTTGGACTCTATACCACATCTTATTTTTCTTTCAGCCCTCTTAACAAGAGGACTGGAGACTGATTGTTGTTTATTTCCACTAATTGTTTCCAATGTTCGCAGAGTGCACTTTACCAGAAGTGCACATTAATGCCAAACAAAAATGCAGTCTGAGCTCAAACACTCAATCACACAGTGAATGAAAATATTTGAGACAAGTAAGAATGGGAAAAATGCCAGTGAACTTACTGAGGAAAAATCCAGTGCACACAGGAGTTGATATATACATATACTCAATGAGACGTGCACATGTATGTAACATGTTTGAATGTTTCATGAAATTATGCCACAATTATAACTTTTTTTACAATTGGTTAGAAATGTAAGACATTAAAGTGTTTTATCTTCCATCTCTCTTTTTAAAACATCATGCCAGTCACAAATAATTTAATCTGGATATTCCCTTGGCAGACTACAGACATGGACTGGATGGACAAGGAAGATCTGTGATCTGTTCATCAAGACTACTTGCTAGTCACATTTTCTTTTTGGTTGCTCACATTATGTTAGCTGATAATATTCTTCTCTCTGATTGTTTAACTAAAAAGTCAAAGTGGAAAGAACACAATAGATAGTAAAACATGGATAATTAATCTTTTTCAGAGTAATAATTACTAGGATGATGTACTCTATTTTCAGGAGTCAGAAAGAATGGCAATTTTGTGCTCATGTTTGTGCTATTTAACAGGTTCACATATGTAAGCATTTTAACAGGAGAAGTTCTTATGTTGTGCAAGAAGACCATTTTATATCAAAATATATTCAAAAACAACTGTGGCTTTTGAGTTCTGCAATTTTTTGTGTTAGTGAGAACAGGAGCTTGGCCATCCTCAGACATCTGCAGGCAACCTGCTTGACCAACCTGATGTCCTTTAATGACCAGGTGGCCCACCTAGTGGATGAGGGAAGGGCTTGTGTATAGTCTACCTGGACTTCAGCTAGGCCTTCAATGCTGCCACCAAAGCATTCTCCTGGGAAAGCTGGCAGACCATGGCTTGGGCAGGTGCACTCTTTCCTGAGTTAACAACTGGCTGGATGGCGGGCCCAGGGAGTGGTGGGGAATGGAGTTACATCCAGCTGGTGGTCGGTCACCAGGGGTCTCCGTGTTCTCCAGGGGTCAGTACCAGGGACAGCCATATTTAATGTCTTTAGCAACAGCCTGGATGAGGGAATAAGGTACACCCTCAATGAGTTCACAGGTGACACTAGGTTGGGGAGAAGAGTTGAGCTGCTGGAAGGCAGGAAGAGTCTGCAGAGGGATCTGGACAGGCTGAATGGATGGACAGAGCCCAGTTGTATGAGGTTCAATAAGGCAAAGGGCTGAGTCCTGCCCTTGGGTCACAAAACCCCATGCAGAGCTACAGGCTTGGGGCAGACTGGCTGGAAAACTGCCTGGCGGAAAAGGATGTGGGAGTGCTGGTTGACAGCGGCTGAACATGAGCCAGCTGTGCCCAGATGGCCGAGGGCAGCCTGGCTTTTATCAGCAATAGTGTGGTCAGCAGGACCAGGGCAGTGACTGACCCCTGTACTGGACACTGGTGAGGCCATATCTAGAGTCTTGTTTTAAGTTTTGGGCCACTCAAGCAAGACATTAAGGTGCTGGAGCAAGTCCAGAGAAGGGCAGTAGAGCTGGGGAAGAGTCTTAAGCAGAAGTCTGATGAGGAGCAGCTGAGGGAGCTGGGGGTGTTTATGCTGGAGAAAAGAAGGTTCAGGGGAGACTATCACCGTGTACAACTGCCTGAAAGAAGGTTTTAGCCAGGTGGGGACTGGCCTCTTCTCCCACGCATCTAGTGACAGGATGAGACAACATAGCCTCAATTTGTGCCAGGGGAGGTTCAGTTTGGACATTGAGGAAGAATTTCTCCACAGAAAAGGTGGTTAAGCATTGGGATGGACTGCCCAGAGAGGTGGTAGAGTCACCACCCCTGGCAGTGTTCAAGAAACAAATGGATGTGGCACTATGTGTTATGGTTTGGTTGATATGGCGGTGTTTGGTCCAAGGTTGGACTCAACGATTTTAGAGGTCTTTTCTAACCTTAATGATTCTATGATTCTATGACCTTCAACCCATTCAACCCAATTGTTAAGTCTTTTAATTTATAATTCAGCCTCATTACTATCACAAAGAACTTTTTGCAAATCATCTTGAACAGTGTCACTAACTGCTGATTTTGATTAAATTGCATATTACTGCCACCACTATTGATGTTAGTATTATTTGTACTATAATCCAGAAAGCATAACTCAGAAGTGGATATGTTGTTTATCTATGTAGTTGATTAAGCGTGCTTTTCAATGCAGTGTCCTTCTCTTACCCTTTTTGGAGGCATTTTCACCCTCTCAGAAAAGGTCATTCAAGGTAAATATTGTCACTGACACTTGGCTTGCCGTTACTAAAATGGCTAGGTTATACAGCTATGTAACAAGGGCTGTTTATTTATTTTTTATTTTTAGAAGAAATGACAATTGGCATTAAACAACAGGAGCTATGGTAACAAGCCTATTGCAGCTAGAGAGACTGCAGATACCAGCATCCATTGTACATTGGAACCCATGAGACTTCATAGCTACTGTTTGTTATTTGGCAACATATATTATCAGAAATAACCCATTCTCAGCCCAAAGAAAAGAGAGATGGTGATGTGATAGGTTTTTCTGTGTTTTGGTTTTTTTTTTAAGTTTTTCTATTTTCCAAATAGAAACCCTACATACTTTCTAGCTGAAAAGACCCCATAACACATCTAAGCTGGCAGTGTTTTTATTATATCTGTATGTCACCATTTAAATCACAAAAATATTAATCTGCTCTTCCCTCCTCTTGAAAACAAATCTCAGAGAAGATACTGACAAATGACATTTTAATTTGTTTGACCTCTAAAGTGATTAAATAATTATGAAACCTCTTCTCTTTAACAACTGGTTGAAGTACTTCATATTCTTTCCTCAAAGAGTAGCAGTTTCCAGCTAGTAGCAGTGTGATTGATTTTTCCATATCAGATACATTGTTATGGTCTATTGCTTCCATAGCAAACCTATAACATCTGTCTTCCAACTCAGGATGCAGTCCTGCACTACTCAGTGATACTTTATGCAACCACATCCTTCCATTACAAGTATGAGTGGATTAATATTGATTTTTCCCTCTTGTCCAAGATGGAAGGTCCATCTTAACAGCAATAAATTACACAGCTGAGACATGAGGACATGGTTGGTGCTCCTTGGTCTTCATGCCACAGATTATTACTTTGCCTTGAAACCAATTTCTATGTTTTTAACCCATTACAAGGCTGAAATTGAAAGTTGTCCCCCATTTTAAATACCTGTTTGGGTTATGTTGACAATAAAAATTCACAGTCCGTGGTTCTAGTAACAGGTCTTAACTCTAATCACAAGTTGGTAAGAGTCATCTTCCAAATCCTGCACACAGGCAGTCTTGGAAATAAAACACCAAAGAACAGCACTGGTGGAGGAATGCCAAGCAGCGAGAACAGACCGCTTGCTCAGAAAGAAAGTCTAATGAGGGCAGTTACAGAGTGGGTAACAAGGCAGTACTGAGTAGCAGAAGCAGCACTATTGGAAGTGTGAGGATGCACTAAATTAATGACACACCTTTTATGTATGTCATGCATGATGCTGCTGTTAAAGCCCTCTAGACTGCTGAAACTTTTCACAGTTTCCTTTTCCAGCCTTACTCTATTGATGAAAGGACACTTAAAATACCTTATCAGATCTAGAACTTGCAGTGTAGAACAAATCTCCAGGAAATTAATTGTTAAGTATAAACAATTTACGGCTACTGCTGATATCACTTGAACCACCAGATTCCTCATGGTGTTCTGCATGCTTGCTGTTGTGCTGCTGTGGTACTGGCTGGTCACTCTTGTGCTTCTAGGCAATCTTTCATTAATATGAGTTTTATTTTGCTGTGTTTTTCTGGTTCCTTTGAAGTATTTTTGCAGCAGGAAAGACATTTTTGATATTTTGTTCACAGATACAGGCCTTTTAGTCTGACAGAGACATGTATGTAAAGCTTGAAATAGTAACACATGGGGCTAAATATAGGTGTAGAAGGGAGAAAATCTGCCCAGGAAACGATGCAACTGCAGGGATGTCATAATAACCAACTGCAAACACAAGGTCCCTGAGGGAAATGCAGCTGCAGAGCCATTGGCTCCCTATGACCCTGGGCTACTACAGGTATGGCACTTGTGGGGGCTCAGTGCTCCTGGGGACATCATCTTTTCCCTTACAGGCAGCTCACCATGGGCCTGGGGTGACTATTCTCTTCTCTTTCCTGCTCAGGTAGCAGTTTCAGCAGTTTGCTGTAATCCAGCTAGCATTTGCACAGGTATTCTTGTACTATAATAGTTTATCTAACCCAGTAGCCTATTTATAAATGTGTTGAGTTGCATTTCTAGAGGAGTTGAAGGTTAGAGGAGTTGAAGATGTTATTAATTTTGCTAGTTAATAGAAAGTATTAAAAAAAGGATAAAAATGGTTAAACTCTAGAAACAAAATCCTAGTCAAATTATTTCCACTGTAACATGTACTTTTTGCTTTGTCTATTGGACTCCCTTTTTTTTTTTTCTTAAGCACATACCAACTTCTCTATTAACCACCAATTGCATGTGGTCTGCACAAAAATCAACCATAGCTAGATCATAGTTTTCCTCAGGCTTCAAGTTGTGCTGATGGTTCAGCACTTCTGCTACTGTTTAGGCCAAAATTTTTCTGATAGCATTTACTATTTGCAAGTATTAACTATAGAATAATTTGGCCAAGTATTTCTTAATATATCAAAATTCTCTGAGATAAAATAGTGACAGAAACAGCAGGAAAAAGTACTTTTAGAGAACTACGTCTGTAACTTGGAAAGGCGTTCTCATCACAAATCATTGGCTAGAGCTGATAAATATCAGCTAGAAATGTCTCTAGTAAAATATGAGCAACCTTTATTCAAAACACAGACTGGAAAAGTATATTCAAAATATTTTCAAATGTATATTCAAGGTGTATCTGTTTGAAAAAAACCTGTCCACAAGCATGAGATGAGAATAGATGTAGATACAATTTTTGTCCAAAAATAGGAACTCTAATATTCTTAGGGGGAAAAAAAAGAAACAAAACTGTATGCTAAGTCCTGCTAAACTACTATAATAACTAAAAACAGAAACACTGACCTTGTGGCAACTTTAAATGTTGCAAAAGCCTTGTCTAAGCATGCAGAACCTTTTCTGAAGACAGTTCTGAAGCTTTATGTTTTCTTGAAGATTTTCTAAGCAGTTAGAAACCTTTGCATTAACTGGAGAGAAAAATGCTTTTGGAGTAGGCTCAGCAAAATGTGTGCATGGGGTTGGAATATCCCACATCGCTTATCTCTGAATTCACTGATAGATGGGAAAAGGAAGGAGTAAATGAAGGGAAATTACCACCAATGTGAAGCGAACGTGCATTTCTTATTTTGTTTTAGTGAATATGGTAGTTGAAATGTTTTGTAAACAATATCACTGTATATAAAACTGCCATAGTTTGAACACTACTAACATGGTAAAGGTTTAAATTACACTCCTAAGCAAGCAAATTGCATAACACGTTTTGATGTGTTTAAACTCTGATTTTATTCACAAATTATTTGCAAATGAGTTATTTCATCATTTTCTATTTGGAACTTTTTGACAGTTTTATCTGAAGAAACTTCATTCATTGTATCTCATGCAGATTTTTGACTTGGAGCAACTATTGGTATATTCATATTTGTCCTGTGATATGCATACTGCACAGGTGGCTACCCTTATATCCTAATGTGATCTTCAGAGCTACCTAGGGACATAAATGCCTTCACTTTTCTATGGAGAAGGCTAAAGATATTTTTTTCTTTGTTATTCTTCCTTTTTTTGAAATAAATTTATTATCACGGTGCCCGAGTGTTTTGTCCTCATGGCAAAGTGTTAACAGCTGTAATTCATGCCAAAGTAATTCAAATGAGACCTTTAAAAAATTATTTTCTCATTTTCAGTGGAAAAAAAGACTTCTTGTATACTAATGTACCCAAGATTTAAAAATATCTTGATGACTGACAGGAGTGAAACATTCATCAAGAAACAAAGATTGGGTTACTATGTTTCTAAACAAATGTAGTTTGTACAAGGACAGGTTTTGGGGGAAGAGTCTGTGGTGGTGGCTTGGCCTGCAGCTTGGGATGCTGCCGAGAATGGGCCAACCACCTAAGTGACTGAGGAGCCAGAGAGACTTGAGAGCCTTGGTATTAACGAGTAGGCTCCAAAGTCAGGTTTTAAAGTCTCCCCCCCCCGATTGTAATAGTGAGGAAGGTCTCTCCTCCTCTAGGCCCTATGTTAGTACGTTGCCCTGTTCAGTTAGTTGTCAGTCTATGTTCTAGATAAGGTTATGTTCTGGAAAGTTCTCCCTTCCTTGATGCTCCATTGACCCTGTTCCCCTGCTCCTCCCCTCGTCTACCCTCAGTGGTTCTGTGTATTGTAGTCCCGCCTTTCCCCCCCCCTTACCCTCATGTTATTGGTCTGTGGTGTTCTCTCCGCCCCTGTTTGGTTTAGTATATAACCTTGTGTACGCGTGTGCACTGTGCTCTTCTGCCCCTGATTCCCGGACCTGTGCACTAAACAAGTTACTACCTCAGAAGAGCCCCTCCCGACTCCTTGCTCCGGGCTGCAGGCGCGGAGTGTGTGTGTGCGTGAGCGTGTGCGCGCTCAAGAGCGTTTCTTGCCCAGTCGTCGTCTGGCCACTGGGGCTGAAGCGGCTTCCCCTGTCGGAGGCCCTTCTGGAAGGCTGCGGCAACTCACCACCACCGGCACCGCACACTGCACCTGGGCACCGCCGAACCCGCGGCGCTCTCGGGAAGGTTGCGGCACACTCCATCCGCCCGCCGCAACAAGAGTCCTTTTTGGTTAGGCCTATTGATGTACTTAGGGAACTACATGAGATTTGTGGTACAAGAAAATCTTTCCTATGTCATAAAGGTTTATAGCATGATTTTAATAGGTAACCTGATTCCCTAATGAAAGAATGATTGGAGCTGATAGTTTCTTGGAGGGGTGAAAAAGGCCTCCACTCTTTTTCCTGCAGGAGTATTTAGTTGTTTTCACTAGAAATGCAGGGAGTATTTCCTTCACTGTAGTACCATAGTGGGATTTTGTATTTGATTAGGATGAAAAATTATTTCAGAGAAGGAGTCCTATTTGAAATGGCATTTATGATATTTTAAAATATTATTAAACAGTTCTTAAGAAGACAGTGTATATTATCCTACTAGATGATATTTTTCCTTAGCGTTACTGAACACATTACTTTATCATGTTACGTAAACTGTCAATATTCATAACTAAAATCTTAACTGGAAAAGAGTAACACTTGCTAGAAACTGATTTCTCTCTGTAATCATAGATTCAAAATACATCCAGCTATTTTTATTGTCATAATTGCTTTTAAAATACTTAAAGCATTAGTACATGAGATACAGTATTACAATTTTATGAGTCTCATTAGAGTCTTCAGTCAGTGAAAACAACAAGGCTGGGGTGCATGAGATGCATGCTGCTGCTAGAGGGCAATGCAGAGACTCAGTGTTGTGAGGCAGATGTAACCTTACCAGGTTTTGAAGAGGAGCAATGTTTGTACTCTATTTCTAGCCAGAGAAAGAATGAAGGCTCTAGGACTCCAACCTCCTTTGAATTCTTATCCTTGCACATCAGCTAAAGTCAACCCAAAACGCTTCCTGCAAACCTGCTCCTGGCAAAGGGGTCCAGGTCCCTTGGGGTTTCTGCAGAGTGATGTGTTTGGCCTGGATACCAAGAGCTGATCTCCTCCACAAGCTCCTCCGTGGTCCTTTGCAAGCTCCAGCCTTAGTGTGCTGCCACCCAAAACAAGGGTTAGTCTGGACATTTTTATTGCCTCAAGTTATTTTCAAACTCTACAAACGGAGATGAAAATGAGTTTTCATATTCATAGACTCAAAGCCATTTTCCTTCTAGTCATGGAAAAATAGTAAAAGAGTTATCATAAAATCAGCTCTGCCTTGTGTGTAGAAGTTCGGAAACACAGTTTGTTACTCCTTGAATAAAGTAATTGTTTTAGAAATGTATATTTCACGTCTGTTCGCACAGAAAACAAAGGCAAATTGGAATATAGCCGTACTAATATAGCTTCAAGTGTATTCTTTCACAATAGGATTAAGATTGCAAGCAATCTGCTGAAATGTTACAGAGAAACTACTGTAAAGTTACAGAAAAACTACTGTAAATAAGGATTCCTTCTTCCTGTGTATTACAAAACAAACCCTAAATATATGATCAAATACTACTTGCTCTAAGATTTCAGTATGTATGCCATGTTCCAGGGAAATCTCAGCACAGAGTAGAAAAGACCTGAAAGAGTCCAACGATCTCCAAACCCGCTTCCCATAATAACTTGCTTTTGCCCTAAGGCAGAAGCTTCAGAAAGAACCGAATAGATTCATTACGTCAAAAAACTTTGAGACAGTGTAAGAACCTGGAGTGGTATTTCATGGAATAAAAAAAACTGTGGCAGATTTCATACCATGTATAGGCTCCCAAAAGACAAACACCATTTCCTAAAAGGGAATATATCAACAAAGACAGATGTTATAAATACATGACTCATATCAATTCAGCAGTGTTCCCTAAAATGACCTTGCAAATCAGAGAAGACAGGTTCAGTATTCCTTTGGGGAAGCACTGAATGTGCCTACATGAGTTTTTAGTTTTCATTAGCAGTGTGCTTTTGAAGCAGATCCCCAGGTTTTCTCTATTTACAGCATTTGGTTCATAGCACAAAAACATCAGCATGCTCAGTATGGTTTTCTTTTAGATGAAACTAAAATGAAATACACTTGGAAAAGCCCCTTCATGCATTCCAGCCACAGCCCAGGAGAAATAGTCCCCAAAAGAAAAACAAAATAGTAGAAAAGAGCAAACAACCCTCCCTGAAATGCGTGTTGTGTGTGTTTCAGGTTCTTGCCATCAGTTGCAGCCCCACAGAGCTGTTTGGCTGCCCTGAGTGCTCAGGTAGGCCCAGCCGAAGCTGCTGGGGATTGCCGTTGGGGATATATACTGCAGCAAGAGTGTATCACTCAAAGGAACAGATCCTGGGGAATATTACATTTTACAGTGAAGAAGTTCTGGTCAACGGACCTTGCAGTAAGATTACTGTGCCTCCTTAATAGGACTGCTTGTTCACAGCAGAAAAAATTTTTCTACTGTCTCAAAAACCTGCATAACTTTCAGCTGGCATATTAATGGCTTCTGAATCTCTCTGTGTGCACGCATTTTTCTTATATTTTTTGAAGTTTTTCTTTGTGAAAGGGTGAGTTAATTTTTTCTTTAATTAAGACAAATGAGAATAAATTGTTGGCTAAAATATTTTCTGTAGCTGCTAAAATTAAGATTAAGCTGCAAGTGTCTATGGGATACAGAAATGTGTATGAATTTGTGTGGGTAGAAAGGAGTTGTATATTCTCCCACACTCCTTTATAGAAGGATTTTCTAGAGAAAGGCAAGTACCTTAAAGGACTTTACTGAAAAAAATAGAAGTAAATGTGAACATATCTATGGGGTTTGCTAGATTCTGGACTATGCCCCACTGGGCATGAAACAGAACAGCAAAAAAAGGAATAACTGCAATGATAAGGAAAAAGCAGATATTTTTTTTTTTAATTACTACCTTTGTGCTGTAGGATTCATGGTGAAATCCTCGGACTGTGTTCAATTCTCATGCTGCTTTTACAGGAGACAGGCTATTTATTCTGATGGTCTGAATGAGTTCATGGTCCATCATACTAGGTGGCCTTCCCATGTATGGTCATATCATTGAATCATAGAATGATTTGGGTTGAAAGGGAATTTTAAAACCATAGTTCCAATTCCCCACCATGGGCAGGGACTCCATCCCCAAGGAGACTTCTCCTCAAAGCCTTCTCCTCTCCAGGCTGAACAACCCCAACTCTCTCAGACTGCCTTCGCAGAGGATATGATGCCAAAGCACATCCAGTTTGCTACACACTTGAAACAGTTCAACTAGAAGCACTCTTTTATGGCTTTGACATCTCTTTTTGCCACCTGGCAAAACGACTTTACTGTCTAATCTTGTTAGGAATAGGCATATAGCTACAACAAGATTATCATATCATTTCTGCTGGAGTGGGATATTTAAGCAATTCCCTGTCATTGAAGTCAACAAGGTTAATTATAATCATCATATGATGCAGCAGCACTGAGTTTAAACTGGTGTTTTTCTCTCCTCTAGGAACGGCTGGTAACTACAGCAAAGAGGAATTAAACTGAAAGAGGCAGGAGTTGCTGAATTACACCACATGCAGTTATATGTCATCACACATAAGATGGGGGAAAACTACTGAAGAAGAAGACAGATCCAGAGTGAATATAACTGAGGCATGATGGCCTAAATACTGTGAAATTTTATATAAGCATCCAGACTCATCAGAAACACTATCAGGCAATAGTCATCATTACGAGGAATCATTTGGCCTAACAGGGTCCTTTGGGAGATCACTAATTTATAATAAATTCCTGACTAGTCTAGCTCTGCTAAAGTGAGGTGGTACATTCCGCATTTTCTGAACCTAGAAAACTCACCATGGCTTCTTCTGGAGCACTTTGAATGCTGTGGTACATTGAGGTGCAGTGTATAACAACAGAGTACAACAAACTCCAAAACAATTCCACAAACACAACCATAACAAATCAGGGCACTGTTTTTATAAGGTACTTGACTAAAGTAGTGTTGTTGTTGACACTGGAGTGATACCTCTTCCTTGTATAGTACAAATTACTTGCATTGAGATTTTACTTAATCTGTCTGCTTCTACTGTCAGCGACACATCTTTACTAAAGAAGAATCATAGAGAGGAGACATTGTTTTGATTTTTGGGTTTTTTTAACTCTTTGAACTTCACTGGTGTTTTTGTATAACAGAAAGAATTCTGCCAGTTTTTTGTTTGTTTGCTTGTTCCATACTGTAGTCATTAGAGCAAATATCTTGGCTCAAGTTAAATAAAACATTTAGTTGTTATCTTTGGCAGATGGATTTTCTTGATGGTAGACTAAATTTGAGGCCCTGTGTTCAGAGTTCAGAGGTCATGTGAGAATTTGTTATGCTTTCTGGTTAATTCAATGAAACAAATGAATCTGGTGAAGTGTTTATTTTTTAATGTTTCTATAATATACAATAAATTATAATTTATGAGGTGTAATTGAAGGAAAGTCTAGAGGAAGTTGTGTATAAGATTAGGGGATTATTAAATCAATTTTACTGTGTTTTCAAAACTTAAAATATTTTAAAGTTACAATAAATTGTTTGAGAGTGCTATCAACCCACAAATTTTAATAATTTAATAAATACTCTGCTGAAAAGTGGGGCATATGGCCAAATCCCAGAGTGGTTTGTGCACAGAGTATCACAATAGTAATGTAGTATTTTGTCTTTACCTAGACAGCAGAAGAGTGATATATTCTTATCCATAACATGTGGTGATTGGTCATTAGTTTTAATGAACTGCATCTAAGAACTTGCAGGAGTTAGGAGCACAGCTGACATCCCCCTCCTTTTCCCCCATCTGTTGCAGGCTGTTAGATACTGCTGTTGAATAGAAGGAGGGAGCATCACTTATTACCTCTCTTGAAGCATGTTGACCTTTTAGGCTCTTGCTAAAGTGACTGCAATGTCAATATACATCTTCTGGGAGACTGAAGGTAATTATTCATCTCTCAGTGCTAGCCCAGAAGGAAACAAACAGGAAAAATGTGAATTTACTTCTTGTGAAGGGAGAAGAGACTGAACAGAATGGGAGAGCAGCCGCTGCTCTCCCATTGTGTGTTGTGTGTGTGTTCCTTACACTTTTTAAAATTATTATTACAATTTTTTGATCATAATTATGATTTGGAATCAGTGCCATGAAAATTATCTGCAGGAATTTTTTTGCACATGGCCTTGGCAAACTCTATGCTGACAGTAGAATGTAACATAGTGAAAGATCTGAGATCTTCTCCAACAGTAGCTGCTCAGCACTGGGTGGTGGGAGCAGGGGGGTGAAAGAGACTCAATGCAGGACTCTTTCTGGATCTTAATAAGGAAGGTCCAATAACAAATGCCACAATAAGATAACTGTTATAATTAGAAGAGGAATATAGATACCCATCAAATCTTAAGTCCCTTCAGTTGTTGAACACCCTGTATGTGTGCAGCATCAGTTGGAGCCTGGATAGATCTTCACACATCACGCTGTTCAGAGCTAATCCTGTCCACGATGAGAAGCTTTCCCTTTTGGTCATGTAAATTCTTCACAAGAAAATAACTCTGTTGTCATGAGAACTTCTTGCTGCCCTTTTAGGTAAAGGCAAGGCCACAAAGGTGGTCCAATCAACAGTCCCCAGTGGAAGATGCCTACAAGCTTCTCTCTTGCAATGTGTAGGCTTAGTTTATGCTGCAGCCAAGCAACCTGTGCTGCACAGTACAGTCCTGAAGGCCTAATACTATGTATAGCTCAATAGAGCACAGTTCAGCATAGTCCTGTGCTCCCTTAGGTTCACTGTTACGTGCATCACTAGTTCCTAAATGTGCAGCACTGTCTCATAAGGATCAATAGAGTAGCTATCCAACATTGAAACAACTGAGTGCAGAGTTGTATGTACTGTGACATCTGCATTTGTTGACAATACAGCACCTAGAAATCATAATTTATTTTTGTTATTCATTTATGATAAATATTTAAATAATACACTGTGGTTTTTTCCTGGAAATTTAAGAAACTAAATTTAAAATAAAAAGAAATCCCTCTGTTTTTTCTATTTCACCCAGGCTAGAAAGGCCCTACAAATGAGATGCATGAATTTTCATTCAATTTGCAGTGACTTAATAGAGGGAAGGGTTGTATGATAGCTGACAATCTATACAGATTGTTTGCATCTTATACAAATGCAATTCCAAAATCTATTGAAAAGATATGCACGTGTGCATTAATTTATCCATTTATTGCAAAGGGAGAATCTGTTTTCTTTCAGATTATGCTTATCTCATGTGAAAGGAATCCTCATTTATCAGTGGATAAGACGATGTATCAGGTAATTTTTTCTACCTTTGAAGCATTTTCATTTTTTGACTATATATATATACGTACATATATATGCACACACTTCAGCTACATTTTGACTTAATGAAGAGCTTAATAAAAATCAGCATTCATAGCTTCTGTGTAGTCAGATAAATCAGTTAATGCACAAACTGAGCTCTTATGTATTATGCAAAAGATTAGTTCTAAGATTTGCATAATGTACTACAAATGACCTACTGTTTCAAACAGTAGCAGCTTGGTTAAAAGTGGGTTGAAAGCTGAAGTGACGTCAATAAAGTAATTACTCCTAGCTTGGCACATCTCATTCATTGTCAAAAGTTCAAGTCCCTGTAGTGCTGAGAGAACAGCTGAAAGACATTGAAGGCAGGTTAAAGCAAAAATAATACAACAATAGTCAGCAGAAAGGGCAGAGAATGGTCAGTGTGATTGGGATAGAAGGGATTCTTAGCTCTTCAGCATCTTATCCAAAATCCCATTAAAAAGAAAAGCAGTTCTTGTGGTTCTTTAAAAGGTATTATTACTCTGAAGCACAAACTGCAGATCTGAGTTATGAGATTGTACTAATTCAGATCTGACCACACTGTGAACTAAACCTTAAATCAGTGCAATTCCTGAGAATGGCGTAAGTACTCTATTCTCATAAATCTTGAAGTAATTACATAGTTGGTTTGCTACATGAGAAACAGCAAGTGTCTGAATTTACATAACGAATTTGATCATATCAGGGATTGGCATAGAGAATGGAGTGACGAAATGAAACTCATGGACTCCAGTCAGTCCTTGGTTTGGTTTCTTATGTGGTCAAAGACCTTACTTATTCTTTCCTCAGGTGCCATGTAGGAAAAGCTTTTGTGCAAATAGTCTCACAAAATTTTGTCTTGCTATGGCAAACAGCTTACAAGCACAAGTCCGTGGCACTAACACTACTGAATATGGATTTTCTGAATCAACATTAGTAATAAAATATTATTCTCTAGCTATCTCCTATACAGGCAACCTATGCTGAAGGCATTTCAGTTCCTCTGCAGTCCTGGAGGCCAAGAAACGTCTTGAATTGGTGCTTTTAAAAGACCTTCTTAACTTGCTGTCAAACAAAGGATTAAATGGACATTAGAATTGTTAACTTCAGATTGACTGAGGCATGTGAACAGATCAATTACAAGAGATACTAACACTGATTTTGCAAGGGCTTCTCTCTGTCAGATGCTGGAAGGAGCAGAAAGGCATTTTGTGTTCTATGTTGGGCAGGTGGACAGGTACCTAAATTCATTTACTGTAATTTTAATCTAATTTTTAATGGGATTTTAAATAAAATTTGAAAGAAATCAATCAATACACAAAGTATTCTCACTCTACTTGTTTTGTTCTTATTGAAGAAATAAAAAAAAAATATGGAAGCAGTTTTTTATAGTAGGGGCAAGAAAACAGTTTTTTTATATTACTGGCAAAAATTTTTGACCAAGACCATCTTAAAGTATAGTTTTCTCGGGGTAGAATAAGGTCTAATCCACTCTTGTACTATAAAAATGTGAGCTGCAGAAGTTGAATTTCAGTGTTGCCAATTTGTGCAGCTCTTGTTAGTATGGCCCTTGTAATGTCTGACTATTCCAGTGAAGCATCAGGCACCAATGCTGTGTGAAAACATTAGCAAAAGAAATTAATAGGCCTTCAGGTTACAGAAAAGAAGCTTTAAAAACCAGACATATTTGAAGGACTGAATATAAAAGTAATTTTTGTGTCTGAGGGCAGAAAGAATGGTTGACCAGCAGTGGGGAGAGGGGGCATTACAGCTTCCAGAGAAAATGGCTGCCTTGGGGTGTCCATGGTCGCTGACACATGGGACACTGTGTCCTGTCCTTTGCTCTTACCAGCACTCACAATGTGCCATGTGTTTCTACTGTCAACACGACTTTGGGAAGCCTTGAATTTTTAAGGGCCTGTACATCCTCCAGAATGGGAGCTGCACCCTGGCATGACCACCCAGGGATGATGAATGTATCAACTTCTGTGCTCCATTCAATACGAGCACTTGTTCCTACTCTGACTTCTGCTATTCTTCCTATTTCTTACACAGTGCTGATCAAATGTTTGACTTTTAAATAAAAAACCCATGTTGCTCAAGAACAAACTGGAGAGTGAGAACCCCGTCCTTTCCGTAACACATACAGGTATAGCAGGTAGAATAAATGGAGCAGCTGCTTTCAGTGTTGAGATACCTGGATTTTGCTCCAGCCACTCCATAAGGAGGAAGATCACCTGCTTGAATGTCTGGTTAAAACCTTTTGGGAAAAAGAAGCAAGAAATTGAAAATTGTATACTTCATTGAAAAATTATGTGATTTCAATGCTTTGCTCATCGTGGGGGAGTAGTAAGAAAGCAAGTAGGGTGTCTCATTATGGTAACTGTTTTCAGAGACTTGGTAACAGCCACAGGCAGAGTGGATTGAAGTCAGGTCATTTTTATGAATAAGCTAATGTCTCATTGTTTCACTAGGAAGCAGTATTTGCAGCTATCTTTATGACAGCCAGTGTTCTGTCTTAATTAGTAATATCATTTCTACTTCACCTAAAATAGCTGAAGGGTTCTCCTGGGATCAATTCTTGGATGCAATTTTGTTTAATCTTATTATTAATGGTAATAATTTTTTTCTTGCTTGGATTATCATCTGTATGCCAATGATTCTATTATTTAAACAAATAATTATTACACATTACAATTCCATTTACTGCATGACAATAACAAATCATAGCTATAGCTCATTCAAAGTAAATTAGTTCTAAAACACTAATAAAATTAATTGCAAGATGCGTGATTGAAAAATAGAACCAGTTAAAACAGGAGATCTTTATCATGGTCTTTGATAGTGTATTACTTACTGGAATAAAGCTACCAGCCTTAAATATCTTGGTGCTTGTTAGCAAACAAAGAGTAATTGAAACTTGGTTGCTAAGAAACGTTATTTCTCATTGTTGACAATCAAGATTTTCTTTGATTGCTGCTTCTATTGTTGTTCACGACACAAGCTAAATGTTTTCGTATAACACTGTGAAAACATGGTTTGGATTCCAGTTGTTCTATGTGATACCACTGGGTCTGTTTAGAAAGCTTCCAACAGGGTGGCATGCTCTTGGAATAGTGGTGGTGTGGTATTTTCTGTGGTAGATGTAAATTTTTGGAATGCCAAAGATACATGAATGGAAGCTGTAATTGCAGTCCAAGGATAGCAATGCTAGTGTTCTCTCATATACTTCAGGGGGAAAAATTTGTAGCAATACTTTCTTGATGTCTAAATGTCTTAGGAGCATTAGATACATTTTTCAGACGCTACCCCTGGCTTTTGGGGAAGCAATTTCAGTAATCTGAAAAGGTTTATTTTTAAAGATTTTTAAGTTGCACAGAAGTGGCTTTAGTTCCCCTCAAACCATTAATCAAAGTCCACAAAAAATACAGCCACATTTGTAGCTGGAAAAGTAGTCTTTGGCAAAAGTCTGAGCTCTTTGATTGCTGATGCAGGCAGCCAGCTACAGTTTTTTCCCCAAGCAACTTGTTTGATCAGATCATGTAGCTGGCAGATTCCATTCCAAATTTCTTTGCGATTAATGCAAGAGATGAAAAATTAACACTAAAGGACTCGCCCACACTAGTTGACTATTTTGACCCATTAATTAGGAAACTTTTGTTTTAGGTCAAAAGTCTGCTCTGTGAAAATTACTTAAAAATTCAAATGGGGAAAATTAAAAAAAAAAAAATTAAAGATTTTCAATTTTTTAAGGTTTTGGGGTTTTTTAGGTTTAAATGTATACATTGTAGAAATTAAATGTATACGTTGTAGAAATTAAATGTAATGCATAAATTAAATGTATACATTGCATAAATTAAATGTATACATTGTATAAATTAAATGTAATGCATGCATATTCTAATTCTAAGAGAAAATATCAGGAAAAGAGGAAGGATTTGGAATAAAGACTTGTACTATGAACTAGAAGAGTCAGTCAGGATTTTTCATTCTCCAGGAGATGCATGATTTTCTTTGTAGAGAGCTATGTCATATTCCTTTTCTCTTGTCTGCTGAGGTGCCTTTTAGCTATTAACTTCTTCAGAGTGGCTGAGTGTTGCTTATATCTCTAAGAGCAAAGAGCCCACAAGTGCAGGAAGTACACACTTCAACAATTTACATGACAGGATTGGTTTACAGAGCAATTTACAGTATAAATTTTCAGACTGGGAATGTATGCTTTGGAGAGATGCCAGCTGCAGTTTAAGGAGCAAGGAGGTATTACCAATTTTGTTTTGACTACAGGTTTTTTAAGATCAGGAGTTATAACCCTGTGTCTGTGAAGTACACTGAAAAATTAGGTCGGAGCCTGCCCAGTGCTACAGAGTACAGCAGTTCCGTACATCAGTCCTTGTGATGTAAAGAAAACATACATCATAAGAGGGTGGCTTCTGCCAGAAAGAGAAATGAAATTTGTGTCTGTATGTGTGTGTGCATGGATGTGCCTGATCATTGGTTTCACATGGAAACTCATCGTGGCATAGAGTGTTGTGGTGTCAGTTTTAGTCCTCTAAAGACTGAGTTTCCATGCTGAAAAGTTTGAGGTTGAACTCGTTCCTGTAAGTTTCAAGTGTTAAGATATTTTTTCACTTTGAACTCTTTTAAAATAATTTCCATGTTTTGAGATATTTTTTCACATTTTGATTTGAAAACCTGATTATTTTCATTCGTTTAGGGAGGCATAGCTTCTATTTCTTGAAACTGCTGGGAAGTGAGGTTTGTATGTGTTGTGTAAAAGAGGAATATGTGGAAGGACATCAGACTTGATAATTTTCCTCTGAAAGGGAAGTAGCTCTCGCAATGCATCTCAACAAGGATATCCTTTGTGTGTTTCCATGTGTAGTAAATATACACTGACGTTGATAAAATCTGTTTTCCTAATGAGTGTTTTGCTTTTGTATATCATTTGTCTTAGCATTCTCTTGTTCCTTTGTATTAAGTTCCTATTAACTGGCTTACTGTTTAGGTACAGTGACTAATTCTTGGCTTCTAGTTTCTAATTTGATTACTTAATTAATGGTTTCCAGAGTTCTAGAATGATGGTACTTTTATAAATGCAATGCAGCTACCACTGTTTTTGAGTAAGGCAGGAAAGGACTGAATGTCAGTCAAGTTCCTAGGGAAATATTTTAACAGAAAATCACAGAAAAAGGAGAAGAAGAGAAAATTATAGAAACTATAGCTGGGAAGCAGACTTCATCCAGAGCCAAGGCAAAATTTTAATGGGTTTTAGGTGATCTGAATGAGTTTATTACATAATGTAAAGGGAGTTTTTCTATTAGAGTCAGCCAGACTGTGTCTCTCTTGAGAACCTCTCAAGTTTTCAGTCCGTGTATTCTACATGCATACTGTATCATTTTGCACCATACAGGAGCCAAGCTATACGTTCTGCAATCTGTTATCTGTATGGAATTACGGAGTGTGAGGCTACCTAATCTTTTGGGATTTTATTAATTCAAGAAGAGAAAGTGTACATGTAAAATCTAGTCAACTAGTAACAATGAAGAAGGACTGTCTGGGTACAGAAAGCAGATTAGGCTGGGGTCGGTGACTTTATGACATATTCCAGTATGGCAAATTGCTAGAGATTTAGTGCTTTTGAAAATAGTGCTATATAAAGTCTATGTTGCTTGATGAACACAAAAGAGGAACAGCGGTGACAGCAAAGAGTGATTTTAATTTCTTTGAATGTTCCCTCTTTCCATAACAGTCCCTGTGTCACATCATCCTTATAAACATTGCTGGAGTCTCACAGTAGGACATATACTCTGGAGAGATATTTGTCACATGTGGACTGCCTTCAAGCCAGGACCTCAGCTGCATATAAGGCAATACACTGAAGGAAGGCAGTTTGGAAAAAAACAGAAAAAGGCTTGAGATGGCCTCAATAAAACCATCATCTTTTGAGCAGGTAAGCTTCCCCTAGGTAGCAAGCATCACTGAGCAAAAGGCAAGATCAGAGACATTAGTATGCTGCATCCATACGGTAAAAATGATTCTAAAACAAGATGCTGAACAGATGTGATATAATAGAAGCCAGTGTAAAGAACAGAGGGAAGAGCACATTTTATCAAGCTGTGCCACGTTTTGTGGAAGCTGACATCTACATCAAGACACGACCCACCTGACATTTCTCCTGTGTCCAGGTGTTTGTTCTCCAGACATGGTAGCTGTAGGTGGATGAATGGGTACAACTATAATGTGTGTAATTTCTGTATTTGTGTTCATAGTCGTACTATGCTATGAGACCAGTATTGATGCTTGCATTCCCAGTTTACATCAGAAACGATCCCATTAAAATCAAGCATATTGGTGCAATTCAAGAGAAAGGTGTCTGGTGTCACACCAGTTGAGAAGTGTGTATGACAATTCACTTGCTCATGAAAGAGGGGCCAAGGACACTCAAGGCTGCTACTGCTACCTGAAACAAGTAAGGGAGAATTTTCTGTCTTTTACATGAAGTAAAAGGAAGTTTTTTAATATCTAGACTCTCATCTAGTTATGATGCTGTGCATGATAGTGTCTGTGGGCATTGGATTACATTTACTGCACTTTCTAATTATTCATTACACATCCACTCCCATAAATGTCATTACACTTTTCTGGGTGGTGATGATAGGACATGTCTGAGCTCTCTCACCCTCCCATGGTTACGTTCAATGGCTCCTCTGTTCTGGTTTGAAAAGAGAGTTAATCCTCCAGCAAGCCTCATTAAAGGAAAAATTCCAGACCTCTTAAAAAAAAGAGAAAAGGAGAGGAGAGGAGAGGAGAGGAGAGGAGAGGAGAGGGAAAAAGAAAAGAAAAGAAAAAAAAGAAAAAAGAAAAGAAAAAGAAAAAAGAAAAGAAAAGAAGAAAAGAAAAGAGAAAAGGAAAAGAGGAAAGGAAAGGAAAAAGAAAAGAAAAAAGAAAAAAGAAAAGAAAAAAGAAAAGAAAAGAAAAGAAAAGAAAAGAAAAGAAAAGAAAAGAAAAGAAAAGAAAAGAAAAGAAAAGAAGAAAAAAAAAAGAAAAGAAAGAAAAACCGTCAGGGTCTTAAGTCTGGGGCATGGTTTAGAGTATCTTGAAAATCTTCCAATATTTATGTGCATTTTATTCTGTGTACACACAAAGCTCTTGTCATTCTGTGTCAAGAGAATGAGATATTTGAGTGTTATGAAAAATGACACAATGTTCTGCTACCAATGTTTGCCCCTTTGTGTTCTGAGTGCGAAGTAGATTTGACGTGTTACCAGCCCAGATGGGTAATGCTTGGTTCCTGCATTATAATAATATAAGCACCTATGAACAGCAGAAGGTAAAAAAGTTGTAGCGTTGCCAATTCTTGAGAGGTAATTCTGAGCTTCATGCTTTTTTGTTCCTTATGATGCCAAAAGTGAGAAACTTGACCTTGATTTAGGAAAACTTTTAAAACTTACTTTTACAGAAAGGTGCTTGAAAACAGATGCAGAAACATGTATGAACTATATGTTCGGATGTCTTTCAAGCTGCATACAAGGAAACATCATCTAACTATATGATAAATTTAGGATTAACAACTTGTTCAATCGATAAAACTCATTTGAATTTATTTTTTTTATGATGGATGTTTGTAGTGCATAAAGTATGAAGCTGAGACAAGTAATTATTGTATGCATTTTTATTTTAATATTTCTCTGTTTCTACCACATTTCTGTATCTGGCATAGTTCCATACTCAGTGTTTGTTTTCAGAACACTCAACTGAGCTTCAGTCAGTCCTGAAAACCCTTCTGCATATGTTTAAAGTTAAGGCAAATGTGCATATATTCAGTTACCAGGTGCGGAGAAACTACTTGGTGTGAGTAAAGAGTACAGGAGCTGTATATTACCTACCACTTATATAACAAAATGCCTTATGCCTCTGACATAAATTAGTCATTCAAATTGTGTAAGTCAAAACCTCACAATCCCTCAAAGTCAAATTTTGAGGGAGTCAGAAACTCCCTATGGGACATACAATACTCTATTTGTAATGCTTTGCGCTTCCACGGTTTCTATTTTCACATAAATCTTTTTTGGATACTTTGGGTTTCAGATATTTTAATATGGCTGTAACTTTTCATTTGCACCACATGTTTTTCCAGGGGAATATAATTGATCTATTCCCCTTTGCAATATTCTATATTTTATATTCACTTCAGCTGCCTGCCTTTCTTCCTCCACCCCAATAAATTCTTTATTGCAGAATTTTTTTTCTCAGAAGCTTCCAGATTTATTGTTTCTGTTTTAAGGAAATGCATAAAACGATAATTGGTGAAGGCATTACTGCTTTCAGTTTACAATGTTACTAACTAGAATGACATTCATTTTGCTGATGAATGTGAGGTAAACTAGACATTCAGAATAAAGGAGTTATTACTTTTTTCGTTGTTTGAGAAAAAGATTTCTTAATGCCCTACACCATAGCTTGTCAGCAGAGAATTTTTAGCAGCAGGGCTTTTATCCATAGTGAATAAATGTTTCAGGGTAAGAGGTCAAGGACAAAGACCTCCCTCAGCTGTCAATATTCAGGCAATTGATCTTCTCCTTTTATTTAATCTCACCAGCCACTTCCCTTCCTTTCCTCTCTCTTCCCTCTGTCTTTTTTCCCTTCCCCCATTCTACTCAGGGAAACTAAATGTTCCTGCTGCCAGCAGAGCTTAGTGTAAGTGTAATATTACATGAATCAAAGGCCCTTTAGGCCATGATATAGACTGGTAATTTATTACTGAAGAACAGAGGCTTTTTTGAAATTTCCTTTAGTTCAGGCAGATCACTATGAATTAACTAGGCAAGAGGGCAGCAGGTGCTCTCATTAAATTTACAGTCACTGCCAGCAGATAGGGAAGCGTTTAAAAAAAGAATATGCAGCTGTGCTGACACATGTAATTGCAACCATCCACAGACTCACGAGATGTGCAGGGGTAGCCACAGTCTTTTGGTCACTGTGCTTGAGCTGTGCTGGCACACAAGGACCAATGCACATTGTGCTTATGATTAGGTCCCTAAAACGGCAAATTGCTTTTACTAGACCTCCAAATGTTGTGTGAGAAACAAATGAACTACTGACAGGGCTGGGCTTAGTCGAACCACCCAGCTGAAGTGACCTTGAACTTCAGAGAAGTTCATAGCCTGATTGCAGCTTTGTGGTTTTGGCATTTCTCCACTTATCCTTTGTGAAATAACAGCTTCAACAGATCTCTCCTTGATCTATGTTCTTGGCTCAGTTTCTTCAGCCATCAGATAGTGTTTTGTGTAAAACTGGTATTTGAAACTAATGAAATGACATTTTTTGCAGAACCAAACTTATATTTTCCTTAAAGGAAAGAAAATTCCATGCAAAGCTGCTCACTAATGATACCTTCTCAGTTTACCGTTGTAATTGCTTATTACAAAAAAGTAGTATAGAAATGCTTATTTTGCACCCCAAACATTCCTTGGGGAAATGTTAATGAAGTAAACTCTTGGCATTGGTCCAGAGCTCCTTTGAGTCGAGGTGTCCATTGACTTCAGTGAGGTTTTACATCTGGCCTTTAAAACCTAGTTTCACCTTCAGACATATGTGGTTTTTTTCATTACTACTTTTCATGCAAGTTGCACGCACATATCTAAGGCTCTACACTGACCAGAGTCTTATGCCTTGTTATCTAAGTTCAAAACAGTCCTCAAGTGCAAATATACTGGAGTCAATGTTCTGTATTTAAAATATGTTGTACTTTGTCTATGCCTATGCAGCATATGGTGTTTGTGTACTGCACGCTGTTATAAAAATATGCCTAGTTTTTTTCCTTAAGATTCTTTTCAAAATATTGTAACTAATAAAAAAAACTGAAAAAGTTAGTTTGGTTCAGTAGAAAATACCTAAATTATGTAATTCACCACGTGTAACTACAAAGAGATATCATTTTTCATTTATAGACAATTTGACCTACCTTCCTTCCTTCCTTCCTTCCTTCTCTCCCTTCTTATTTTCAGAGTGCATAAATCAAAGAATAAAGCATAGGTTCAAGGTTTTAATTCCCTTAAAGATGCTTCATATCATGTTTTTTGTATGTCTGACCCCTAAAGCAAATAAAGGGAAATATTTCCACAATTCTTCAATATTTTTCTATGTATAAAATATAATCCTTTTCAGGATTATAAATGACCAAATACCTCTATATATAGTCATCTATACAAGGATTGAGGAAGAAGTTTCTTCTCTCTTGTCTTGTATTTACAGTTTCCCTGGGTTCATAAAATAGTCTGATGCTACAGAGCTACGAACAAACTACACCACTTTTAATAGAGTCATTTATCTGCTTTTGAGAAGATTAGCATGCAATCCCTAGAGACATTTCTCAGATAATAAGAATAAAATGAATGTTACTTGAGCACCTGTAATCAAATTACTTTTTATTCCCTAAACTCTTGACAGACTCTGCAAGCCTTGTAGTTTCCAAGGTGGGTCTTTTACAGACCCTGGTAGTGTAGTGCTGGGATTTTTCCTCTCTGTCCTCTTACATTTTCCCCATTCACCAGCCATCATTGCCTGAGAGAAAAGCACAACCAACCAACCAACCAGAAGACTCCCCTCAGGATGAAAATCCCAGCATTTTGGAGTGATGAATCACCCTACCAGGCATTCCTCTGTAGGTGTCACAGGCCAGTCTGAAGTGCTGGTGGAACAAGAGCCAAATAATTTCATATCCTGTTGAGGAACCCTGCTGCTGGAGACTTGAGTGTTCCCAAACAACTGTCGCAGCAAGACGTCTGCACCTACAAAAACCAAAACAAAAACAAAACCCCAAACAAACACACAAATAACCAAAACCCAACCAAACAAAAGCCTATATTAAGGAAGGGAAAAAAAATCCTTTGGGCATAGTAAAGTCTCTCACAGTTCAAATGAGAAGCAATGTGTAAAACTAATTGTGTTCAATATAACTTGGTTTTCAAGAATTACATTGGGCTCAAATTTAGTCTGTTTTCAGACAGAATTCAGTAGTTTTAACTCAAAATACTTAAAATAAGTATTCTGAGCTTGTTATATATATATATTTAAAAATTAAATGGACTTCCTTGTATCACTCTGATGAATTTTTCTGTTCTCTCCAAAGGATGAGGTTTGGTGTTGTCTCATCATACTAAAATGTCCTAGCTATGATATGTGGATCCATTTTCTAGACTGGGAAACAGAAGTTATGTTTCTTCACAAAGTTCATGGGTTCTTCAGGCTGGAAGCCCTTTTAGGTTTATTCTTGATCCTCTGAAAATGAATTCATTTGATTAATTGACTACATCTTTAATTAACACTATTGCAAATAAATTTGCTAAACTACCAGGAAGAAAGCCAACAGAACAGACCCAGAATACTGTCAGATTAAAAAAAACCAGCAAGTTCTAACTGTTGGTTGAAAAGTTACTGTATAACCAGATGTTCATGTCAGTATGTCTTTTCATAGATTTCAGATCAGACATGACGCCAGCTTGATACCGGATCTTTTATTCTCATCTCACTCTCTGTAATCTCTCAGCATGGGATTCCCTAACACTTACGCTGACACTGCCTTCACAATGTCAATCACACTCCCATCTCAGGTGAAACAGATCAGAAAGATTCAACCGAAAAGGACTCCAGACGTCTCCTCATTTTGTAAGGATAATCTCTCATGGGCTGTTTAGAAGAAAGAGAAAAGGTTGTTTGCTAGGAGTGGGTCTTATTAATAGCTTTGAATTTAGTACACATGAATCTGAAAATCTAATCCCACTTCCTACAATAGAAGTTACATGGAAATGCCTCACCTGTCTGGAAAATGATAGTGTAACACAGAAATTAACAAATCCTATACAGTGCCACAAGATGCCCGAATATCATCTCAATATCAAAAGCTTTTAGCAGTCTGTTTTATTTCCACATCTTAGGCATGCTTTATAACTCCATTTTTGAATGCATTAGATGAAACATCTGATGAAACAGTGGCTGATTTGCCATCTAGGGGTTTTTTTTTCCTTCTTATTTGTTAACTTTTTAGTCTTTTCTAAAATTTAAGATGTATAGTGAACAGGAGTGACAGCATATTACCAGTAATGAGCTTATTTATGTAACAATGAACTCAATATCTTGCTGGCTGTTGAAAACAGATGAATCCACACTCAGGCAAAAAGCCAAATGGGTCGTAGAATGAGGGCCCTTTTAATGGGAAGCTGCAGGAAATCTTTGTTTGATGTTTTTGCCTTTTTTTAAAAAATGGAAATAAAATATTTTCCTTTTTATTTTCCAACTATTTTTACCTATCTTGAGTTCATTTTCTCATACTCTGGGTACTGCAAGTTCATACAAAACAAAGGGAAAAGGCCTTCAAGAAACCTTGCATGGTTTTCGTTAGGATTGAAATAATAATAGCCCTTGAAAGCACATGCTCAGTCCTAGAATGTCTTTTAATGATTTCATCATGTAATAGTAGTCTATGAACATCAAAATATATCAAGCTGTTAATAACACTTCAATGTTTATTTTACAACATTTAATTGGAGCTTAAATGTCCTTGATGAGTCACCTGTGATACTGAAAACCTAGACCAAACATTGTTACAAATTTATACAGAAATATAAGCATTATCAAAATCCGGCAATTTTTTTTCACTGTTAGGTGAAGTTCTGTAGTGGGAAAAACCAATATGTTGCCAGCTCCCTCTGCTCTTTACAATGCCCAGAAATTTCAGTTTGCTGATACCGAGATTTTCTTTATAACAGAAAGAAAAGCCATTGGCCATAAATCTTAACTAATCACTGTCAAATACAAGAATCTGCACCCAAACCCACATTTTAAATGCCTGCTTAAACAGAACATTTATCTTTACAAATTTTATGTAAGATGTGTGGTATTTAAGGCACCTTTACTGAAGAAGAGCTTATCAACTAGGCATGCATGTATCCAAAGGAATTTCTGGTTACTATCAATTCATTTAATTTGTTAACAGACATCACTGTGACATTTGATTTCAGTGATTAGCTCTTCAGATGCTTAATGTAGAAGCGAAAGGATTTTATTTATCATAAGCACGTATTCTTTCCTGAAGGCCATACCCTTCCCATCATATTTGTCATACAGATGGCTTAGTTAAAATTTCTTTTAAAAGTATCTATTTGTGTGTTCTGTGTCTTCTCTTCCCCTGCGCAAATGAATATCATGCTTTCATGTCTTATTTTTAGGGTCTTGCTGAGGACAATAAAGTGGAATAGACACAGCATTAATGAGGTGCAATGTAACTCAGCCAAGGGTATGAACCTCCAGATGTTCTCACATCACTCCACATATAGAATGAATATACTGGCATGGCTTCGTGCTCCTTTGATCAAGAGCTTCTGAATGCAGCGCTGCCTGATTAACCTCTACCCAAGTTCTGCTCCACTACCAGAAGTCACAGTCTAACTTCTTCATTTTAACCACTTTTATTTAAACACACCACGTCTGTGTATTTCTCACTCTCTATGGTTTCTAACTTTACTCCTCTGAATGACATTGGTCATGCAGAAAAGGTACATAAATTTGTTTACCCTGTTGCCTTTTTCCACCTAAAATAGAAGCTGGACAATGTTAAGGGGATAGGGAAAGTGGTTATCTTTATTTGGAGGTCCTCCATGGGTACAAGCACAATGATCAATTGATCCCAGCAGCACGTACCACACGTATCCCCCAATGGACTCTGATATTTTACAGGTTTAGCAAATTAACATAGTTGACAAAAATCTCCCAATTAGAAATTACGGTTAATGAGGTAAATCCCCCCTTCATTCAGCCTCCTACTGAAGCCCCCCTAAAACTGCTAGCTCTACTGCTGTTTTGGCTTTTAGGAGACATGGGACAGAGAAACGTTCCTGGTCCCCATAACACTAGTGGTGATAAGGTGCTTATTTTGACTATGGGATAGGGAAACTGCTAGCTAGGAATTTACAAGGTTATAGAGTAAAGGCTACAGGGCTACAGGACTACCAATATACAAAAAGTATGAAAGCAAAAATCCTACTAATATAAAAAGCACAAAAGCAAAAATCTCTTTGGCATCAACACTATTTTGATTTTCAGAGTATTTCACTTAGATTCACTTTCTTTTTTTCCTCCAGCTCCCGCATCAAGCATGTTAAAATTAGGTGACAAAGTAAAAATCATTGTGGTTTAATGAGCTTTTTAAGTCAAATAATTAAACTTATATTTTAACCTAATTCTAACAAATTATCAAAAGGTAAATTAATTTTTACATTTAAAATGATAAGCAGAATTTAAAGTTTTACGAGGACCAAGTACACTAATCGCATTTTTTGGTTCTGTTTTATGTATCAATTTAAATGCAGAAGAGTTCCACAATACTTTTTTCCAGTTGTGATAGGTTCCCTCATAATCACCTTCATAATCTGTGAAATGCAACCAGACAAGAAAACACAGGTTTAACTTTTCTAGTTGAAACTCAATAAAGGATTTCAGACTCTCATCTAGGAGCATAACAGCAGTCAAGTTTCAGATCCAAGTAAGTAAGGTATATTGAAAACTAAGAGGGCAAGAATTGTAGGAGTCAGTGGATTGCAACAGTGGGAGAGCACCGGGGAAAGACAACGATGGCTTCTTAACTTGAAGCATAAACCAGCACTTTAAAAACATTCTATATCACTATGTGACCAGTGTGAGACAACATGAGCAAGTAAAATTGCTTGCTTTTTCCCAAACCTTGAGAAAACAAATACATTTTAAAAAAAAAAGCAGTGGTTGACACAATGTTCATGTTTTGGAGTATTGAATAACTCAACTTGAGATGTACCAAATTCTGGCATTGTTTTTTTTTTTCAGAACATACTCTAAATCATTGATGTATGTCACTGTCTCGTTCTAATACAAATACCTGTGTTAAAATGCACAATTCTCAGGTTTTTAATTTAGTGTAGATGACCAAGAAGTATCCATCTAAAATGAATGATCAGTAAATCATCTCTACTTTAGCAGACCTAACATTGCATTCTTCTGGTATGATTCTTTCTGTGAAACAAAAAGAAATCTAAAAAAACCTTGTTGTAATGCCTTGTCTCAAGGGACTCTGACAAAAGGAAAAGCAGTTTCTTGTTTTTCAGTAGGACTTCAGTTGAAACTGCCTAACAAAGGAAAACAACAGTCAAGGTTATATCTGCTTAATGTTGGTCCATGACGACAAAAATTTGAATGGCTGTTTGTTGCTGTGAAGTATTGCTGCTACAAAAAATCCTTGAAAACATGCTGACTCTTACTTAGTGGGTGCTATGGTTGGCAAACTTTGAAAACTTCACCTCTAAAGAGCACTTGAACAGGGCACAGATTTGGTGTGAACAATGAGACAACTCCCCTCAGTGGTGACCAGTGAGTAGGGGACACCTCCGAGTCCTCACAGTTTCAGTGAAGGCCATCTGGGTATCAGTTAAATGTGCTGAATCTTATCCATATACTAGTCTATCAAAGCCTCCCATGGCTTTAATATAACATCAGCAAGTTCAGTTCCTACTTTGGCAGAGGATTATTTCTCTTCAGGTAGTTGGTGTGGTACCATGGCAGGGTGATGTGACTGAATTTCTGCTTTTTTAACATCCTCACACGTGAATTTTAATTGCTCCCTAGTTGGCTAGTGTCTTTGATGATGTTTGGCCCCTGTACAGAGCCTATGGTATTCCAGCTACAGACTTCTACTCCAGAATGGATTTGGCATTTTTTCTGAGAGTCTCTCTGTTCTCACTGAAGTACCTCTCTCTCTCTCTGTTACACACACATATATATGGTACTCTTTTGTATGCACACTTCATCTTTAATAGCATCAGTGCATCAAGGAAGCAGATGCAGCTCGTCCTATGGTATCTGCCTGTTCTGACAGACTGATAGAAGCAAGACCTTTATCATCAATGTCCTGTATTTTTTATAAAGATAGAAAGTAAACCTTGATGTTTTATTTCCCCTCAAATTATTTCTAGTCCCTGCCTTGAAGCCAGCACCGACTTACTTTGATTAATGCTTTTTATCAGACTAAAGATCTTTTATTCTTGTTCAGTTGCCATATTTCTGGGCACAGAAAATAGAACTTGAATACTAGTCCGTTCTGTGCCTCACGTCAGGATTAACTATACCAATCTGTTTCAAAAACTCTCCAGTGATGAATATTTGACTATCTCCCCAGGCAATCTGTTCTAGTACTTCACCTTCCTTATCCTTACGAAATTTTTCCTAATCTAGTTTTTCGCTCCCTTATGCAATTTAAGTCCATTGCCTCTTGTTCTAACTGCCATTGATGTGGAGAACAAGGTATTCTCCTCTTCTTTTGTCTACCTTTTTTTAATATATTTGAACACTGCTACCGTGTTCCCCTATCAATTTTATCTTTGAGCTAAGCAATGCCAGTTCTTTTAATCCTTCCCCATGGGTCACGTTTTCTAGACATCTGATTATTTTCAGTTGCTCTCCTCTGGCCTTTCCAACATTTTTTCCTTTAAGGTCTTTTTTTGGATTTGCTTTCTTCCACATCCCACCACGCCAGACCAGAATCCAATATACACACAGACTCTTATAAGGAGGCTGAGGGAGCTGGATATGTTTAACCTAGATAAGAAAAGGCTGAAGGCAACTAGTTCACAGAATCACAGAATGGTTCAGATTGGAAAGGACCACAGTTGGTTATTTGGTCCAACCTTCCTGCTCAAGCAGGGCCATCCGAGAGCACATGGCACAGGATTGTGTCCAGATTGTTCTTGATTATCCCCAGAGAGGGAGTATCCACAACCTCTCAGGGCAATCTGTTCCAGTGCATGGTTACCCACACAGTAAAGTTCTTCCTCCTATTCAGGTAGAAATTCCTGTACATGAGTTTCTGTTCTGCCCATTGCCTCTCGTCCTATTTCTTGGCACCACTCAGCACAGCCTGACTCCATCTTCTTGACACCTCCCTTCAGATATTCATAGACATTGATGAAGTCCCATCTCAGTCACCTCTTCTTGAGGTGGAACGGACCCTGCTCTTTCAGCCTTTCCTCTTTAGAGAGGTGCTCCAGTCCCTCAATCACCTTCAAAACCCTTTGCTGGATGTGCTCCAGCAGCTCCATGTCTCTCATTATGAGGAACCCACAACTGTACACAGCACTCCAGATGTGGTTGCAATGACCTAAGACTATGTAGAGAAGACAGAGACAAATTCTTCTAAGGTGCCTAATGAAGGGATGAGAGGCAAAGGTCACAGGTGGAACCAAAGGAAATTTTAACTGAATATCTGGAGTGAGAATGGTCAAGCACTGAAACAGGAAGTCTGAGAGGCTGTGCATCCTCCATCTTTGAGATTTTCAAAACTCATCTGATCAGGGATTTTAGTAATGTGACCTAGTTTGGAAGCTAGTGCTGCTTTAATTAGAAAGCTTGACTAGATGACCTTGAGTGGTCTTTTCCAGCCTAAATTATTCTGTGAATCTATGGTGCCTAAAACTGATCATGTTACACTGTGAATCAGTAATGCCCATAGAGGTAGAATCACAGAATTACAGAACAGTTAGGATTGGAAGGGACTTCTGGAAAACATCTAGTGGAACCCTCCCCTGTCAAGACAGAGTCACCTAGAGCAATTACACAGGAACATGTCCAGGTGGGTTTTGAATCTCTCCAGAGAGGGAGACTCCATGACCTCTCTGAGCAGCCTGTGCCAGTGCTCTGCCACCCTCAGTGCAAAGAATTTCTTCCTCATGTTGAGATGGAATGTCTTGCATTTCAGTTTATGGCCATTAGTCATTGTCCTGTCTCTGGGCACCGCTGAAAAGAGTCCGGCACCATCCTCTTGGCACCTGCCTTTGAGGTATTTGTAGGTACTTATGAGATCCTTTCTCAGCCCTCTCTTCTCTGGACTAAACAGGCCCAGTTTCCACAGGATCTCCTTGTAAGAGAGATGCTCCAGGCCCATCATTATCTTTGTGAACTCCACTGGACCCTCTACAGCAGCTCCTTGTCTTTCTTGAACTGTGGAGACCAGAACCAAACACAACATGCCAACACCCCTTTGGCCTCTCTAGGGCTGAGTTTGGAGGGAGGATCACCTCCCCTGACCTGCTGGCCATGCTACTCCTAATTCCTCCCAGGACACCATTGGCCTTCCTGGCCACAAGGACACACTGCCGTCTCGTGATCGACTTGACTCCCAAATTGTTCTCCACAGAGCTGCTTTAATAGGTCAGCCCCCAACCTGAAGAAGGTGAGGGATTAATTCTGAAGTATAGTCTTCTCATGTGTCTTTAAACTATACTTACCTTTTTTGCAACGTTATTGACTAAAGTTCACCTCATGATTTCACTACAGCTTCCAGACAAGCCAGTAGGACTGTGGTCCCAGAGGCTTTTCATCACCCCTTTATTCAGCTGACTCTGACTACTAAACCCTTCTAAAGGGTTTAGGGTTTACCCTTCTAAAGCTTCCTTGCTTTTTTACATCCCTCTTTCTTTTTTTCTTTATTCAGTTAGTGAGTATCCTGTTGAGTTTGAATCTCACCCTTCAAAAAGTTTGCAGTCCCTACCAGATTGCTTAGTACAGAGTAATTTACTAAACATCCTTTCTCATCTAAATCATTAATAAAACTGTGATATTACAGTAGCAGAACACATACCTTCAGCTACCTTTTCCTTCTTTAAGACAGAGAATAAAAACCTGCTGCCGGAATACAGCTTTCTAATAATTTTTGCATCTATCCTAAGCAATTTCGTCTCATTTTGCTGGCTTGCTATTAGCATGTTAAATGAGATACAGGGGTGTTTTTTTGTTTGGTTTGGGTTTTTGTCTTTTCTTTTTTTTTTGGTTGGTAGTTGGATTTTTTTTTTTTTTTTTTTTTTTTTTTTGGTTTGGTCGGTTTTGGTTTTATCTTTTTAATGGTAATTTCTGGTGATGGGGGAAAATTATCTGGCTGGTTTAACTTTTTTTTCCCCTCAGGCCTGAAGCTACCTGTCTGCACTAAAATTTTCTGTAACTTCTTTTACTTTTTAAATTACCCAGATCTGCCTTTGCTGGTTTACTGGTGCCTTTTATGCCTTCCACAATTTCTTCCTGATCCCAGATGATCCTGCTTCCCTGTGAACTGAGAATGGTGAAACAATTCATAGCTATATACTAAAAATCCTAAATTTTTCTGATAATTTATGATATTTTCTTTCATAATTGCCTTGATTTCTCTGCCTTTTTTGAAATCCTGCCGTTCATTCATGTGAATATGTTGATTGGTGAGCTACCATGTTGTCCTGGAGTGATCTATTATGATAATTTATTCCATGATCATCTGCTTATGCCCAAAATACAAATTGTTATTGTTTCTCGTTCTGCACACCCTTTTGCCCCTTTTCCCGGCTTGGGAGTATCACATGACCCCGGCCAAGTTCCTTCCGGGTTCGAGAGGACCGAAATGGTGCTCACTCCCTCCCGGTATGGGGGGCCGGGATGTCAGCTGCACTCTTCCGGTTTGGGGGAGGCTGGGAAGAGGCTCCCACTCTTTTCCGGATCGGGAGGCAGGAAGTCCCTTCCTCTTCTTCCGGTTCCGGGTTCGGGAACGTTGGCACTGCGTCGAGCGAGAGAGGAGCAGAGCTGTTTGGTGTTCTGCCGTGCTCTGCCGTTTTTTCTGCTGCCTGGCTGTGCTCTGCTGCGCCCTGTTGTGCCGTGCCGTGCCGTGCCGTGCCGTGCCGTGCCGTGCCCTGCCGTGCCCTGCCGTGCCGTGCCCTGCCGTGCTGTGCCCTGCCGTGCTCTGCCGTGCTCTGCTGTGGCGGCTGCTGCCGGAGAGTAGACACCGGTGCCGTCCGCCGGAGCCCCAAGCCCTGGAAAGCCAAGCCGGGCAGAGAAAAACACACCAAAAGGCTCCAGCCCAGCTGTTTTCACCTCCTGTAATTGCCCCTCGGAGGGAAAAGGGTCAGTACCAGGTGGCCACTGGAGGTTTTTTTTCTCTGCTACAGGACTGCTCTGTGGGGGCAGGCGGTCTGCTACCCCCTCCACGTGGAAGGCCACCATCTTTGGACCACGTGTTGGAAAGGGTGCATTCCTCCTGCACTGCCTCCACTTTCCGGACATTTTTTTTCCTTGGGTTTTTGTTTCTGTATGTGTGTGGGGAAGTGGGTTCTGATAGTTCAGTGCTAAACAGGTAATTACCTTTTGTTTTCCCTTGCCTGGTAGGCAGGTATTTCGTTTGTTAATAAATTGTTTAAATTTTTTTTTTTTTTTTTTACTTTTGTCTATTGGTGTTCATTTCCTATTGGTAGAAAGGGGGTTTTTGGAACCTTTTTGAGAGAAAGACTCAGTCTAAAGAGTTTCTCTCCTAAATTTGTCTCAAAACTGAGACACATGTTCTGCCTTAATCATTACCTGAACTATTAGTTGGTCTGTATTTCCCCAAAGATGGGACTTGCTTGCTTCTTGACACACATATCAATATCTTTCAAATTTTTCTTTCTGGTCATATCATTCTTCCTAACAAATGTCTGTTAGGTCAGTTAAATCACAGCTTTTATTTTAAACTAATTCTTACACATCTTGATTGTTTCCCAGTCTGTTTCCCCTGGTGCACAGAAATCACAAACATATGACACTGAGTCCATTCCCTGAACTTACTTTCTTGATTTGATGCTGCTACGAATAACTTTATCCTTTCTGCTTTTAAGAGACTTTACCCAGAGTGTTGCAGTTTCTTGTTGCCCATCGCTCACAGCTGAAGAGATTCTTCTGTAAAGCCAGTGAATGTCATGCAATATGTGTAAACCCTTTTCATGACATAGAAACCACCCTCCAACAATGACTTATGGAGCATCTTCCCAAAGTCAAGGAAACTAAAGCCCTCCTGGTGAACCATCTGTGCAACCCTGCTTTCATCTGTAGGATGAATCTGTCCTGGTTTGATCCTTTGACCCTTGATGGAAGGATTAATGAAAATACCGTCTGAACCTCTGACTTCTTCACCCCTGCTCTGAGCCTCATTGTCACTTTTGATCCGTTTAGAGGCATTCATAGCAGTATTGTTAGCATTCAGGTCTTTTGTTAAATCACATTCACTTCAATAGCATATGCTATTGAATAACCATTTCGGAGAGTTTTTCTAAGAATTTGTCGTTAGTCTTTGTGCAAATAATTATCTGTCCTTGGGCACACTGCAAAACCTTTTTTATACACCAACACTATTGTAAGGTATTATTATTCAGTCTGAATAAGTTCATGCTTTGTTGATGCAAAAGTCCTTCATTAAAGAGCCAAGACTGTCTGTTTTCTAGTAGTTGTTCCTCAGTAGTTCCTCACTGCAAATATGTGAGAGCTGGCTTATTCACATCATGAAATGGCAAGATGTGACTGCTATGGCTGTGTGTGGGGGAGATTGCAAAACCTGATCACTTGATTTGCTTTTGTAGAGATGAGCATCAGGAGTGAAGTCAAAACAGAAGTCATAATGTCTTCCAGGGATAATATTTTACTTACTTTTTAAAATCAATTTCTTGTCTATTTCCTGACTGTAGCAAGCAAATATGGGAATGGTCATGCTATGCCATGGCTGGTACCACTTTCTCTTCACATCCACAATCCAAGTATATTTGGTTAAAATGCCTTCTGCAAATCCTGTTCTTTCTGCTTGCCGGCAATTAAAATTTGGCTGTTTCAGAAAAAGACATAGCTAGTTGCAAGTATCTGTATGCTGTAAGGCATCTGTTGCTGTGATATTCTGGCTACTAATTTTTGCCAATATTTTTCTTTGGTATGAAGTATCCAGAAATAGAAAGTATGCGAATTTTTCTGTAATGGTAATAATGATATCAGGGAGTAGGGATGGAATACTTAATCAATTATTATGGTTGAATTCTTTTAGGACTCCTGAATCAGAAGGAAGACTTTTTAATTGAAGATCTACGTTTTAGACACTACATCAACATTTTCCAAATGAGATAATTTATTTCAGAAGTGCCATTAGTTTTATTTTAAATACTGCAAAAAAGTTTTTAATTTAAATAGTATGGCATTTTTCACTTGAACATAGCTTCAAATGTTAAACAAAATGGCTAATTTAATCTTGAGCCAGATAAAGTTCCAATATTAATAAAATTAAGAATCAGACAACATATCATCCCAAAGGATGTAGAAGAAAAAGAAAGTCCAAGTTACTGTAATTGAGATATTTCATGTTCATATGTCAAAGAAAATGAACTAGAGACTGTTTATAAGATGTGAATTAGAAGGGAATATGGTTTTAGTTGTGAACACAGTGGTGCTAGGTTAAAGGTTGGACTCAATCTTAGAGGTCTTTTCCAACCTTAGTGTTTCTATGATATGTTAGGCTATTATGTTATATTAGGGAAGAAGAATTTTAGTAAGATTATATGATTATATGTCTGTTGAAAGAGTAACCAACTGTGCTAGGTCTAGAAGACATAGAACAAGGAAGAAATAAAACTGAAAATTACCTTAATGGCTGAATTCTGAATAACCTAAGCGTTCTCAAAATAAGTTAATCTGTTGCTTCTGAAGAGAGGTCTGCAGCGCAGGAAACAGGGATTCTGGTCACTCTGACTGGATTTGCAAGAGGGGAAAGCCAGCAGATATCTGTGACAAACAGCATTGCTTGCTTTGTTGCAGGGAATAGTGAATAGCTGTGGAGCAGTCATGACACATCACTGTAGAACACACACCAGGAGGTATGCTACAAGCTATCAAATTGCATTCAAGAACAAGATGGCAGCATTTGAATTTTCTCTCTAGACAGTGAAGGAAGAAATGAGCTTGCATTACTGGGGTGAAAATTTCAGTCTGATTGATGTAAACTGAATGAGGTTTCAGACCTAGGTTAGACACCATGAATAAATTCTTTAATGTGAGAGTGGTGATGCACTGGAACAGACTGCTCAGAGAAGTTTTGGATTCTCCATCCCTGTAAGTGTTCAAGGCCAGGCTGGATGGGGTTTGGGTTCTAGTGTAGTTTGATTTTCCTGGTCTAGTGAAAGATGTTCCTGCCCATGGTCGGAAGTGTGTGTGTGCAATTAGGTGATCTCTAAGGTTCCTTCCCACCCAGGCCACTCTAATTGACATGGAGGTTCTAGTGCTGTCAGGATATAAGTTTCCCAAACTGGTCTAGAAGTTATTATTGACAATTTGCTAACCTAAAAATAGGTACATTCAACAGATGGAAACTTATTTGTCAGTTTAGCAGAGTTTTAAAAATAGTGCATGTTTAAATCCTTCTGTATTTCTGTTGGGCAAACAAAATGATGATTAAATGGCAGTATTCTTCTTTAAATGAAATATCTACGTGTCTTAAAGAAGAAAAATGTGAGTGGTAGTTGTATCCTGTTATGAAAGTATCATACTACATGCTTCTAAACATTGTCACAATGAGCAGGATCGTTTAAGCTATAAAAGAATGTAAGTAGAAGTATCGTTTAGAGTGGATCATTAAATATTCAAGTAACACATAAAAAGTACTCAAAATACACAGGAAATAGGAGAGAGAATTGTAAAAAAAAAAAAAAAACAAATTTTAAACAAAATAAAACTGTGTGTTTTAAGACTACAAGGATCAAAATTAAGCCTAAAAATTGTAGTATCCATTATTGCATGGAAATCACAGAATATGACAGAATATTCTGAGTTAGAAGGTACCCACAGGGATCATCGAGTCCAGCTCTCAGCCTTGCACATGACTTCCTCAAGAATCACAGCATGTGACTGTCAGTAGTAAAGCAGAGGAAGTGTTCAATAAAAGTTATGTTGCAATCAGATATTGTACATCTGATGGTAGTAGTGGGCATGATATTTTTTCCCATTCTCTAAGTAATTCTGAAGCATGTTAACTAGTTAAACCATTAGGTCTAAAGCATTTTGAAGAGTTTTAAAGTATTTTAAACAAGATTGATGTAAAAAAACTAGCTAGTGACCTCTCTGATTCATTAACACTGATTTTCCGTATTTTTTTTAAGATGGGATGTTCACAGAACTGGAATGAAGCTAATATTAAACCAATGATTTTACAGGTGCCTTTGATGCTCTGCATAATTCAGAGTTTATAAAATAATAGATTAGGACTTGAAGGAATACTAAGTGAGTTTGCCGGTGACACTAAACTGAGAGGAGCTGCTGACTCCCTCAAAGACAGAAAGGCCCTGCAGAGAGACCTCAACAAATCGGAGGACTGGACAATCACCAACCATGTGAAGTTTAACAAAGGCAGGTGTCAGCGTCTGCACCTGGGACTGGGCAACCCCGATTGCATATATAAAACAGGGAACGAGAAGCTGGAAAGCAGTGCTGCGGAAAGGGACCTGGGAGTCCAGGTCGATGACAAGTTGAACACGAGTCAGCAGTGTCCTGGCAGCCAGGAGGGCCACCCATGTCCTGGGGGCATTAGGCCCAGCATCGCCAGCCGGGCGAGGGAGGGGATTGTCCCGCTCTGCTCTGCTCTGCTCTGGGGCAGCCTCACCTTGAGTGCTGGGGGCAGTTTTGGGTGCCACAATACAGAAAAGACATTGAGCTGTTAGAGAGTGTCCAAAGGAGGGACACGAGGATGGTGAAGGGCCTTGAGAGGAAGGCATATGAGGAGTGGCTGAGGTCACTTGGTCTGTTCAGCCTGGAGAAGAGGAGACTGAGGGGAGACTTCACTGCCGTTACAGCTTCCTCATGGTTGTGGAAGCAGGAGTGTAGGTACAGATCACTTCAGTCTTGTGAGCAGTGACAGGACTCGAGGAGACAGCATGAAATTGAGTCAGGGGAGAAGGGCTTAAGTTAGATTTCAGGTAAAGGTTTTTCACCCAGAGAGTGGTTGGGCACTGAACAGGTTCCCCAGAGAAGTGGTCACAGCACCAAGCCTATCTGAGTTCAAGAAGAATATGGACAATGCTCACAGGCACATGGTGTGATTCTTGGGATGTCCTGTGCGGGGCTGAGAGCTGGTCTGTAATTCTCAACATGGGAAAGTCTTCCTTTCTCTGGACATTGTCCCTGGTTCCCTCATCACTGCCTTGGCAGTGAAGTCTGAAGCAAAGAAGATGTTCAGTATCTTTGCCTTCTCTGCAGCCTCTGCTCCAAGGCTGAGTTCTATTCTGTAATGAGTCCACATTTTCCCTAGTATTCCTTTTTTTGTTGATGTATTTGGACAAGGTCTGCTTGCTATGCTTGATAGATTTAAGTCCAGATTGGCCTTGGTCTTCCTCATTGCATTTCTGCATACTTTGACAACATCCCAGTACTCATCTCTGCTTCCACCTTGTGCCTCTCCTGCTTATGTCTGAGTTTTAACAGGAGTTCCTTGTTCATCCACACAGATCTTGCCCCTTTTTCCTCAATTTCTTGCCCTGGGGATGCACCATTCTTGAGCCTGGAGAAAGTGACCCTTAAGTATTAACCAGCTCTCTTGCTGTTTTTGTATTGAGCTTTATTGCAATTTCAGATTTTTCCCATTGTTGTCTAAAAACTGTCCAGTTTCAAACACATTCACCTCTGTGTCCATCTGCTCATGAGAGCTGCCATAGTTACTGTTTTCTTTCTTCTTCCGCTTTTTTTTCACTCTCCCTCTCCACACTCTTAGTTTCTAATTTCATGAATCTGCAGGAGCACATTGGGCTCAGTGCTCTCAATACGCTCATTGCTGACCACTTGTTCAGTGTTTCCAAGCACAGAAAGAGAGAACAAGTCAAGACAGTGGAATATTTCAAGCTTCCTTTTTTTAAATAGACATATTCATACTCCTTTTGGTAAGTACTTCTTGAAAATACATTTTTCCACATTTCTGGACCGTACTAAGCGTATCTTTAATTTTTTTATTCCCGTGTTGATAAGCTATCTCTTGAATTGACATGACCAGTAGATTACACTAAGTAACTTTCAAATAAACACGTTTATTCAGGTGTTTTTCAAAGAGGTGAATTTTATTTGTAGAAGAAAAAAGTTTAAGATCCTTCTAGTACAGAAATATCTCATGGTTTTTTCCTGATTGTATGTGAGATAGTATCTCATTATGGGCCATTATTGGCACTTATAACTGTCTGGTTTCAAAATACACCTTTTTTCCTATTATTTTTGTGGAGTTCTCTGTTGTTTTTTCCCTTTGTATGTGAATTTTTTTGCTTCAAAGTTATTTCATAGAGGTATCTTCCTGTATATCATCCTGATGTACAGTTAGAAGCGAGTTTTAAAAGAGGTTGAAGTTTGCAGACATACTGTTTTGGTTTTTTGGAACAGTTTGCAAAGATGTTAGCAGATTTGTAGGAAACAAAACGGCATGAAGGAGTAAGAGGATAGTTTTGATCACTGCCAAGAACTAGTGCAGCTTTTGGAATCCCAGGCAAAATCCATCTGTTTATCTAATGCAACATTTAAAATGAACATTACAAATCCTTTTCCTATTGTTAGTGTTAGTATTTCTCTTACTGTCTTGTCAAAATCATTCAAGTTGCAGGAAAGGAATGGAGAAATTTGTCCCACAGCTAGAAGAATTCTTAAGAACTCAACACTTGGTTTAAAGAATTAGAAATGATGTATTTAGAAGAGGGGACAGGAAATCTTCTATCAGAACCATTCTGATATAAAATTCTACTTTCTTCAAATTTTTAAACATTGTAAGGGTTATACTAATGGAAAATTAAGCACAGAAAATTATTGTTAAGTAAATAAAATGTGAATTTTTTCAGATCTCGTCTTCTGTGCAATACACTTAAACTCTATCCAGGCTCAGCCAGCATATGGAATTCATGCATTTGAATGATGATGCTCCCTAAATTGCTATTGTAGAGTGAAGTGCACATACATAAGTGTGGAAGGAAGAGTCTTTTGTAACTAAATACATTTGGGGAAAATAATTGCCTATTTACTTAGTCTGAAAAGATAGGCAATAACAAGGAGATGGTCAGGCAGAAGGGGGAAGCAGACTTTTTGCAGTCACACCTGGTGTATTTCAGAAGTTTGTAGGGGATGGCGCTAAATTTGTTAAACTGGAGGAGTCAAATCTTTTTGTGAAATGACCTGAGTTTAATGTTATTTATCAAGCATTAAAAAATAATTTACAAGAATTGCATATACCTGCATGTGTATTTCAGCAACTGGCTGATCCTTTCTCTTCAGTGTTTGCCAGTTTGCAGCTACCTGTTTTATTTTCCATGTGTTGATACAGATTTAAGGAGACAAGTCTTTCCTCTGACCCTTTCAATAAAGGGTAATCTCAGCTGGGTGCTTCCTGAGCTCCAGGCCCTGGGAAATGAACCTCCTCAGCAGTGTGGGCAAGGAGGATTGTGGCTATGGGGCTGCCATGTGTGGCATCTCCGGGATTTAAGGGGAATGATAGAGAAATGGGTGGTGAGTCTGGAGAGGACAGCTGTCAAGTGTTGTCCCTGGAAAGCATACTTTTGTGTTAATTGACACCCATGGCCAAACTGTTCCTTTTACAGGCATGGTCTAGCCCTTAATCACTGCACATTATAGGGCCAAATGGGGCCATTTCCAGTGCTACACACTAATGTTATTTATTATAAGGCCCAATAAACCTTTCCTCTGTAGCCAGGCTCTTATTGTCATTTCATAAACAAGCCTTGGAAGTCTGCTTCCACTTGCAGGCATGTAGCAGAAGGCTTAATCTGAGAGGCCCAGTAGGATGTGATTTTAGTCTTTTTCTGTCAACATTGTAGCAGACTAAATATTGAGGATGAATTGGGGACTAGAGTGTTTCCGCCAAAAACATTTCTTGCAATAAATTATTTCCCTGTTTTCATTCCTTTCCTTTAGAGACTTTGAGAATTGGGAGTTTTTTATTTCCTTTCTCTTTTTTTTTCCTTTTTTTTTTTTTTTAAAATTCTGTGGAGTCTGTACCAGCATCAGCTTCCCATATGTTAGAGGCATCTCAGGGTTTATTAGTCAGCCTAGGTCAATTGAGATTTCTTGTATTTGCTTTCATAAAAGCTGTGTGTACTATATACTTCTTGAACTGGAAATCACACAATGCTCCTTATTTGCCTTCAATCACTCGCAGATGCAGAATGGTCAGACCATTTCCCTTTAAATTGACCTAAGGGATTAAAGGAATTCAAAGGAATTTCCAGCTAACTAGTGCCTCTGCTTTCCCTGACTTTATTTCTTGAGCCTTCAAGGTCAGAGTCTCTGGTAACTTAATCTGTCTCTGCCTCCCCCTGATTTGTTCACTTCCTTCCTTTTGTTTGCCTCCAGAACAGTAACTGAGTAGCCAGGCTCAACTCCAGTGTTTGTGTGCTTCCAGAATTTTAAACCGAACAGTTGTGTAAATCTGGTGGGAGGTGGGTGCCCTGTTAAGAGCACAGGAATCTGAAATGCATCTTCATAGCACTTTGCATCCTTTAATCAGCAGGCATCGATAGGCATAGAATTACATCAAAGGTAGATGTGAAAAACAAGCCTATTGGCAGTAGTTTAAATCTGCCATGCAGGGATCCCAGCTTCCACTGAAAAAAACCTATAGGGATTGCAAAAAACCTATAGCAGAGGTGTAGGTTTAGTGTAGCAGAGTATCGGGAACAAGTGCCGGTCTTCCAGTGCTCATGGAAGCTGTCCTGAAGAGGAGGATTCAAGAAGTTCTGACTAACAACAGAAGATGCAAAATCCAAGGAGGGGAAGAGGGAAGTTGGAAAGAGGAGAGCAAGGCCACAATCTGTTTTTAATCAGGGATTGCTAATGGCAGTTCTGCATCTTTTGTTGGTTTTAGTTTCACAAACCGCTCAGGAGTCTTTGTGTGGATTGTCTCAACTATCAGGGGACACAAGCTTACATAGCAGGTGGCCATCTGAAAAGTGGCTGATGCTTTTAAAAATACCTCTAACTCTTTTATTCTCTGCCTGCTGCCATAACTTCGGTGTTTCTAGTTTTGACATCTGCTCTTCATCCAATTACTCATTTTGACTACATACTTGTAGGGCGCGAAAGGGCCTTTCTTCCAAAGACTTTATGTGTCGTTACTTTGCTGACTGCCATCTTCTCTGTAAATCAATTTCTATTTAAAAAAATAAATAAAAAACCAAACCGACAAACTTGGTGATTAAAAAACTAAAAAAGAGAAAAGCTTTCTCTTGTTTTTCCTTGAATTTCTTAACATAAAGAGTACTCATAGGGAGTATTGATTCTAAAAAAGTAGATATTTAAAACTCTCACAATGCACCAATAGGATCTTAAGTGACTGAATAAAAATCTTCAAAATATGAACAAGGTCCTTTCCAGGAAGACAGTAATTTTTAGCTTGTATTTGCCAAGTAAATGAAAACCAAATCTCTTATCTTTACTAGAACTGCCACCTTCCTGTTCAATGAATTTTGGCGATCCTCAAAAACTGGTTTTAATGTTTATTTTACCTGTTCATTGTGAATAAAAAGAGGAATACAAGTAAAATACGGGGAAAAAATATAATGCATTATTTTCCTGAAATAATGCTGGATTTTAGCTAGCAAGCAATTGCCACCTAAAAGTTGTCATTTCTGTTATTTCTTCATTGTGACCAGAGTGGCAAATTCTGTGAGGAAGGAACAAAGTTTGAGGTACCTCTGAATCCGTCTAAAGTAGCCAGAAGTGTTTCCAGCAGTTTTGTCAAGATTTCTTTGGAATTGAAAAAGCCTGAGGAAAGTCAGAAAAATGTTGAGTTTTAAAAATCAAGGAGATCTAAGAACAGATACAGAAGCAAAAAGTAGATGATGAAATTAAAGGAAAAAATATGTCATTCCGTTTTTGAAGTTCAGTCTTATCTTCGCTTGTTCAAGTTTTAGAAGGGAGGAAGGAAATGTTAATGAAGCTGCTCTATCCACACAACTGCGTTTTAATCCTGTGTCTCCTTTTTTGCACTACTCTAGCAAGTGCTCTGTCCTGTCATTTATTGCTTTCTGGTGACAAGAAAGAAAGTGTTTATATAAGGTAAATAAAACCTTACATAAACCTTTCTTAATTTTCACACAGGCGTCTTCCCATAAATTGAACAGCAAGTTAATTGTCTGACATGAAATTCAAAAATCCAAATTATCCTCAGAGTTATGTGATTGTTTCTAGCAGCTTGTGGAAGTCTTCATGCTTTTAGCTTATCCAGGATGCATGTACTCCTGAATCAAATATACGGCCTGTGGTTCTTTTATATGAAATTTCTCCCATGTTATGTTGGTGAATGAGGCACACTTATTAGTTCCCTCAGCAGAGAGGGATTGGCTGTTTTCTCCCATCCATCCCAGTTTGGGAAAGAGGTATTGGCAGTTTAATAGAAGTGACCTCTATTGATAGGACTGTGAACAGAAGTGTGAAGGGGGCTTTGGAACAATGATTTTACTGAGAAAAAATGGGAGAATTTACTTGGTCTTTGGAAGTCCAAGGCAGGTTTATAGACTGTTGCAGCCAAAGCAGGAAGCTGCACAGCCACAATTTGTATTACACAAATGCATCAGGTTGTGATCTAAACAACAAGTGTAGTATGAGACACATAGAGAAAGAACCATCATAAAAATTGCAAAAACATTGTATTTTGTAGTGTGCTATACTCTTTTGTTTTAAATGATACAACAGATGGTGGTGTATTTTTCCAAGTCTTTGGGGAGGTTAGACTTAGGTTTCAGAGCAGGGATATTTTTTCTGTTATTCAGTCTACATTGATTTTGGCTTCCTTCCGTCTTCTGACTCACAGTTATACCTGCATGGACCAAGAAGCCGGTGCAGCTCCATGCTGCAGACCACCATGTACTCTCTGAACTTGTAGCTTTCTATGGACAATGAAGAGGAGGAGGGGCTGGAAGGGTCACTTATAGTCAGTCCTTGGCTTGAATAATTGTGATGCCTCCCTGGTGCCTGCATCCTGCAGTTAATCACAGCAGTATTTAGCTGATCTTGCTGCATTTTAAGTCTGTGAAAATAATGAAATTGATTTCCATAGAAGAAAGCTCAGAGCCTGTGGTTTTGATCATGCTGCTTAATCATTCATTTATGGAAGTTCTCTGAACTTTCTCTGACATGTTAGCAAGTTTCTGTTTTACCTGAGTTGCCAAGAAATTAATATTGATGTTTGAGTTCAGTCACACCACTGCTATACAGAGAGCTGTCACTTCTTGTATATGAGAAATGATGGCTTTTTCATATGGTTTCATAAAGCATATTGATCTCTTTGCCACCAATTTTCTATTACAAGTTCTTTGCTAATTTTGACTTTCCTATTAGTCTCATTGAGCTTTTTTTTATTCACTGTTTTGCAAGTACCTCTCTCCTGCTGCGTATCTGTTTCAATTTATTTTCCCTCAGATAGTTTAACTTGCCGTTTTCACATTAAGTCTCATTTTGTGACTTCCTGCCTATATTTCTGATCCCTCTAGGACACTTTGGTTTATGATTAAACAAACCTGTTCATAGCGTCCATGAAAGAAGAGACTGTGCATTTGTAGGTTTATTTTTATTGAATCATAGTGAAAATTGCACCTTGAGGGAGGGCTTTATTACATTTAACTACTTAGCCAGGATTTATTAAAAATAAACAGCATAGGAGTCAAGACCTTCCAGATGGGATCTCATTTTAAATTGTGCTTCAAAGTATATACAGACTTATGAGTTATCTACTTATAATTCCTCTGATTAATGAAGCTTAGATTGGCCTAGATTAGGTGCTCATTATTTTGGGTTCAGATACTCCAAAACTCTCTGTATACCATGGATTTGAACAGGTTGAGTGTGGTGACTGAGGGGGAGTTTCCCTTCTTAAAGCATTTTTATGTGGAAACAATAATTAAAAACACCACATAGAAAAGAGTTGACTTGTGCCTTGTCCTCTATCGTGATTAAGGTCATTACAGCATTTTTCAGGACTCTGCCATTTTAAACGAGTCTTAGTTTCTTGTCCTGCTGTGCTAAATAGGGAAACTCTAGCTTGACGTCAATACTGGTGGCAGTTGAGGGAAAACCGGATCTCTGCAGTGAAAATGCCTTTTATCAGATCATAACTTTGCAGATTATTGAAGAATATTGTAAGGATATTTTTCTCCTGGTGTGTTGAAGAGTCCAAAACTTCCACTTAAAAATTCAATGGTTTGATTTTATGGGAAAAGAAAGTATTTTGCCTTATAAGTGGAAAGGTTGCACTGATCCAGGTTTTCATCTGTTGCGTCAGTGTAATGCTAAACAAATTCTACTGATCCTAGTGTGATGATGTGGGATTTTTTTCTCGATTAGCACTGGACTTACTGAGATCAGACTCTAAACTATTATTTTTTTAATGGACTTCAGGGAAAGTATTGAGAGTATTTGAAGATTTCTGCAACACACAGGGAATATGTGTGTATATGACATTTTTTTCTTTACACGTGCATATGACAACCTTGTAGAGAATACAGCAGGGAAAAAGTCCTTGACGGAAGTGACTTACAGGCAAAATACTTTTTTTTTATTTCTTTTTTTTTTCCTAACACTACAGTGATGGTAAAGTTTAAATAAGCATACTGCACAGCTATAGAAGAAATATTCACAACTGTATTACATCAAAAACTGGAGCTCAGGCAAGCTAAAATCAAAGCCTGTGTCAAGTATATCAAGATCACCATCAGGCTTTGTCTGCCTGCTAAAAAGAGCTTACTCTTGATAAACGGGAAAAAGGCAGGAGGAAGCAAGGTTTTACGCTCATAACTCACAATCCATATCACATAACAGCTGCTCCAGTCTTTGTTTCGTCCTTTAAATCTGTTCTTTACTGAGAAATGAAAGAAAGGAATGAGAAATCCACAGAAAGAGGTGTGCAGTGCCTATGCAGAGAATCTCTCCATGCTGACAGCTTGCTGTAATGCCATTTAGATATTACCACCATCAGCCAAGGAAGCAGGAACATGGCTGTGTGCTGTGTGTGTGCCTTCCCCTTACCCCCTGCACACTTGTGCTCATTACAGCTCTTTCTTTAAACTGCTGGCTAGACAGCTGGCCATGCCTCAGAGGAGCGTAGGGTAAGGGAGCATATAAATTACTGTTGCATTTTATGGCCAAGATAAACTTAAACTGCAGGGTTATAGCCTGAGCTGACACACAAAAAAGAGAACCTCGCAGGCCTTTGAAAAGCAAAGGGAAAGAGAAGGAAAGAAAACATATTTCAGCTAATCTACCAATCATGGTGGGAGTGCAGAAAAGAAAAGATAGATAAAAGATAGATCTTCTCTAGGTCTAAAGAGAAGAGCAAGGTTAATACTTCTGTGTTTGTAACTGTAAATCTGTAATTTCAAATTAGTACTTTTTAAGAATCTTTAGGCTTCCATGTGTTATGTCATCACCGTAGATTTTCAAAGATGGCAAAGGATATGTGGTGATAATTTTCATATTGCGCATTTTATTAAATGAGGCTTAATATATATGTACTTTCAAGTGGGTCAGTGCTTGGATAACCTTCCCAAATGAAGACTGAGCATGCTGGTCTACTTAGATCTCTCTGTGCTGGGTCCATGCCTTCCACATGGGATAGGCTGTAGCCTGTTACTTGAAAAAAAGGATTCAAGATACACCGGAGTGTGAAAGAGTTATTAAGAAATAAAATATAATTTTATCCATGTTCATTTGTGATTGAGTTTATGCAGGAAAGAACAAATAGCGGTTCCTAATTTCACAGAATTAGTCAGGTTGGAAGGGACCACAGTGTGTCATCTGGTCCAACTTTCTTGTTCAAGCAGGGTTAGCCTAGGACACATTGCACAGGATTGCATCCAGACAAGTATGAAATATCTCCAGAGAGGGAGAATCCACACCCTCTCTGGGCAGCCTGTTGCGGTGCATGGTCACTTGCACCACAAAGAAGTTCTTTCTCATGTTCAGGAGGAACTTCCTGTGCATCAGTTTCTGTGCATTGTCTCTTGTCCTATTGCTTGGCACCACCAAGAAGAGCCTGGGTCCATCCTTTTGGCACCCTCACTGCAGATGCTTATTGACATTTATGAGGTCCCGTCTCAGTCATCTTTTCTCCTGGCTGAACAGGCCCAGCTCCCTCAGCCTTTCCATTCATAAAAGAGGTACTCCAGTCCCTTAATCGTCTTTGTAGCCCTTAGTTGGACCGTCTCCAGGAACTCTGTGTCTCTCATGAACTGAGGAGCCCAGAATCGGACCCCAGCACTTCAGGTGGGGCTTTACTAGGGCTGAGCAGAGGGGCGGGATCTCCTTTGACCTCCTGTCAATTCTTGTCCTAATGCACCCCAGGATACCATTGTCCACTGCTGGGTCATGGACGGCTTGTTGTCCACCATGACTCCAAGGTCCATCCCTACAGAGCTGCTTTCCAGCATGTCAGCCCCAGCCTGCGCTAGTGCCTGGGGTTGTTTCTTCCCAGGTGCAGGACCCTGCATTTGCTTTTGCTGAATTTCAGAAGGTTCCTCTCTGTCCATCTCTCCAGCCTGTCAAGGCCCTTCTGAAGGCCTGCACAGCCCTCTGGGCTATTGGCTACTCCTCCCAGCTTTGCGTCACTAGTAAACTTGCTGAGGAGGCCTCTGCCCCTTCATCCAAGTCATTGATGGATAAGTTAAACAAGACTGGGCCCAGTATTGAACCTTGGGGGACACCACTGGTGACAGGCCTCCAACTTGACCCTGTGCCACTGATTACGATGCCCTGGGATCCGCTGTTCAGTCAGTTCTCAATCCACCTCAATGTCCACTCATCCAGTCCACTCTTCCTGAGTTTGCCTATGAGGCTGTTGTCAGACACAGTGTCGAAAGCCTTGCTGAAGCTGAGGTAGACAAGATCCGCTGCTCTCCCCTCATCCATCCAGGTAATTGTTTCGTTGTAGAAGGCAATCAGGTTGCTCAAGCATGATTTATCTTTAGTGAATCCATGCTGACTATCCTGATCACATTTTTGCCCTCCCTGTGGTTAGAGGTGGTCTCCAGAATGAGGTGCTCCATCACCTTTGCAGGGATTGAGGTGAGGCTGACTGGCTGGCACTTCCCTGGGTCCTCCTTCTTGCCCTGTTTGAACACTGGGGTGACATTGGCTTTCTTCAGTTCCCAGGCACCTCTCCTGATCTCCATGACCTTTCAAAGATGATTGTGAGGAGCATAGCTGTGATGTCCATCAGCTTTCTCAGCACTTGTACGTGCATCCTGTCAGGGCCCATGGACTTGTGGGTGTCAAGTTTGCTTGGGTGTTCTCCAACCAATCTTCCTTGACCAAGGGAAAGTCTTCAGCCTTCCTTTATCCTGGTCTCCTGGGTCAGAGATCCCTGCAGGCTGGTCTTGCCAGTGAAGACCAATGCAAGGGTGGCCTTCAGCAACTCTGCCTTGTCTGCATCCTGTTAACATGGTCCCACCTGATCTTAGTTTTCCTTTTGTTATTGATGTATTTGAAGACACTCTTCTTCTTGTCCTTGACATCCTTGGCCAGATTTAATTCTAGATGGGCCTTGACCTTCCTTGTCTCACTTATACTTACTCTGACAAGCTCTCTATATTCATGCCAAGTGGCCTTTACTGCTTCTATCTCCTGTGTATTTTCTGCTCACACTTGAGTTATGACAGTTCTTTATTCATCCATGCAGGTGTCTTGCCTCCTTTGCCCAGTTTCTTGCTCATTGGGATGCATTGTTGTTGCGCCTGGAGGAAGTGATGCTTAAAGATCAACCAACTCTCTTGGACCCCCCCTTCCCAGCAAGGCCTGTTCACTTGTGATTCTTCCAAGAAGATCCCTGGCAAGGCTAAAGTTAGCTCTTTAGGCTCAAACAATCCACAATCTCATGGTCATTACAGACAAGGCTGCCTCCAACCATCACATCTACAGCAAGGCTTTCCCTTAGTATCTAGGTTCCAGCAGCACATGATTCCTTGTGGGATCCTCCACTGCCTGTATCAGGAAATTGTCAATGCTCTCCAGGAAACTGCTGAACTGTTTGTGATTCACTGTGTTGCTTCTCCAGAAGATGTCAAGGTGGTTAAAGTCCCCTGTGATAACAGTATTTGAGGGACTTTATTTAATTCTGCACCCAGTGTTGGGTAGGTTATTCAGAGAACACAAGATTTTTTTTGGATGTCAGCATGGATTTATGCTGCAGCCTGTAATACCAGGTGCCAAATATTCAGATAGTTGTATATAAAAACTCCAGTCCATTACCTCACACTACTCTAAGTATTCCCTGGGAGTGCCACATAGTTTGTGCAACAAAGAGAAACCGAAATGTATGCAGCTTGGCTCCTTCCCTCAGGAAACAGTGTTCAAGTGCCAGAAGACCAACAAAATAAGTAATGGCTGTACTTGTTTTGAAAAACTTATGGACTGGAGCACACTGTGTGGTATGTAATACTGCTCTGCTGCAAGAAAACATAAAACATGAAGCTTTATCTTTCAGCCAGAAACCCTGGGACCTGTGGGAGACCACAGTCTAAATCAAGAATCAAAACACTTCCCCAGCACAACTGCAAATTGAAAAGAAGTCCTTGTACTGTGCTGGCAAATATACAGATGGAAGATGACTTTTAAATGCTTAAAAGGTTCTCAGCACAATTTTGTGACTTTTCTAAGTGAGAAAAATATTAATGCCAGATACATATTTGTTGTGCTTTGTGGAGGCCTGTTAGGTCAGAAAGCAAGCTTTTAAGAAAAGCAATTATTTGTTTGCTGTATACTAACAGTAGGATGATGTTCATTTAAATGTGATTATATTGTATAAATAAAATGCCAAAAGTGAGGCAAAATATTCTACACAATTTATTATAATAAAAATTCTACAAAGACAAGCCATAACAATCAACACTATGCACTTCAATCAACACTGTACTCTCTATAGCAAATCCATACTGATTTTAACAAAACCCTTCTGATTTCTGTTCAAATGTCATAGCACTAGCACTTCAAATGAGTTCAAATAAGGTTCAAAGGTGGAAACAGAATTTCCTACGAAAACCTACCCAACAAGACTATTACTGTTAAAAATATTGAGCCAGAGCTGTGAACACCATTTGTACTGAGCCAGGTGTTGAAGACTTCTGGCCTTGTAATATGGTCTTCTGTAGATGAGTTGTGGATTGTGCCACCCCTCAGTGTTCTCAGCCTCAGGGCTCCAATGCGGGGTGCACAAACCCCAGGAGTAAGCAAGAATAAACACCAGGAGTAAGCAAGAATATCCCCTGAGGTGTGTGGAGAAATCAGCAGAACTCCCATTTATATTTAGTTTATATTAACAAAGACACCAACAAAACCAAAAAATAAATCAAGCTTTACTAATATTTAACATATAAGTTGACACCAGTGTCCCCATTTGCTCTACACTTCAGAGCATCCTGTACCATACACAGTACTGATGTCTCCTGGGGGAAGAGAAGGGGTCCATCATGCAGAGGTGTTCACATGGGTGCCCACCCTCATCTGCTCACTTTCAGTGTATGGTCACTGTGACTGACCTCCCAGGGAAGAAGGCTCAGAGGAGAGACACATTGGGCCAGGGCAATGTGTCTGTGAAGCTCAGGGAAGAAGGTGTCCTGGGACTGACCACAAGTGTTGCAAAGAAGCTGACTTGATCTCAACATCAAAGGGATCTGAGAGTGACCTTTGTTACAGATTAATGGTTATCAACTGCCAAGTCGTGACCAGCTGGTAGTGAAAAGTCATTTCCCTCAGTTCATTCAAAGAGCATGAATGTCCCCCTGGGTTAGACACGCCTGCGTTGGGGGAGAGAACAAGGGCTTCAGCCCAATATTGAGTATAAAAAGTGGACAACTAATGAAAGAATTTCATAGAGAGCAACAGGCTTGAGATGCGTTCAACTCAAAGAGATCTTCCCAGAAATTGGGGATGTCTAGTGTCATGATGAGTATATTAGAGAGAATGGTAGTGGGATTCCCCATGGTGGTTAAACTGTTTGTTGCAATTGCTGCATATATTTTGCTAAGTGTAATTTACGTTTGTAATGTGTTATGTAATATATTTTGTATCAGTCTGCTAAATCAGCAATTTCATGTAACATCAAGTATCTTCAAATAAGCTATTAAGCATTATACATTCCATTTATGGAATATCCAAAAGAACCTGGTCAGAGAGTAGTGGACTCTGACAAGAAGGTTCCTCCTAACGTCAGGAATGTGGGGGTGTCTGGGCAATGGTTCAGACTGTCCAGAGAAATTGTGCAGTCTTACACCTTGTAGATATGCAAAAGCTGTATTGACACATCCTAGGGCAACTGGCTTTAGGTGGCCCTGCTTGAGGAGGGAGACGACCAGATGACATCCAGAGGTCCCTGCCAGCCTCAACCATTCTGTGATTCTCAGAGACCATATCTTGTCTTGCAGAGTGACATGTTGCTTCACTCCTCTTTGCATTTCTAGCAAGCATCCTTTTTAAGCCAGAAATTAATACACAATGGCTTTGGTCATGTTGGTTACAATCAGGTCCTGGACCTATTTTGTGGTGCTGAAAAACGCTGTATTTTAGTAATGCATAAGGAAAATGTGAAAAGGATTGCGCTCAAAGGATGTTCAAAATAGATATGACTTGAAGGAAGCTGGAACCTTCCTGAAAGGCTCTGGGTCATCCCTGCTATGTGTGCTTCTTCCACCTTCAGCAGCATAGGGAAGGCTGGTGTGCCCTGACCCATTACCTTGGAGCCAAGGAGGCTGTGTCTCTGCTCTAGAGTGTGCAGAGTGCTTGAGGTGTTGAACTTCTGCGAACACAGTGGGGAAAAAAATTCAGAGCTGCCGGACAGACCCCTATTTTATCATACTGCTAAAGAGAGAAAATTTGTATTTTATAGAGAACTTATCCATTCCCTTCTTAATGGAAATAGAAAACTTATGTTACTAACCCTATATTTTTTGTAAAGAGTAGATTGAAGCCAAGTGCAGATTACCTGTCACCTTCATAATTATTATATTTTATAGGAACAGCTTTTCATTTCTACAATGTCCTAAACATGGCATTGATATATAGTGTTACCAGTATGTGACTGGACATAAAAGCCATCTAAATACTGTAATTTGTTCTCAGCCCACAATAATACAGTATACACGCATCCTTTCTGCCGTCTGTCATGAATCATGATGGCTGACAATACAGGTAGAAGGCTTCACAACGCTGCATACAGCAGATAGTTACTTGGTGGGTGTTTTTTATCTGTAAGCCAATTATATAGTTAAACTTCTGTGGCCATGAGCTCTTCCAGACATTAAGAGGCAGCCATGAAAAATGTTTTGCATTGAAAAAAGAAAAATATACACATTGTCCATAATTCCTGGGTTCTCCTATTAGATTTTTTTCATTATAAACAAGCAGTAATTATTACCTGGAATTAAGTTCTACATGTGAAACAATTGTTAAATAGTTTAAAATTTAGTGGCTTGGTAGTTAAGAAGTATTTCAAAACTAATGCTGATGAGATTCTAATACTAACTCTTCTTTGAAGATTGGCTTTAAATGACTAAATTAAGCTGATCAATAAATAAAAAAATAAACATTTCTGTTAAATTATTAACTTTTAACATTAGTAAATGATACATACTAATACTGTGCATTAATTTTGCAGACAAAAAAGAATAATTCTTCAAAGGAAATTTGAATTTATGTCATGATTTCTTCTGTTAGACATTAGATTCATTCCAGGAAGCTTTCAACAGTTCAATTATTTCAAAGTTTAAACCAATGCTGTAGATTTTGAAGGCAATACTGTAATCTAAAAGACGTAGTAACAGGTTGCCTTGTGATTGAAAGAGACAGATTATTGTCCTAAGAAATAAACCCTCCAAATATTTATTTTATTTCTTTTGAAGATAGACAGTTCCTGGAGTGTCTGTCACATGATAATCTGTTTTCATGTGAGGTTGGCTTTATAAAGATCTGGTGAGTCGTGGAGCTATTCTCTTGAGAAGAGCTCTTACTTCCTATGATACTAAGTAAGGCATCACGTGATATTAGAGGTCAGATATGCTTCCGACTTTGCTGCTAAATATTAATTCTCTCATCAGTGCTTCATATATTATTCCTACAGTTGCTCTATTTCTCTACCACAAATAATCTCAGTTCTTCCACAATTGCATCCTATTACTTTTTGTTTTTTCCCACTTATGTTCTTTAGGTTGTGCTGTGTCATACATGTTTCCCAGTTGAATGGCATTCTCTTCACACAATTGACTTTCCTAATCACATGAGAAAGGCCACAATTATGGCCTTTTTTTTAAATTTATTTTTATGTATGGAGTTTAATTTACTGAGATAAAGTCTAGAGGATGACGAAAGAGGTGTTGGTATTGTAAAGTGTCAACCAGCTGAAAATCAAAGCATTGCTCTTAATTTTCGATTCCAATCTTTCTGGATATTCTAAATTTACTGTGAAATTTTTTCTGAGCTTACATATTCCATCATCTCATCTTTATTGTTTGTACATGGAAAGTATTTGATTGTTTTTGGTAGTAATATGGTTTTGGTAATAACTTTCAATAACTTTTGCAGTTTATCCTTTTTATGAAGGAGAATAAGAGGACATTAATAAGAAGTGAGATCATCATTAAAATAAATAGACACTGTTTTCCATTTTAATGTATTAGTTTTTCCATTTTAGTGTATCTCATAGGATGGATATGGATATGGATATGTAGCTCACCTGGGCTCACTATGTAAAGCTCCATTGTTCCTGGCTGTCACACCATGTGGGACAGCATAAGTATTTCTCGTCATGTGTGTGAAGATACGCAAATTTTGCAGGTGCTGTAGAGTGCTTTCTCCCCATAAATGGTAATGATAGAGCAAAGAATGGTCTTAATGAAAAAAGGTACCTGTACACCAATGCATGTTATTTTTCAAGTAGAAACACAGTCTTTCAAAGCAAAAAACTGTGTGGTCTCTGAAATCCATCCTAGATTAAACTGTGCATAGCCATAGCTGAAGTATGTCAATCAATTCCTTGCTGGCTTTTCTTTGAAAAAGATACAAAATAGCAAGTACACAGAATGTGGAACAAATTGGTGGAAGCATAGAGATAGATCAATTATTCACCATTCACAAAATAAAATAGCTCAACAATTCATAAATATAAGGTAAGTTAAATACCTAAACCATGACTATTACACATGGATTTATTTCTGTCTTTATTATATTTTGCTTTTAACAGAGACTTTTAAAAGAAAGGATATTTTAATGTGAAAAATTTACTGGGGAAAAAATTTCCATTCCCTTTTTTGGTTATTTCATGCACCTGAGATTTCACTCTTCCATAAAATTCCTGGGGGATAATGGAAATTTTTCAAGTTGAATCACACAAACGTTTTCAAAGCCACTTCTTGTGCGAAATGTCATGCTCTCTAGTTCTGATTAGACACTTAAAAGGAATTGTGGCCACATTTGAAATTTCTATCTTGAAGGAAAATAACAGTAAAAGTGAAGAAAGGATCACTGTCTAGACCAATTGGCTGTTGAAATGCTCCTATGTATTTCTAATTTGCTGCAGGACTGAAAAATTAGAAATCACTATTTCTTAAAGAAAGGAAATAGTGTTCCTGATACTCCAAGGAAAACAATGTATGACTTATTTGTAAGGGGAGCTAGATGATTTCACAGAGCCTTGTCTGCTGACAGATCATCTGCCACAGCGTGAGCTGCTGATAAATTTCTCAGGTTGGAGAAAAATAGGGACATACTGTGATTTTAGTTGAGCAAGAGGAAATCAAGCCCAGCTTTCATTTCTAAGGATTTTGCTTTATGGATATAAGTCTTGAAAGAACTGGTTTCCTCTTGTTTCTCAGATGAGAATTTTTCCTGTGGATCATGTAGGGGAGGGATGGTGCAACTCGTAAAACAAAATCCTCATTCCGCATTGGTAGTCCCTTTCTTCAGGGATGAAAGGATCAGAATGCAAGGAAAGAATCCTAAACCCTCTCTTTCTAGAAGGATTGCAAAGCAGTTCCTTGTGGCAGGCAAGCTCAAATGAAAAGGGCTTGCCTGGAGTCAGACAGAAAGCAGGAAGGGCCATGCTGCCTCTGCTAGACATCAGAGCGGATCGTGGTGTGTAGAGTCTGCTGGGAGGCAGGCATGCTCCTAGGGCTACTGTAGATATGCTGACAACCTCTTCAGGCCCTGGACCAGCAAAAATGAGACTGAAAGCCATCCTTCTGTGTGCATCCTCCCTTGACTGCAAGCTCCATGTTGCACCTCTACAAGACATGGTTGCAGAAGCGACCTGAGGCAACAACAGCCGTCTTTAACTGACTGCACAAACTGAACAGGTTTGCACATAAGTAAGTGCCTCTCCAGCTGAAGTGAAGGAGGTGGGATGCAGTCCATGAGGAAGGACCAAAACAAACAACATGCACAAATTCCTAATGTGGGAATTTCCATTCCAAATGCTGTATGAATCACTCTGTTAAAGAGATCTTCCTGAAATCTCAATTTCCTATATTGTAGTTCATGCTCTAAATGACTTTGAATCAGTCTGATAAGCAGACACCAAATTTGTACAGAATTAAGTTTTTTTGGCTTTGCTGCGTCACATTAATCTATACAGTTCCTCCATTTTCCCACTTAATCTGTGATTTGACTAATATGTATAAAGTAGCATAGCTCAAAGGTAAAGCAGAATTTTAAAGCGATCCATCTGGCTATTAAGGACTCCAAGTGACAGAAGAATGGAAAAAAAAACCCTAGGTAATAGAGATTAAATATTTTCTGAAGTCTTTTTGAATAGACTGGATTATTATCTACAAAAGACAAATATTTTGAACAGAATTGAAGATATATGTTCTTCACAGATTTCAGTGCTTCCCTGAAATTGTTACCAGAACATCAAGAAGTACTAGGTTGGTTAATGTCAGGATTGATTTTTCAGTGCTGATCTGAAATCTGTGGTAGAATGTAAGTGAACAATAGGCAACAACATCCAAGTGGACAGCTCTGCAAGTCTTATGCTGCATGTTTTACTCTCCTGAGGTTGAAGAAAAGACAGCAAAACCTGTCAGATAAGTATAGTGACGTTGTTTGAAACAAGAGTTGGACACAAAAGCAAAAAATAAGTTTTGAAGAGAAGTAATGACTTTATTTCTCAAAGAAGCTCCACAATTTGTGATCAAGTTTGCAAATATCAAATAATGGAGCTGTGAAGGGGGCAGGCTGATTGTCAAAACCAGAAACCGTATTTGTATTCACATTTGCACTGACTTTTCCAGTGACTGAGTCATTACAGTTTTTCAGAAGCTGTGATGTCAGGCAGAGCTTCATGTGGAAGCAACACTTTGTTAAAAATATACTTGTTAAGCATTTTCTCTTTATATCTGATGCATGCCTCAGTGGATGTCATAATATTTAAATGGTTGCTTACTGTTCAGAGCATGTAAAATGCACAGCTTGGGAATGTACTCAGTCACTCATGCTGAACTGTGAAGCCAAGGGCAAAAGGCAAGAGTGAGTTTCCAGGCTGAAGACTAAACTGCTGGATGACAATACGGATGGTGTTGGATACAGGCGCACAGCACCACTCTTACGTATTAAATAGGTCTTTGTCAGGCACAAGATCGTGCAGTGCCCATAGTAATAATAAAGCAGCATGCCTTCTGGTTTTTACATACTTCTCTCTTTAAAGAACTGTTTTTAGGAGCCAAGTCTTCTGACAGATTTGACAAATTTTTATTATTGTGTGTCCAGCACAAACAGTACTCAAAAAACTCAGAGAAGAGCAAAAAAATCTATTTGAAAACACAGAGGTGCTTTCAGATCCAGTCAAGTGAGATTAGTCAGTTTAGTGCGGCTGCATGGCTGCAGTCATTAATTGAGAGCCAAGGGAGATATATTCTGCAGAGAGCAGAGTATTTTGCAGCATATCTTGGATAAAACATCTCCTGGTCAGTATTAACTCCCAAGCCTTGTTAAACAGCATAATTGAAAGAAAAATGTCACATAATTCTGTTGCTAAATAATTGATGGCGGCTGAGCACTAGACAAAAGGCCTGGTTCTCCCTCCCCTCTTTAAGGCTCTCCAGGCCATGTCTGCAAAAACCTGTGTGCAGTCAATGCAATTTACAGGGGTGTAAAAATATTGTAGCTGATCAGAGAAACAGGCTGGGTACATGCTTTCGCAGCTTTTGTTTACTACACTATTTCTATTCTTTTGAGTTTTCATAGCCCCATTTTCTTTCCTTGAATACAGAGATATATTCAAGAGAGTACAGAAAAACACCTTAAAATATGAAAACACTACTGGCTTGTCTGTTGTGCTTAAAGAAGTGTAAGACCTAAAGAAACCTAGGATCAGCTTTTCTGTTTGCTAACAACAGAAGAGAAAAAAACCACAAAATCAGATTATGAGCTAAAAACACTAAAAAAAGAAATCTTTTTTCTTGTATGAAAAACACATGGACTTTAGAAAGAGAGGTTATAAATTGTTCTTTTTTTACATAGGAATTTTGAAAGCAATTAATTTGCCTACTTGGGAATAATTTCCTCTAATGCTGGGATGACCTTTCTAACATACTGAAATCATAAAGTACCTTATACACAGTATGCAATTCATACATAGCTATGAAATTTTGCATAATGCAAGTGACACATCTTCATCCATTTTCCTCTTTTTCTTTCTTGTGAATTGCAGCTGTTACATCTGTAGCAGTTTCCATAGTAACACTCAATTTTGGACTTTACTAAAGGGTGGGAATGAGTAGCTTGAGAATGATTGACCAGGAAATAGGTTGAAAATGAACAATTATAAAACATTTAGGGTCTATTAGGGTGAAAAAAAACCAAAAACCACACAACTGAAAAACCTTGAACTCTTTCCAGCCCCTTACAGTGTTAACCCAGCCTTCCAAAACTACTCCAAACAGCAGTTCTGAACACATAAAACATTAACACTGTGACCTGAGATTTGGCAGTTTGATGAGGCAGTGGTTTCAACTGTGAAGATTATGGCACTGTAACTTGGTACTAAATTTTCACTCTAAAGAGTCCTGTAATTTTTGCAGTCATTCCACTTTCTCTCGGGAAGTGATCTTGCCTCAGCCGTGTGTGTGCTGGAGTCACATGTGATAGCATAGAGGTGGTCTGGACAGGCACATGAGTATGATCTCAGTGCAGTAAGATTTAATAGTAATTACGTGGCAGCTGCATTGGAAAAAGTTTGTAAATTAATAGAACACTTCCCTGCTACCTGCCCCAAAGTCAGTTTTAAGGACCAACCTCTCCATCTTAAAGCTGTGCCTATATGCATTTGGCTAAAGCTTGAAAGAAGAACGGTGGTAGGAACTAGTAGAAACCTAAAGAGCCTGGAAGACGGAGAGTCTACCATGACTGCTGCACAAGCCCTCCCCATGGAGTGAATACTCTCTAGAAATAACTGTTGCTAATAACTACAAAGGGAAGGAAAATAGAGGAGAGAGAGACATTTGGTGGTTTAGCAGCTAAAACTTTGAACTTTTCACCTCTGTATCCATGCTGAAAGACCAGCTTGAAGTTCTCAGAAAAAGTATTTTCTACTTCAAAATGGAAAGACCTTACCATACATAATTGGAAGTGATTTAGGATAAGGAGTTAAAATAGTAGTTTTATGGGGTCATGACCTTTTAACCTGCACATTTTGTCATGGTGCTTTTTTACATCTGGTGACATTTAGTCCAGTGAATAATTTGTCTTGACATGTTTTTGTTTTGCTTTGTGCTTGGTTTTGTTGCAGTGACACATAGATGCTTCTTGTAAGTGTTCAGAGGCCCTAAATTTGATTATTAGAAGGCTGATTATTTAGCTAATCTTCTGGTCTGTTGAAGTACATGAATTACAATGGAAGTGCATATCTAAAATCAGCATTACAAAGGCATGATTGGAATTCCATGGAAAGAAATTCTCAAACAGACTAAAGAGAGAAGGCAGATTGTGTGCTCTGATCTGCCTGGTGGGGATGGACCATGTAGTTGTTCCAGGTCACCCATAAGTCTTAATTTCGTGCAATCACAGTAGATACATGTTACAAGCCTGAAGCAAATTAGGGACTGAGCCTAAAGAAGAGGATTTATTTCCTGCTATCATCCCTTCCGTTACACAATTGTTGCTGTATAAGATGACTTGGCCTTGTCTCAAGATGTGCAACTCTCTCCCAGCTGGGTTTCTGTGTAAGCAATGAAGACACTTGGAAGCTCACACACTATATGTCTGCAAGTGTCTGAGACCAGGGATCACAGTTCAGTTAACAAAGCCTTCACTTAAGCCCTCACCAGAACAGACATTCTGGTATATGTAAAAATTAATGAATATATTTATGCATACATACATATATACACACATCTGTAAATAAAAGAGGGTTTAAGTGTTTGAAAGACATTTCAGCTTATCCTGATATGACTTTGTTAACCTTTTTCAAAAAGGTTGTGATGAGAAAAGGAAAAGCATCTTAAGAAACACCTGAGCAGAACTTAATTATGAATCAGGTTAACTGAGGGAAGGTGGAAGAAGGAAAAAGAAAACCAACCCAAACTCAGAAAAAAAGTGAAGTACAAGAAGATGACTTGGTGAAAGAGTTAAGTGCTTTGCTTCATGCAGCTTGGTAAATGGAAAAACACAAATCATTGCAAAGATAAAAACGCACTTGGAAATCTCTGGAGACTGGCTTCGCATGGCTAATTTACAACCACATGCAGCATCTGTCACTTTTACAAATCAATGAGAGTGCCTACCCTCTAATAGCACAGGTTCACTGGTAAAGGTTGTTGGTGTCGGCCGTACAGATGAGACCTTTCAGGATGTCAGAAAAGAATGTCGGTGACGCACATTAACACCCACACGCTCCTTTATGTCACTTCCAATTTACTTTATCTTAAATTGTCAGCTAGCAGAGCTCACTCTGTTATTAATAACTGGAGGTTTGCATCCAAGCCAGGAAAAATAAACCCTGCTGATAGCTCCATGAGACATCTGGCTTGCTCTAAGGAAAGCCAAAAGTGAAAGATAGAGCTCTTAGTCCTTCTTAGTAGAGTGCAATATTCAGAAAGGAAAAAGATGGTATGACTTACAGATGGCCCATTTGTAGTACACAGAGAAACATTTGCATTTTGTCATTTTCTGTAGATACTGTTCAATAAGAGGGTGATTCAATTCTTTTACAGTACTGGAGTACAGAAGATGTTAAAGCCACATACTAATATGAAATGTTCCCACAAGCTGGAAGAAGTTTCCGCAGCCCTGAAGTTATATTTCTCCATGGTATTACTAGGTATTTAATCCTCTTTCTCACTCTTTTTCTGGTTTTATTGGAGACACCTAATGGTCTTCATTCACTTTTTGAATTCAGAGGGTGTAAGCTGAGCTGTGGGACTTGATGACAGGAAACATTATTTGTGTAAATCAAAAATGCCAAACTTGTCTCAGCCCAGCTAGCAGACAGTCCCCCAAAGCACATGTCAATCCCTGCCCTTTGAAAGTACAGAGCAGGATCCAGAGCTAACTGCTGTGTAGAAGTAGTGATGCAGCCAGTCCCCAAAAGTGTACTTTGTCAGGGTTGCTCTGTGAGACTGCAGCTTTCCATTAGGGGAAATCACAGACTGCCTTGCAGCACGCCCCATGGTAATTGCAGCTTCCTTCTCTCATGTACTTAATCAGGTGAATAAAACCCTAGATTTTCTTTCTGTCTCCATCACCTAAGGAGCATTTATCTACAATTTTGACTGAATCTGCACATGAGACCTTGCTTTTGCAGGCAAAACTTTAATATGTTCATGGGAAGGCTTAGAAGTGCATGTGTTCCTGCTTGGATGATTGTTAAACCTGCTCCTCAAGGAATTTTTAGGACTCATTCCATATTTTTAATTTTGTTAACTGCATCTGTACCTGTTTGGTCATATTATTTACAAGATAAACCATCCTAGCAAGTTTATTCTTTTTCTGTCAGATCCTTTTCATGCCTCTAATGTTGCCCACAAGTTCTATCATCTACCTCATTGTCTCATTTTCCTGGTTATTTATACATACGTAAAATGCATAGATCTCAGTAACAAACTTTTGGCATCCTCTCCCTCGATAAAAATACTCATTTATTTCTATATTTTATTTTCTGTTTTTAATTTTTATTTCTTGGGCTTTTCTCCTCTCCTGCCTTGCAACACCTTTGGAACTGGCCTTTGACAAGGAGCTTACCTGAAAGTTCAGCTACATGGTATTAGCTAGCTCATGCTTACCCAACTGTTTTAGGTGATTTATTCCAATAAATCTAACATCTATACTAGTGATGATTTCCACATACAAAATTAATATTTTATTTCCAAGTATGTCATATAGATCCCAGTGGTCATTAGCTCTCTTTTGTCAGCTTTCTGGAAACAAATTTTAGTGGTCTGAAGTTTGACTTTCAAGTACATAATTTTCAAGACTACTTTGGAAGCACCTTTAAGGTTTGATGCCACGCTTGTCATCTTTCTTTTTTCTAAAAGGTGAGTTAAACATGTCTGACTCATCCGCAGTCACTCTTTGGATTGCAGAATAGACATACCCTCTGTAGCAATAAATTTAGCGAATGAATGCATGTCAGGATGGCAAAAAAGATTCATCTAGCTGCCATCTTTGAAATGTTAAGAGATGTCTAGTAGTGCCACCCTGGGGGACATCAGGCACAGCATCTCCAGCCAGGCAAGGGAAGGGGTTGTCCCGTTCTGCTCTGCCTTGGAGCGGCCTCACTGCGAATGCTGGGGGCAGTTTTGGGTGCCACAATACAAAGAAATCATTGAGCTGTTAGAGGGTGTCCAAAGGAGGGACATGAGGGTGGTGAAGGGCCTTGAAGGGAAGCTGTGTGAGGAGAGGCTGAGGTCACTTGGACTGTTCAGCCTGGAGATGAGGAGACTGATGGGAGACCTCACTGCAGTTACAACTTCCTTGTGAGGGGAAGAGGAGGGACAGGCACTGATCTCTTCTCTATGGTGAGCTGTGACAAGACTCGAGGGAGTGGCCTGAAGTTGTGTGAGGGAAGGTTTAGACTGGATATTAGATAAAGGTTCTTCACCCAGAGGGTGTTCAGACATTGGAAGAGGCTCTCCAGGGAAGTGGTCACAGCACCAGCCTGACAGAGTTCAAAAGGTATTTGGACAATGGTCTCAGGCACATGGTGTGACTCTTGGGGGTGGTGCTGTGCAGGGTCAGGGGTTGGACTCAGTGATTCTCGTGGGTCCCTTCCAGCTCTGCTGATTCTGTGATTCAGTGATTTTATGACTTAATTACATAGCTACAGAGAAAGTTGTGACATTTACTCAGACTCTTATGCTTCTGGTAAGAACTGTCCCTATTCTTGCACTTCTGCTTAAGTAACTGAATTTTGCATAGGAAACAATAACTGACCTAGTTGTCAATCAACTAAACTACACACATTTCACAGCAGCTGATCTATGTCAGGTGTTAGATAGGTGGAGAAAGTGAGCAGTAACTATATAAGGCAGAAACACCCCAAAATAAGGATCTTGCACAAGCGATTTATACATTGCAGTGAAAATGTTGCCCCTGGATTTACTTCTACTACGCTGTTGTTAAGCTGGAGTAGTCACACTTTTAATGTGATAACAAAACAGAAAAAAAGCTTGTGGAATTGTTGTTGCTATTGCTGGCAACAAAGCAGGATATAGCTCTCCTCAAGTGAAGCAAAACTTTTTCTCGGAGTGATTTACAAAGTATACAATGGGGTGTTAATGAAAAAACATACAGCTATGAAGGACATCTCTGGAATTTTACATTTTGAAACTGAAGGCAGGAATTCAAGTAGTCATTTCTGCTCTCAAACTCCAATGATATCTTCATGTTCACACTGTGGCGTGACACAGATATAGGCTACAGATGAAGGTAGAGCCTGCTGTTGTTTAGAATAGATTTCTGGGCTTCCTTATGACATACCACTATGTCATCCCAGCTTTAAAATATTGGTCCTTTCCTCAGGATTTGCAGCACTATCCGACTGTTATTCTGTAGTAATTACTATAGTGATTAGAGTAATAAGAATTAAGAATTATTATTTTACTAGTAAGTACTTTATCATGACTGTAGAGTACACTGCAGAGTGGATGCTGGATATTTTGGCCATGTTTTGGCCATTTAAACACTCAGAAATTTTAAACCTAATACAAGCACACGTGGTACTGACAGGAATAAATCGCACATAGATGCAATAGAAAAGACACAGTTCCTGTTGTCCTGTATAGGTAGAAAGTAGTGTTTAGTTAGTTGGGTTTGCTGTTTTCATTTATCACCAATATACACAGCTAGATACATCTGCTTAGCAGCTTTAGAGACGTATACTCAGCTTTTACTCTGTTGCTGTCAGTACACCGTTGTCAATTGTTCAGGTCAAGTTGATGGTCTTAATCATGCCTTACTGGCTTTAGTTCAAGTCTATAAAAAATATACTACTTACTTGTGGCTAAAACGCAGAAACTGTTCCTAATTTGTTCTTCTCTTGCACTTATAGTAATTAAAATACGTTTGGGATAAAGCATTGTTAAAAATATTTTATCTCACAGGAAATCAATACCTCTGGTGAAATCATACTGAACCACATAGCCACAGAGGAAACAAACACTGAATGTAATGTAAAGACATTCAATGAAGTTCAGAGAGAAGTGCATAGTATCAGTTTCAGCTCTTGCCCTATCTCTATCCAGAAGATGCTGTGCACAGAAGTGATCCTGATACACCATACCAAAATCCCTAAATTTCCTGAATTGTCATTAAGTGCAAAGCTCTGAAATCACAGCATCAGCTGCTGAGGCATGTACAAGTTTTGTTTAAAAACCATGAGTTTGCATTGCAAACTCTCCTTGCTTTCTCATTCAATCAGCACTTCAAGGACTAACAATGTTCTAAATGCCTCATATGGGACAAGTTGCTTTCTTGTGCTGGATATACATCTTACAGCAAAGCAAGCTGCCCTTCAGGTTACACTGTCCATACAAATGAAAAGAAATTAATTAAATAAATAAAAATTTTAAATATTAAAATATTATCTATTCAGACACAGACTGCTTTGAATCAACAATAACAGAGTTAAAATTACAAGACTTCTGTTTTATATATTTTGATGAAAGAACTATATATTTTTCAATTTAGATGCCTAAGAAGAATGGCCATTGTCTGTGTTTCTCAGATCTCCTGCCCAGGGAGATTGTTTTAGATTGTTTTAGATCCAATTCTTGCTATTCTGTCTTTTTTCTTTAATTCAAAGTGCTACGAGGGTTTGGGGTTTGGTTTTGTTTTGTTTTTGTTTGTTTGTTTGGTTGGTTGGTTGGTTTTTTGTTTGTTTGGTTGGTTTTGGTTTTCTGTTGGGTTTTTTTTTTACTTCTTCTTCCTTTGTTTTATAATCTTTTTATGTTCTCTAGAGAATATAGGCAGTTAAATCATACCAATTTTATCTGTGCATCAGTCCTGCTCAGCATGATGCCACAGAAGAAAATGGGAAGAATAATCGACATTGGTCAAGGAGCTAAAGGCTGAACTTGATCCATAATTAAAAAATACTTTCACGTTACTGAGTGAAGAGCAAGCAGCTATCACTGATCTCTTTCATAAGACTCATATCCATTTTAAAGCTTACTTTAATATTAGGGTTTTCCCTGCTAGCATTTTCAGCAAAATTTTAGATTGTGTTCTAGATACGGAAATTAATTTTTCTTTATACATATAAAATACTTTTTCATTTGTTGACACAAAATTCTATGTCAGAAAAGTGAGAATGCAGTGAATTTCAAAGAAATATTTGAATAAATAATGCGAGAATTAATCACCCTTTACCCCCACTCTTAAGTGGCAGAGTACGAACTGCCCTGAAGGAATTTGCACTCCTCGATTCTTCAGGGTGGTGTGGAAAAGAAGAGGTACAGATTGGCAAGGATTGCCAGAAAAGATGCTGCCCAGAAACTATATGCTCTTCAAGCATCCTTGGGACACTGGCAAGGCTCCTGGAATAGCATGTCAGAGCAAAATAAATTCAAAGCCAAAAATTAAACCTGAGAAATATATGCAACAGTACTTATTTGTGCTCAAGAAGACAGTCTTGACTTGAACAGGTCTCCTGGCATGTGAAATTACTTCTGAGCACTATTGTTGTCATCCCAAAATTTCATTCTCTCATTTTGCATTCAAATCAGAAATCACAAGCCTAGTGCAAGCCCTGAAGGCTCTCTCTGACTACAAGTATGCTCAACACCCACCTTGGAGGTGAGGTTCCAGTGATGTTCTCTCACTGCAGAGATTACTCAAGAAGTTTTGATCTTTCACGATTTTTTACCTAAGCACAGCAATAGTCTAGTACCTAACTAAACCCTAACAAACTAGATGATATTCAACATAACCTAGAAAAAACATGTCATCTCCATTGAGATTAAACAGTTACTAAACAATGTATTTTTCAGAACTAACCAGTTGGCAAACTAAAATACCACAGCATTTAAATTCAGGTGTTCCTGAAATAGTTTTTCATGGTGTAACCCCAGCCATTAACCAAGTAAATACAGTCACTTGCTCACTTCCCCATGATGAACTCTAACCTGTTAGGGACAGAAAAATATTGAAAAAATTCAGCTTCATAGCAGGCGTCTGCATGGAGCATTGTATTTTATGCATAAGCCTTCAACCTTCATTTGTGTTCTGAATTCTCAAAAAATGTCCCGGTCTGCAATATATTTACCTGTCCTGTATCCACCCTGCTCTTTATTTGGATTGCACTTCCTGCAAAGCCTGTTAGTGAGTGTGTGCAACACTGAGAAAAAGATTAAATCATATAAATGGTCTTGCTCAATAAAGAAACATTCTGCCTCCCACTCCTGGTGGTTCAGACCACTTGTCCGTTTGTTGACAAATTTTGTTCAAGGAGACTTATTCTGAGTGAATAAGGATTTTTTTGCCTATATAAACCTGGGCAATACTTTTTGTCTGGGCCAAAAAAGCCTGTACCATTCACTGACATCATAGACTTATGATGCACATAGCCACAAACCCAATGTCTTTTGCATATTAACTTCAGTTATGTTATTATATGCTATTTTGAGAAAAAATTATTACATGGAAATTGTGCAATAATTTGTGGGTTTTTTTTAAATAGAACAGTATTTCTCAAAAATTTTAATCTTATTTTCATTTATCCCTGAAGTATTTTTGGGGGCATGGGTCCCCACTCTATATCAATGGGGGAAAAGTTAATCAAGAAAGCTCTAAACTTGAACCCAAGACTTACTCCTTTTTTTTTTTTTACTTCCACAATATTAAATTCTTCCAGTGTATCAGAATGTTTACATTCCTGCTTGTCTTTTTTACTTCGAAAAATATTGACATAGGTGTGTTTCCTTCAATTGCCCTTTCAGGTGATACTTGGATGTGATGTAGATAGCAATACATATTACTAAAGAAGGTAAGCTACAGTGTATTCTTCATTTCCTGTACCTGGAAATAGCGGTACTTACTGGTGGTGGTGATTGTGCTGTTACTGCAATGCTGATGAAAAAGCACCCTTTGGATAAAATCATACTGACTATTTCAGTAACACTGCACAAACCCTGATTCCTTTGTTTTTTTTCCCAACCCAAATTCTGTCATTTCTTCAACCCAGATGCACAGCGGAGGTGTTCATACATACCAAAGCAATGGTCTTTTTGATTCTGTAATGTAGAAAACATGAAAAAGAATTTTGGCCTCTGGGATTATTTCTTTTCCTTTCTAGAGAAGAAAAGGAGAGAAAAGAGTCTTATGAAAGCAACTACTCAGAATTGATCCGAACTTAAGCATGAAAGCAAAAGAATAAGAGGAAAACAAATAATTACAATGACACAGAAATTAAAAGACTTACAGGAATCCTTTGTCTGTGTACTGAGATAATATGCCTTTGAAGGTCCAATGAGTATTTTCTGATAATCATTAATACGTAAGTAGCTTTAGCTGTAGTACAATATATCTGATTCTGTTGTAAATACTTTACCTGCATTATCATAATAATTAGTTATTTTGTTATTCATAATACATTAAAGCATAAATAACGTATGAAGATTACTACCATTTTAAGACAAAGCTTTTACAGGACAAAAGGTGCAAAGGCATAGGCACTGAATTTACTGTAATGGCTAAGACAGCGCCTATACTGAAGAGCTCCTGCGTTTGCCGTGTGAATACATAATAAGGTCTTAACAGTGTGGAATATAGGCTTGAGAACAAGGATGTAAAATGTTGTGATTAGCAAAAGAAATAACAGTAGAAAACAGGATAATTGACCACAGAAAACAGAGGGAAGAAGAGAAAGCAAGATTCAATACTAACAAGGAATCTATTTCTGGCAGACATGGTCAGAAATTATTGTCCACCCATTTTGTTTAGAAGAAGCTTAGAAATGGCTAATAAGTGTAAAGTAGGTGTTGTGAAAGCATATGATGTGGATTTAAACCATGCTTTTGATCAAAATGATTCAGAGAATGGATGGTGGGAGGCAGAAAAGAGGCAGAAGGAAACAGACTCCGGTCTTTTATTTGCTTAAAGGATGAAGGGATCCTAATTAAATAATCTCCCATGACTTGTGTTGAGTAGTAATGACATTTTCTTCCCCTGGCACTGAAGTGTGTTTTACAGTTTCAGCAGCACTCTGTGTTTAAATCCTATTATTACCTACCAGAATAAACAAGAAATTTAACATGATTATTTGGGATGTTCCACTTACTTAAAGCTGGATTTGTTACTACATCTATCAATAGGTTCAGTATTTTCTTAGACCATAAGATAGAGTATGAGCATCTATTAGTCTTTCTGTAATACTTAGAATGCTGCTTAATGAAAATTATGCTCATTCGGAGAGAAATCCTCTCAGAACTGTTTAAAAGGCCTATTTCTAAATATACTATCCTTGAGATTTGTAACTTTTGGAAGATTGGTGATAGCAAGCATAATGCAACAAATAATCTTGTACAGATGCTTAAGAAGGAGGAAAAAATCGTGTCTATTGGGAGGAGCTCCTCTAAAGCAAAGAATAAAAACTCTTGAGCACTTCAGGCATAGAAGGCCTCTGCCATCCTTAGGTTTTAAATGTGACAGTGATCACATTTTTTTTCAAACTGATTGCTTAAAAATAGCTGTGTAAAACAGGGTTGGCAAGTCCCATTGAAAAAAGTGCTGAAGTCTTTTCCAAGAATAAAGGGATGATGCTAAGTGAGGCTGCCTTATGCTGAGTACCATCCTTCAAACATCCTGTCTTCATTGCCTGTGCTGGACTGCACTTAAATGAATCCATGGGAGAGCTGAAGTATTCCTATTTTGAGGTGTTTGGAGAGGCTGGATGGATATTTCTTCTATTTAAAGTGGGTAATGATGTTATAATCTATCATCAGATGACCTTTTTAATGTGATTACTTCTGCTAATTAGGTCCTGTAACAAAGCCCTTTTCTCCTATGGGCAGAGTGTCAAGTGTGTGACCACTTCAGGAGGTGACCATCTCAACCTTGTTGCAAGTTTCATGGTTTAATTAGTCAAGCAGCCTAGGAAAGGGAAAACCTGTGCAGTGTTCCTGCAGGCTGGGTGAGGGTCAGTGGAAGGAGCAGCCTCCTGCTGGCAGTGCTTCACAGGGTGAGCATGGCCATGATCCTCCATGCTTTCAGCTTATCCAGTGGCTTGTCCCCTCCTTTCCAGCACCACTGCCCCTGCCACCCCCTCTATGCCCCTCCCAAGGGAGCCCTGCAGGACCAGAAGATTCATAAAGCTGGTAGATGGCTAAAAAAAACGCCTGCTCACTATTTTAAAAATGTGATTTCCTACTAGTACAACCACATTTCTTGAAAGCAGTAGTCCAAAACTCATTGACGTGCCAGTTTCCACTGATTTTTCTGGATACCTCAAGTGAAATTTTTCACTCATTAGTACTTATTAGCTAGTTTACAGCATATCATAATCATTAGATAGTTATTCATTGCTAATTCAACATTTAAGACTTTTACAATTCATACTGACTAAGTTTGTCTAATGTATGAAAACTCTCTTGATAGTTTTCCTGATTTGTTAATTTTGTAGTACGCATTGTAAATTAAGGTTTTCTTCTGTTAATATACAAATAATGTGTTATAGATGTTTACTTTTGAAACAAGAGGTTTTGTACAATATGGAAAGAGGAGAGGATGTATTAAAATTTTGCTAGTGGATTTAAGTTGGCTGCTGATAGTAATTTTCCAAAACTCTTTCAAGCCTGAAGTCATCAGCTGGCAGGTGGTAAAGTCAGCTCCTAAGTTTGGTTTTCTTTTTTGGTTTGAACTTCAGGGGGTATAGAGTCTGGGACTGGCTCTTTTTTCCATTTCGCTCAAACCGTGGTGCAGAGATTACATAATAACACGAAAATGTTCTTTGTTGGGAAAGCTGCGTTTTAACGTGATCTGATTAAATTTGGTACTGAATGCAACTGTGCTCAAAGATTGTTTTAGCTGCTATTAGCAAAATTGAATATTTTCTCATGCAAGATCCCAGGATAGACAGACTCTAGAAAGTTTTGCTACCTTGTCAGGATTCCAAGATATGGGTATTAAGATATTCTGTATATATAATTATTAGAATACCTTCTATATAGGTGTTAGGATACCTGTAGGAGTATATCATAATCCTACATATAGGATTTGGATACCTTACTAGGACTGTAGTGCCTTTCTGTTTAAAATTGTATATTATCAGCATGGAATGAGAAGTCCATGAAAGATGATGTGATGCCATGATGTGATCTCATACAAAAGCTTGCATCACTTGGGTTCTTGCATTAGAAAAAGTAATTCTTGCAGCAGTCATTGCAAGAATGTCATGCCGTTAATGGTAGTTTACATTTATGCCTACTTTATTTACATTGCATTTTTACTGGATACTGATCTTGCAAACCTAAATTTTATTCAAAGAGAACTGAAGTTTTGTTTTGCTTTTCTATAATCACTGCTCACAGGGTTTCATTAATTTTTATCGGGATTATTTTTAAATTTTACAGAATCATAACATCATATAATGGTTTGTGTTGGAAGAGATGTTAAAGGTAATCTATTTCCAACTCCCCTGCCATAGGCAGGGACACCTTTTACTAGACCAAGTTGCTCAGAGCCCCATCCATCCTGGCCTTGAACACTGCCAGGGATGAGACAGCCACAATTCTGGGCAACAGGTTACAGTACCTCACCACCCTCACAGTAAAAATTTTTTTTCTAATATCCAATCTAAACCTGCCCTCTTTTAGTTTGAAGCAATTCCCCATTGTCCTGTCACTAGATACTCTTGTAAATAGTCTATCCATCTGTGTTGCAAGCTCCCTTCAGGTACTGGAAGGATGCAATTATGTCACCCTGAAGCCTTCTCTTTTTGTAATAGCACAATTTCTCTTTATGTAATAGCACAGGAAACAAACAAAAAAAATCCGCCATTTCATAAAGAGATTTTTCCTTTTGAAGGGGAGGTAGTTGGCATTAAATTGGCTACAGCAATTTACAAGTAAAACTGGCAAAAATGGATGTGATATGAATTGTATCTCTTCCGTGAAAAACACCTATGATCTTCAATATACCACAGAAATTCAGACATCTGTTCTGTTAAACTTCTGATTGTTGGAAAATTGGCCTTACACACTAACCCCCCTCTGACTAGTGTATGTGGGTATCTTTAGTGCTACAGTTGTCAGCTTTAGTTAGATATAATAGAAATGAACTGTAATATGCTTCAGAGAACCTCAAATTAGGAAGTCAATGCTGTCGTGAAAAGTAGAAATTGCATGTGTCTCTACTACCATGTTCCACCAGATATAATTGAACCTCATCAGGTAATTCTATTGTCTGTGATAGATCCTATTTTGCAAAATGGCATGCGTACAAAAATCTGAATATCTGTTGATATTAGTTCAGTGTTTGAAATCTTGTCAGGCTGTCGCCTGAGAAAAACAGTAATAGTTTTGGACCAGGACTTTCAAAACTGGCTTTAACAGTCAGTTTTTCATCTTGTCAAGTGGGGCCCAATTTTCCAGTCATTGGCACTGAGATTTTCTGAACTGTGTTTTTTGAGAACAGGCTTTAAACTTCCTTGAGATTATATTTCCTTTCAGCCTTAAATCATGGCTTTACCTTTGAAATCCATTTTTTTTAAATATCATATTCTGATTTTTTCTAAACACCATTCTTTGGTCTAAGTCTGATCATGATACTTATGTGACTTGATTACTGGTGTTGCTTTGCCTGTTGTTTCTAGTCAGTAGAATGACACCACTTTTCTGTTCTTGAAGAGAGTCTTTGCTGATATGGATTAACTTCGTTCAATGACTAGGTGATCCTGTGGACATTTTTCCTGGTTTTCTTATATTATTCTTATATTTTAAGAAGCGGATTTTTACTTAATCTCCTTGAATATTGTAACTACACCTCCTGCAATATTTCAGAGAAAATGGGGAAAATTTCAGTTTAATGAGCGGTTCATTTGCTTGACATATGGAATAAATTTACTGCATTTAATATGCCATGCTCCATCTTCTATCCTCCAGCCCTTGAAGAAGTGCTATATGACGTGCACATCCCAGGCCACTTCTTCTGACACCCTGGAAGATACTAGGTAAATTTATCCAGAATTTCAGTTACTTTTCAACATAACTGATTTTGTTGACAATCACCAAAAGATTTGCTTCATGACCAAGAGCGAATACTTCTTACATTTTCATTTTTGATACATCTACTGTTCCAGTTTTGTTTTACTTCATTTCCTTCCTTTGGTGTTCCCTGTGTACAAAACTTGCATGAAATGCAGACTATAATAATCTTGTTTTTCCATTTCGCCAAGCAGTTTTAGTCAGATGAAGTGAGGTATTTTAAGTATCGACAAGCAACACAGGACTGACCTCAGCAGGTAAAAGGGTAGTGATGGGTGGGAACCAGAAGCTCATGCTGCCCCAAGGCTGCAAACAAAGCTTCAGAGCTGCCTGCTGAGAACCTTCTCGACTTGGGCAGTGCCTTCCCCCAAGCACTACACAGAATAACCACTCAGCTTGAGAATTGCATAAGCTGGGTTGCTGGGGTAACTCACTGCATGTGAAAGATTCTGTTGGGGCCTACATACAATTATGGCCTATCTTCATTTCTGTTTTTACCTTCACTAGCAAGGGACCCTCTCTTAGTAAGTAAATTAGTAGGTATTATGAAATTAAAGCTAAAGTTGCTGCAAATCTAGATAATAATGACAGGGTTCTCCCCAGCCATCATATTTTGCATCTATAGGCTATGTGTGTACGGTCATATATATAAACATATGCAAATTGAAATAAGGTAAGTATGATAGGTTTATTCAATTGCATTCTAGTATAATCCTTAATAATTTTCAGTTAAATTTTAAATAGCGCTAATCATACGACTTGCCATACTTTTAGAAGATCATTGTACAGATAGATATTATTGTTTAATAATATCATTGTAGGTCCTTCCACAAAATGTAGATATCAAAATCTATATGCATTACTTTCGTCTTACTTGAAACGTATAATGACCAGCCCTTAGTATACAGTTATTAAGACTTCAGGTCAATCTCTAGAATTTAATATTGGAATCCATTTTCATGACATTTTATTGCTACCTTTTACCAAATAGGAATTTTCTCACGACAGTAATGATTCTTGGTTATAAACAAGTGATTTGACCAAAATCTTCAATGAGGAAGTAAAAATCCTGAATCTGGATGGAGCAGTCTAACTTTAGCCACACAGTTCTTAAACCTGGGGCAATGTTACTGATTTAAGTATTGAAAAATATGTGTTGACACCAAATCTATTATGTAAACACAAACTAAATTTTGCTGTGACTGTTCAGTCCTTTAAAATGTACGACTGAACTGGACCAATTTAAGGAGTTACATTTACCCTGCAGGAAGTAATATGCTAAAGAATAAGGAAGATCATGTCATTGATAAGGTGCTTTCTCTGTATTAATTGCATTCTAAGCAAACAAGGGTATGAAAGAAACAGAAATGGAAAAGAAAAACTGAAAGCAAAATTTATTTGAAAAAAAGGGAAGAGATTTAATCCTTTACATAGTCTGATGGAAAATTAAAGCAAACAATCATTTTATTCTTGCTGTCTGGTAAGACAGTGATCATTATGAAGCAGGCTTACTTTAAAATCCTGACAGAATTTGTCTACTTGCCATGTGTATTAACACTCTCCAATGAAAGCTTTAGTCAAGTGGAAAGAAATTGTTAAGATCTTGTTCTGTTTCAATTTGATGTTTGCAGATGAATTTCACTGTTGCAGCACTGTGGTATTTTTTAGAGTTCTGTTAAGATTGGTCTGTGACTTGGAAGTTTTTTTTGTTTCAAAGTATATTATATATTTTTACTTACAGATTCCTACATGATCAAGTACAAAAAAAAATCTGTATCAATATCTTATAGCTTCTGAAGTCACTCTCCTATAAAAATTACTGTTTTGATTTAGTATTAAGTATATTTTCAAAATTTACTGCATTCATTTGTCTTTTTTTTGTTTGTAGAAAAAGACACCTCTTCTTCATCCAAGCCAAAATATTCTGGTGGTGTAGTCTAATCTGCCCTATATAGCCCTTTCTTGTCACATGCACTACATTAATTTTTTTAACCTACTCTTTTCTCTAAATGAAGATACCTTAGAAACTAACACAGAGGACAAAAGGATTTGATTCTTATGCAGGTTGAAAACAGCTTCAAAAATCATGACTTCTCCCTCTCAGCCTCCCACTGTTTTGAAGGAAGCATTTGATGATGTCCACGTGAGTCCTAGTGCCAGACCTCAGGTAGTCTCAGTTTTGTGGTGCCACATGACCAGTGAGGTCTCTCCACGAGCTGAAAGGCACCCAGGTCCAAAAACTGCTTTTAGTCATGAGGGTGATGAAGCAGTCTGAATGCGGCCAGTCTCCCCTGCCAAAGTATTCCCAATGCATAAGTGTGTGTATGTGCTTTGGAGCAGATGATGTTTGGTAACTCTCTCCAGTTGTACAGAGCTTTTTTGGTTGTTTGATCTTGGGATTTTCCTTGAGTTTTAAAGACTTGATGTTTTGCACAATCATGTATTTTGCTGCTAACATTGGGTGTTCTAAGACAATACATCTGTGCTCCTAATGCCTCATTTTCACAGATCCTTCTCACATTTGAGCCCATGAGATAGAACCATAGAAACATAGAATATCCTGAATTGGAAGGGATCCACAAGGATTATCAAAGTCCAACTTCTGGGCCTGCACAGGACATCCACAAGAATCACACCATGTGCCTGAGAGTGTTGTCCAAACACTTCTTGAACTCTGGCAGGCTTGGTGCTGTGACCATTTCCCTGGGGAAGGGCTGTTGATTTGGAAATGTCCTTAACTTCATCGAAGAATTCATCATTGTCATTGTCCTGGGTAGGTGGTGTGACATCCACATTATTTGATAGTCTTATACTATGTTATTGCAATACTTCATCTTCAAGGTCTGAAAGCTCTTCTTTTCTTTAAAGAGGCGTCTTAATATGTATTTTTTTGGCCTTTCCTTTGCAAATTCTTTAAGATTTTGAATGGACAGTAAGAAGCTTTTAACTGGGTCCCAAAGATTAAAGTTGAATAACTTCATGGTCTCCAATTTTTTGACTTAAATCTTAAAAGAATTTATAATTATCTTCCTTTTTCTTTAATCATCTGAAACCTTTTCATAGACTAGTGGTGTTCGGTGCCCCTAATTACATAAAGCTTTTAATTTTTTTTTGAAAACTAGGTTAGAAATTAAAAAAAAGGCCAAACCTATATGACTAGTAAGATGCATGCTAAAAACCATTTTATAATGTAACAACTTCAAGTGTTATAACATCTAAAAGAATGAAGATAATTATTTTTTAATATTATCTTGTAAATTCAATATAAAGTAGAACCACACAAATTCTCACATCAGTAATTTACAAACTAACATTTTTTTCAAAGGAACTTGGTTATGTCTTGCACTTTTCTGAAAGGATTAAGTTTTCCAGAGCAAGAATATCTACTTTTTGTAAGAGTTTGGCATGTTCACAGTATAGACTACATTAAGATTAGAAATGGGCTAAAACAAAACCTTCACTGTGAGTCATCCCAAAGGTATGAGAACTATATCTTTTGGTTTGAATCTAATGTCAGACCCATAATTTTCTAATGGAGATAAACTAAAACATTGACCTTTGTGGAACTTGAGTTCAGAGTTGATTCTTTTTTATTAAGCACCATCAATAAACACATCACATTAATAAAGATTGCACAGTGCAAAGGGAGTGGTTTTTTTTGGACCCTTCACATTGTTTTTGTTTCCTCTTCTGTGCAGATAGTATCTTTACGTCAAAAAATTCTAAGGAAATAAAAGCCCTGTTAAGGTTGTTGCCCATCTTGTTTAATAGAATAAACAAGAGGTGCTTGTCTGACGAATGGCTGAACATGAGCCAGCAGTGTGCCCAGGTGGCCAAGAAGGCCAAAGACATCCTGGCTTGTATCAGCAGTAGTGTGGCCAGCAGAAACAGGCAATTGACTGTCCTCCCTGTACTGGCCACCAGTGAGTCCGTGCCTCGAGTCCTGCTTCCTGTTCTGGGCCTCTCACTACACACTCACAACACTGAGGTGCTGGAGAGAGTCCAGAGAAGGGTGGCAGAATTGGGGAAGGGTTTGGAGCACAAGTCCTGTGAGGAGCAGCTGAGGAAGCTGGGGGTGTTTAGCCTGGGGAGAAGGAAGCTGAGGGCGGATATTACTGGTCTCTGCAACTTCCTGAAAGGAGGGTGTGGCCAGATGGGTGTTTAGCCTCTTTGCACATGTGAAACGTGACAAGAGGAAATGCCCTCAAGTTGCATCGAAGGAGGTCTAGATTAGATATTAGGAAAAAATTTCTTCATGGAAAGGGTGTAAAGTATTGGAACAAAGAACAAACTGCACAGTGAGGTGGTGGAATGAAAATCCCTGGAACGGTTAAAAAATGTGGATGTGGCACTTGTGGACATGGTTTAATGGTGAACATGGTTGTGATGCTAGGTTGATGGTTGGACTTGACGATTTTAAAGGTCTTTTCTGAGCTTAACAATTCTATGATTCTAAAAATGAAATAATTTTAAAGGACTTCTTTGTGAATGCCGTATGACATATTTACAAAATATAAGAGAAACACGGAAATCATCAGTAACACATCTTCACTTTTAAAAGTTTGTTGCTTTCTCTGATCATTGTTTCAGATTCATCCTCATATACAGAACACAATTTACATTCTTTCTCTATTTGCATAGCTGTATCATCATAATCTTGTTGCATGAGAAATTGTTCATCCTTTTATGCATGTTTGTTGACTGTACCTCTTTCGTTTGAATGCCATCCTACTTTCAGGCTTAATTTGGTCCAGGAAGAAGTGTTAGCAAAATTACCCTAAGCAAAGCCATTTTAGTGATACCTCTAGCCTAGATGAAATAAGAAAATTTTGAAAAAAATCCAAGAGTCAAGAGCTGACTCTTAGACTGGTTGGATTAATGTTAGAAACAACCTTTTAAGCCATCTGGATGTCACCTAACACAAGTATAAGAAATATAGTACTTTCACTTTTTAAAAGTTCATATGAAGATTTTCTTTGGTTTCTTTGATTTCACCTGATGTTACACTAGCATCTCCAAATTATTGGTAGGGAGAACCTTAAGCAAACCTGTGTCCGTTAGCTTTCCAGGAATTCTTTCTAAGTACCTACTTTTTTTTTCATTTTCATTTTCTTTTTTTTTTTCTTTTCTATTTAAGCACTAAAAATTACTCTAAGGTATTTTGAAGTAAATACTACAACATAAAAAAAATAAATTTTAATGAAGAATTGTTTTGATTTCAAAATAGTGATATCCAAAGTACAAATATAATTTTAGAATCCTATTCATCCAGTCAGGAAGATGAAATCAACTGCACAAATAATGCATCCAAAAGGTCAATTATGTTGAAACACCTCTGATTTCACATGTCAACTCCACAGCATATTTTCTGAACCATTTACAGGATAATAATTACTTACAGAAATTTCTCTACAAATAACTTAGGAGAACAGATGCTCAATCTTTTGATAAAAAATTTTTGTAAAGGTTTTAGCTGAAATGAGACAAAACTTACTGGTCCTTGTCAAAAAATATTTGTCAATTTTCAGTGAATGCAAGCAATAACATTGTTTGCCATCTTTTGCATTAAAATATTAAGATGAGTTTTGGTACAGGATCATAAATCATTCCTAATTCATCTGAAAGGATGTATAGGCTTATGAACTTTCAAGATCTTTTTAATGAAACTGGCTGAATTCTGAATTTACAAGCACACACAAATTTATGTTTATTTTGGTTCATACTGTAATCACATCCATCTTTTAAAAGAGATCATATGCTCTGTGTAGAATCACGTCCTTTAAACTGCACCATTTAGAAACAAGAGAAAAGTTCAGTGTCTTGTAGATTACCTGATTCTTTTGAAGTCACGGGAAATTTTTTCATGGCAAATACCTTTGGGAAAACTGTCATGTCTTGATAGTATGTGAATATTTCGACACAGTTTAACTTTGTCATACTTTGAATTGCGTCTAAACAACACTCATAAAAAGTAAAAGCTCACTAACTGTAATTACCCACATTACATTCAGGAAAACTACAGCTGATGTAGTATCTTTTGTTTCTTTTTTTTTTCAATGACAAAAGAAATAAGCTACAAGTGATTAAAACGTGAACACAAGTAATTTCTTTAAGCATACCCTTTCTACTGAGCTGCAACATTTAGTCTTAATGACATTTTTGTCAGGATTACAGACGATATGCAAGAGTTTCTTTTACTTTTTTTTTTTTGGTTTTGTTTTGGTTTGGTTTTTTGTTCAGTGTGGTTTTTTGGGGGCAGGGGTTTTTTTTTGTTTTTTTGGGTTTTTCTCCATAGGGATATTATTCGGGTGAGGAACAAGCATCAGAGAAAGAAATAAAATCCACATTAAATTTTTCAATTTAATTTAAACTTTCACAGAATTGCCTTTATTATTCCAGCTGTATTTCCTAGAGAAAGGAAGTTCTCTGTGTTAATGACACCAAGACAACTCATCCCATTATATCAGCTCCAACCTAATAAATCAAATATTTGCACATGTCCTCTTCAGGTATTTCCAAATAGATTTTTTTATCATGGCGATAAAATCTAGTGTGGAATAGGTGTCATACCTGGATACTTTAAGAAGCAAAAACGAATGGGGAAGGCTGTCTGCAATTCCACTCCTCAGGGAAGGCTAATTGATTATGTCCTCAAGGCAGGGACAGTGAGAGGTACCTTCTCCCATTCATGCTTGAGTGCAGTTCTCAATAATTTTACCATGTTACCTTGTTATTATAATGCTTCCTCCAATAATTTTTATCAGGCTTCATTCATGTATCTCTAAACACTGGAAAATCACATGGTTGCTAATGTTGGAAAGTGATGGAAAGATAGTGTCATGAGCCTAGCTTAAAAATTTAGAAAATCCAAGTCCAATATTTTAGGAAAAAATATGGAGTGGTGATGTGATTTCTTGCAGGCAGTAGTACAAGGCAGACATTATCAAGTCCTGAATTCTTGAACCTCAGCAGTTTGACCTTCACAGTGCATGAGATAAAACTGCTTTCTCTCGTCAGAGCATGGTGAGGTAGAAACACATTTCCACTGCAAGAGCTCTGATTTTACAAACAAGAAAGTTTGTTTGCTGCATCTTCTTAATTTGTGCCTGCAGCCCACCACTTCAGTTTTGTTTCCTTACACAAATAAAGGAGTGCAAACACTTCAGGGATGCATTCTGCCTTTCAGTAAGTCAGAAAACCCACCAAAGCTCTATTACAGTCTTACAAGTTGCGATCATGACTCTAAAGGAAAAGAGCAGAAACTTCAGAAGAGCACTGATGCTGGCAGAGGAGAAGAAGAGCATCAAACACAGTCAGCATGTGCAGCTTGGAATGCAGCTGGGCACCCCGAGAGTGGGTCAGGAAGCTTGACCTTGACAACAATGAGTGGAATCCCTGAGTGAAGGAGGACCATGGTGGGTCAATGTTTCTTCAGAGAACTTGTGTAAGGAAGAAATTTACAACGGGGTTTTGAAGGGTCACTTGGCTTGAATAGGCTTGGCCAGCCAGTAGGAAATCACACTACTTTTGTGGTTATCTCTGCCATAAATTACACAGCTGCTGTTGGAGAACATTTACTGAGAAAAGCAGCGTCTCCCCTGATTCCCCAGCCCACCATGTTCATTCATGGTTTTGGAGGAATGCGTGATGGATATTATTTGCTGGAAGAAGAGACCAGAGTGATAGAGAGAGGTAAGCTACAAACTATTGTGGGTACATTTATTGTTTCATAGAACATTTTTTCACAGTGCATGTAGGCAACAACCTGTGGTTTTCTGTGCTTAGAAACAACAACTGTGAAGGCTTCTACTGTGACAAAAATGTCATTTAATCACAAAAGGCCTTATTCTGCACTGTCTCTTTGTTTAAGCCCAGAGAGCCCTTTCTCTGGACTTTCTTTGATTCATCACAGTTGAGTCCTGCTGCCAGAAAGTAACTGACAGCTTTACCCTTGACACATCTGAAGGAGGACTGCATCCTAATAAACAATTATCTTTACCTTCAAATAACTTTCTCCTGTCTGAAAAATCTTTTAATAATAACAACCCATATTAATATAAATCAATAAAGTATTTAAAAAAAAAATAATTTCCATGGTCAATAACAGGGGAAATATTGTTAATAATTTGTACATGACGCTTCAAAAGATACTGCAATATGGGATAGGTTGCATTAAATAGGTAGAGCTTTCATTATGGTAATGAGGTAAAGCTGTGTTAGAAAGTATCGTAAAGACCTATAATGAACCTAAAAAAATATCCAGTATGATACAAATATTTCCAGAAGCCCGAACATCAGATATAATGGCCTCCTTTCTTTAAATTAGGTGATTTGTTTACATTTCATGACGATTTATTGGCCAATATGGGCTATATTATTTTAGTTGCCCCAAGTCAAAAGTGCAAACTTTGGAATTGGTCACAAATACAGATAAAAGTATAATTCATGGGAACACAGAGGAATGGTATTTCCTCTTTAGAGATTTCCTTGTTGAATCATGCAGAAACTATTGATTATATTTCAAAGGCAGGGGTATTTTTAAATACATGCCAGTGACTTCATCTGTCTAGAGCTGTCTGAACTTCAAACAGATTTGGGAAATACAGTAGATAAAAGGAATTTATGAGGAATAAATTATGTCACAAAAATGGTAGAAGTCTTTACCGAAAAGAAGGGTCTTTTAATGGAAAGAATAATAATTTCCCTCCTTATTGATAATGGGGAAATTGAGCAGCAAACATATGTATCTGAGTAAAAACTTTAAATTAGAGGATTATAATAATAACTTTCAAATTGTGCATCAGAATCGGTCCATTTTTTCTTCTTATTATGAAAATATGTTTTGCTTCTTATTTGACTGTGAGTTGTCAATGTTTGTTAATTTAGACTCTTCTATCATGAAAATGGTCGCATCTTCAATAAGTTGATGCGCACCTCCCTTACTTTCTCTGATGATATAAACAGAAAGACATGAAGAACCTTGAGGAGGTACAGGCATCTTGTGCAGTGCTCATTGTTTGTGATTAGAGAAAACTCTGGCAGCATATCACATTGACCCAAGAGCTTGACAGCATGGAGGATATCCTGGGCAGCTGTGTACCCTGCTCTAAGTTAGGCAAAACAGTGAGCAGAAAACACTGTCCCAGGTGACAGCCTTCTCACTGATCCCCTGGGAAAGCAGAGAGATGCAAACATCCTCAGATATCCTTCCTGCAAGGTTTGATGCTTGTGCCTGAACCTGGCTTCAGAGGAAGGTCGGGATGCCAGAGCCCAGATATGGGAACCTTCATAAGTAGTGCCAGTAACAGCCCTGGACATAAGTGCATGCACGTGGTGTGTTCTTCTGGCAGAAAAGCAGATTCCTAGAACTCATCAAAGACTTGGCACAAAAGGAGTTTTAAGATCTAAGTAAAGATTGCTTAGTGACAATAAAATTTTTGAGGACCTTTGTTTTCATTACTCATTAATAAGGTTGAAATTAAAAGGGTTTCTGTTAATTAAAGAATGAATTGAGAACACTGAAAAGACCACAGGATTTAAATTAAACATAATTTAATTTATTTTGGAGTGGAAGTGAATTTCTGTAAAAATACGGTAATGTGGAGATGAAGACTTCATCTTTCAGCACCATGTGAAAACAATTAATTTCTTGAGGTTATGGTAAGGGAGAATATCTATAAACTATGCCATTCCAAATTGATTTGGTTTTATATTACTGAAAGTCCATTTTTCAGGGCTATTCATACCCGGAAATTGTTTCTTCAACATTATGGCAGGCTGCTTGTTTGGGTGGAGGAAGGGACAAAAAGCATGGAACAAAGGGAAAAAAGCTGTTGTTCTCTGCAGGTGGGATTCTCTAGGGATTTTCTGCCTTTCAGCCACTCCCTAGGTTTCCTGCTCTGTTCTCTGAACATTCATGTGGAGTCAGAGGCTGTAGGAGAATGCTAACAGTGACATTCTACTGAATCCACACTGACTTGATGTGTCCATTCTGCTAGCTCTCCTGTTTGTTTGGCGTGGTTGACTTCTGATGTCTTGGTCATGACTTGTGTGTCCACTCAGGCTTGTTATTCTGGAAGATTTCCTTTCAAGTGCCATCCACATCCATGGAGGTACCTTCAGATCTGCTTTTAGTAAAGTAGGTGGTTAGGGAAACTGACGGGTAAAATTGCCATATTATTGAAAAAAACCCAGACACATGTATTTTTAGTGAGAGGGAGTACTTCAGATTCCTTTTTACTGACAGGATTAAAATGCAACATTTGTCCTTTGTCTTTGTCAGACTGGTTCAGCTGGTTTTCAATGCTGTTAAAAAAAAAAATTGAAAGCTGATACTCTTGTCTTCCAGTACCGTTAATAGGTGTCTGCTAAGCTACTGAAGTGGCTACAAATGGGTAGATCTCATGCATATTTGTCCAACACGTCTACCAGATTTTATCAAACTACTTCAGGGAAAATGTAAGGATAAAAAAGTCCTGTAACTGCCCTATGCCAGGAAGGCAGAAATCTTTCTCTGTAGCATCACTCGATCATAAGTAATGAGTCCAGGATGCCTTCTGGCACCACAGAACTACAGAGGTGTGTGCTGCATCTCAGTAAAGCATGTGAGAATAGCACCACAGCACTCAGTCTTGACCCAAAAAACCCAAAATCCCTTAAGAGAGCTTTGGGATCCAAAAGTTATTTGCTGATAGTCTGTCTAGCCGTCTGACCAAACAGCAAGATGAGAGGCCAAACTCTCAAAGGGGCGCCTTATAAGTCTTGCTTTGGTCCACCAGGTCTGGAAGTAGTTCTGGGCAGCATACACTTTAGAGTTTTACCTTTGGTTTCCTACCTTGGAATTTCAGGTTGTTTAATTTAACATTCTGCTGGAAACACTTAAAAAGCAGTGCATCTTCGGCCTTCACTCCAATCCAGGCAAGGTTTTTGATTTTTATTATCTTTTTTCAACTGTTCTTGTCTTCAAGGTTGTGGTCAACTTTCTTCGTGAGGTGAGAGATCTGTTATTTCCTAAATGAGGATCTATCCCTCTGCATTAAACGGATGTAATGTAGGATGTAAGAAGTTGTGACCCTTTATAATAGATTTTCTTCCATTTGCTTCACTGAAACTTCAAGGACAGCATTTTGATTTTTCCTTCATATTTTTACCTCAGAGGTTGGCATGTTAGGATTAGAAACTAGAAAAGCTCTAGTTAGATGAAAAGAGATGACAAATAAGTACATTAAGTGCATAAAATCCTCCCATTCAACATATATATGTTTTATATGAGCACAGCATCACTGAATTATAGCACAAAATCAATGTAATTTACACCGCTTACATAAGTTTGTTCTTCCTTGCTTCTACTTATTCCCTCCTAGAATAAAATAAAATAAAATAAAGTAAAGTAAAATAAAATAATTCTTTATACATTTCTCAATAAATGTACTTCTGACATCTTTCTTATCAAATCAGTCTGACACTTTTCCCTTTCAAGCCTGACATGCCATTAAATTGATGTGTAAAGATTTTAAAAGCCTCAAAACCCAGCTTATTTTACACATTTCTTAATGGTATCATGTAAAATTGGTTTTTAAAAATTGACACGCTCTTATCACATGTTTTAATTCTGTATTTTTAAGGGGTGCAATGTTTCATATTTTATTCTGTCATAATGACTGCTTTACCCATTAGTTGCTATATCTGTTGATAGAAATGTATAGCCACTGTAACCATGAAAATTCAACATTCATCCTCTTGCCTGAGGATATGTTTATTTTGAAACTAAAACTAGACTATACTTCATTCATGCAATATTTGCATGGAGCTAATTGTGGATATTGTGAAATTTGCAGCCTCAATAATAAAGCTGACTATTACACCTACAATTTGACAGTTTCTTGGTTTCCTTCTAAAAAAGTCTTCTTCTGCATTCAAAAAATTACACCTAATATTCCCTAAAGAAATCCAATGTTAATGAGAGTAATTAATCAAATTAAAAATCCATAGATATGGGTTTTTTATGGGAAGGGTTTAGAAGTTATGAAAACTAACCATCAACTACCTTTGTCACTCTTTTCTGTTCAAGAAATTGTATGAGAAACAGAGATAGCTTTGAAAGCATTTGAGATTGTATGCTGCTGGATAAGATGTTGGAAATGGCAGAAGTCATAATTTCCAGAAGATTCAACCAGGCCACATCATGTCATTGTAGCATTGGCTTAAGAATGAGTAAGTGTAATTAGGTGGCAGACCTCCAGTGAAGAATCAGGGATATGAGAAACTCTTTTGGGCTGGGTGGTACTACTCCTGCTGGTGTAAGTGAAATCATCCAAACCATTCACAAAAAGTGAAACTCGTTTTGTGCGCAGACCTTCATCCAGAAACAAATAAGTTATTGAGACTGTTTTTTAAATCCTGGCATAATACAGTAACTATAGCTATTGGGGAGTGTAATTTTGTTTAAATGATGGTTCCCAAATCTCTCCAGGGACATTTCCTCATGCAAGCACATTGTTGCAAACATATCCAGAAGCCACAAAGCTTTGATTGTCTAAGTAATTACAGTAGTCTCATCAAACTGGAAACATTTCTTTTACCATCATAAAAAGAAACACTCTAAAACACAAACTTCCATTTTTATAGCATTAGGAAATGCAAGGGGTGGAAATCTCCCATACTTTGCTTTAGGATTTTTCATATTATTTACCAGAGTGATTTTTCACTCTACAGTCTTCTACATACAGCTAGGTTACATTTACAGACTTATCCCAAGTGAGTAAAAACACGCAATGGTCATAAAATGTCTATTGTCCTGTGAAAGGGAATACAATACACAACATCTTCTCTTCAGACACAGTGACAAAATGTATAGTCTCCTGATGATACTCAATATTACTATGATGACAACTGTTACGAAGTGGTATTTTCTTCACCTCTGTTTCTTTTTGAAGATGTGGCAGAAATAGTTTTGTTAGTTTCCTGGTTTACTGCTTTCATTTTTTTTTGTGCTTGTGTTCATAATTGAGTGGGTGTGTTAGGAGTGCTCTAATATAAAACTAATTTAGAGGAATTAATTTTGCTTTAAATTGTCTAGTTTATTAGTTATTTTTTACTTTTTCAAAGGTAAGCCCTCTAGTAAAGGGCCACTCTGTGTGAAATTTCTGTCTTTAGCACTAAGCTTTCTCTTAAATGAAATTTTTATCTAGTACAACATAAACTGGGGAGTAGCAAGGAGCAAGACATTAAGACAGCTGTTCCCATTTTCTGGAGAAGTTGATTATGCCCTGGCTAACCACCCTCTGGATCTCTTTGGACAGTCATGGGATAAACAGCCTAAAGATAGTGTTGAACCTTCTCCAAAACCTCTTACTAGGTGCTAACAGCATTGGAGTAAAGCTTCATGAGGAATAGATCCCTTCCGCTATGAACTATTGGACTTAATTCTAAGTCACCATGCAAGCAGACTGTTTTCTTCTTCAGCACTGAGTATGTGGGTCTATGCTTTTCAATTGAGCAATTTTTTTCAACTCCCCTGATTTACATAAATCGACATTAGAACAAGTCTAGTCTCATTTTTGTGGAATAAGAGATTATGATTTTCATTACGACATTAGAAATATAACTCAAAAAAGACACCCCAAAATGTACAACCTGTTCTGTTTCTCACCTGAGGAAGATTTTAGGTAACCAAAAGATTGTTTAATTTTCCTGAACTAAATTAGTTTGTTTATTCAGAAAAACAGTTATTGTCTGCACACCTTGCCTACCAGTCTTGTTCTAGCTGCCAGTCAAGGATTCTTTTAGGCTCTTCCCTGATACAACCTTCTTTTTACCTGAACCAACAAATGCGGTGCATTTGCTTAGCCTTGGAATGTGTGTTAAACACTAGTCTGGATGCCACTGTCTGATCTTCTGAAAGAGACAACACTAGGACATGTAAATTATCCACAAACTGGTGACTGAATTCTTTCATTTGATTAATTTTCTAACATGCTGATTTGCATTTTGACGTTTTCATAAGTCATAGGAACTATTACCTTTCTGACAGCCTTACAATGGAAGTAATGGAGATTTTTATTCATAAAGATCACAAATAGCATATTAGTAATAAAGCTGTCTAAGCTGGCCCTTACAGTCTCTTGCATCCCACTATTTTTAGACAGGTTTGGATTTGGGTTATCATTGTGGTGATCTTGAAAGTCATGAGGAGAATCTGGAGCTGGATTTGATTTCATAAGGGAAGCCTGTCTGCAGGTGGAGGACCTCAGATATTCACAGCGATAAGATGATAAGCAGAGAGCTTGCTATGGCTTGGTAGACTTGGAATTTTTCCAATCAGCCATCAGCCGTAAAGACTGGGAATGTGTGGATGTTCATGAGTAGTTGCTGTAGGCACAATAGGATCTGAAAGAGCGGGAAACAGTCATCTGAGCAGATACGGGTAAAAGAAAATGGCTTTTGTGTTAGGAGTTCAGTAAGACTTCACTGCCTGAACAAAATTAGCAGTCTAATACCACAAGGTATTTTAATAGTTGGTTTTTTGCTCCAAAATTTCTATTTGTTCAGCTACAGCTGACTTTCTATACACAGGCATGTTACTGATCACACTTGTTGGAAAGAGACACAGAAAACAATGTGATCTTCACAGATATGCCTCACCTTTTTGTTCTCTGGTTGTGGCATCATTAAAAACACCAATAAAATCCCTCTGAATTTGGGGCACTACTTAGATATAAGCTTTCACTGAAGAGGAAATCAGAAAAGAGAAACACAAAAATAATCCACATCCAGTGTAGGATTTTCCTTTGGGGAAGTCTCAAGTAATTGTGTGTTATATGTGTGTCTCCAGCCAATTATAAGCATTCAGTCAGCTGCTTGTCTCTGAATTTGTCGGGTTTCTAATATAATATATAAATCTGTTCCTGCTTGACTCCAAAACCACAGCTGGTTTTGATCAGACTCCTATAAAAAGGAAATTTCAATTAGCAGTGATCCAAACATATTCTGGAGGTATGTTTTTATGGCTGCTTGACGAATAGCACTCTTTGTTCGTAAGGGTGCGTGTGAGTCTCAAATGCAAGGCAGCCAGAACTGTGAGTCATTACCACAAGCACAGTGCTTTCTTGCAGAGGTCACATTCTGCCAAAACCAGAGGAATTAGCTAGCCAGATTGAATTAGCGGTTGAAACCCATTAATTTATGCTACATAAATGTTATTGTGGCCCTGTGGGCAAGTACTTAGGTCATATGCTTTATGAACTATTTGCACCAAGAGGGCTTTCCAGCCGTAAATCAGCTTCAAAACGTACCTTTGCAAAACGTTCATGGCTCTGCACTGTGCTCCCCCCTGTCCACACTGGTTCCATCTCTTGGCACACTGATTGCTCACCATTCTGCACGTGCTTTACAGGATTTTCTGCAAAAGGAGTGGATCAGCAGCCAGAACAGACCCCAGGTTGGGTCTGGTCGAGAAGTTGAGCCCTGGCCAGTCGCCGATGACGTTTGTGGGCAGCTGTGGGTCTGTGGCTCCAGGCGTCTGGCAGCAGGCAGGGCTGCTAGAGTTGGTGCAGCTGTGTGGTAAATGGAAACCTTGGTATCTCAAGCACACATACACCCCAGCCCTTGACAAGGCTGTTTCTCTTCTGGGAGAGAAGGGGAATTAGATACACTTTTGGCCACATTATTTCAGAGTGAGAAAAAGTAGAAGTGTTTTCTTGCTTCAAATTATGGTAACTGAGGACACATGCCAAGAAAGAATTATGCATAAAGATAGTGTTTTAACTTGTTTTTGTGTGTTTGGATATGTCTCTGCCAAAAATCTGACAGAGCCTTATTGTTGCAGCTTTTTCATCATGAAGCCACTGACTGCACCCAGCAAACATTTCATAAATAATGAAGTAATTGGGGACATTTAGTGTTGTCTGATCGTGTCAGCAGTTGAATGTAACACACTCTGCTTTCCAGCAAGCCAGGTAAATGCTATAGCAGTGTGAGAAGGGAGGCAGTGTCGATCTCCAGAGGTGAATGGTCTTTTTAAACAAGCATATTTCACCCGGGCCACTAATTCCATCTCTTTTTTCGGGGGGGGGGGGGGGGGGGGCGGAGGTTACGCCTGCCTTTGCACAAAGGGTTGTTTGTTTTACTATTCATTTTTGTTCGGCTCAGCAAGCAGATCCACTCCCTTGCACCACTGCTACTGTGATGCTGAATCACGCTGCACATACATCTTCCCCCACAGAGTGCCACAACACATCTCCTCTTGTTTTTAAATGTAATACAGCCAACACCTTTATTGGGTATCTCCAATGCTGCTATTCTCAAGGACACAACAACCCCATTTCAGATTCCAGACTGCAGCCACTTTTACTCAGGCTCCTTGGTTTCTGGGCTTGTTGATTTAGGAATCTTGGACATTAATCATCTGGTGTAAATGACATTTTTCTTTATGCTGAATATTTCAGCCGGATCACAAAAAGAATGTTTTTATAACATTAAATATTCATAAAATCATGCTAAAATAGTTAAGGGGATGTGAAATAGATGAAGATTTGAAAGTATAAATATTTAATATTTTAATAGCTTTTCATATGAATTTTTTTTCATGAACCTAGTGCTGTTACCATACATCTGTTATTTGAATAGGGAAACTATTATTCTTTTAAGTGTTTTCTATTATAAATGAAAATGTTTACTCTACTTAATAGCTATTTTGTTTTGCTTAGCTTATGAAAAAGAAAAAATATTGAGGTCTGATAACTGCCAGCCCTGCTCATGTCAGTGATCTCTATTCATCCTGCTACTGAAACACTCCTGTGTTGACTGCTCTTAGTGCAGGGTCCAGTTTACCATTACAGGGCTGCAAAATGGCTATTTAAGTGGCCAGAGTGCAATTTTTCTGCATAAATACCTTTTCCTAGAAAGTAAATAAATGATCATCTGAAGTGAGGTTGATTTTCAGCAATAATGAATCCATATGTTTCCCATTAAACCTGTCTTCTGAAAACTCATGACAGGAAGAAAAATCTTTATCAGCAACTAAAGAAATTCTTGTCCAACTTATGTGAGTTTTTTATTTTTTTTTCCTTTTAAATGTATCTCCCTTCTCTTTGAGAAACCAGAACCCCTGCACGTAGCATTGAGTGGCAATGGTTATGTGTTTCCTAAGAAATTGTTTCATCAATAGAAGCAGTAGACTAGATATTTGCTGTGTTTCATTAATTGGGTTAAGGAAGTAGGGATATTTATGACAATTATTTGGGAAGCTGTGTAAAAAGATAGCCAGGCAAACCTCTATAATCCACTTATATCTCACAGAAGCCAAAGGGTTGAACAAGCCTATTAAACAAGCTATATGCCTTGTCTGTCTGGAGGAGCTGTTAAATCATGAATCTCTGCACAGTACCTGAGGCAAGTCTCTTAAGAAAGATGTTTTGTAGCAGATTTCTGTTCTATTAAGGATGGACATAAAGTAGAATAATTTAAAATGTGTCAATAACTCAAGGCAAATATGTTTAATGCAAGAAGCAGCATCTTCTTAATTTGTAGTCAAGCATGCCCAGTGGTAAGTAGTAGGTGGAATGCTACTCAGAGGATCAGAAATAATTTTTTGGATAGATTATGTGGGAGGTTTTTAGCAAAAATATCCCACCGTGATTTATTATTGTGGTGTCTGTCTGGAATCCAGATTTCAGCTTTAAGAATGGAAATTATAATTATTTTCTGTCAACTTTTCCTAGGAGAGAGGCTGAAAACTTGGCTCCCTTTTCAGGTGGTTGAATCTATAGAGTGAAGATGTTTTCACATTTTGTTATTGGAAGGGAGTGCACCATTCTTCAGCTTTTCTGGGAATACTTGCTTCTGGATATGGTCTATGCAATGCAGTGCACTGGCCAGAGTAGGTGGTGACAGAGGTTTGACACAGAGTTTCAGAGATTCTGATGTCTTGCTACGTGCTGCCTCTCACTGACTGTGTCACAGTGCCATCAGCCACATCCTCAGCCATGCACAGCTGCCTGATGAGTAGACTCGATGTGTGCTACTGTCTTTTTCTGGTGGCACATTCCCATGGATTTGTGAACAAGCAGTGTTAATTCAGCCCAGGTTCTCCTCTTTCAGCTCCATTGCATCTGTGGCAGAGGTTTCACCAGAGCCATGCTGTTGAGCAGGGCTATGCATTGCTCCTGCTTGGGACTGGCAGGTGTGCACCAGAGAGAGCATGAAATGTGGGCCAGGCCTGGAGAGTGCCTTCTGAACAGTAAACACAGACAGAGCAGGAAAAACATATATATATATGCATATATATATATATATATATATATAAGCATATTATTCAACAGACAGGTTTTACTGATTTTCTCAAGGGGATGAAATCAGCTAGCCTGACATTATGTTCCCCTTTTCACAATCTGTGTTTTTGACCTCCTGGCACTCTCTTCAGTTGTATTTGCTCTGCATTATTCCTGATGATTTTCATGGATATTGCTTGAATGAAGAGAGAAAAAAAGGCCAAGATACAGGTTAAAAAAGATGGGGAAAAAAGATAGGAGGCCTATGCTAATGGTTATACTTGAATTGTCTACAGACACAGCAGGAGCTTTAACTAAATGCTTTATATTTAGTAATTTCTTGGCAGTTATGATTGATTTATTATGTGTTACATTTGGTCTTGATTTACTGCATGGCATTTATACTACTGTTTTGTTTTTGTCACTTATGTGCAGCAGATTAGTCATGAGTACTTGTGGTTTGCAGCTTTGAGTTACATTGTGCAAAACATTCACTCTACAACCTGAAACCAGGTGTTTCAATATGAAAGCAAATCACTCCAAGATTTACACTAACCACCGGTTTAGCAACCCATAGAGTTTATCAAATTGTATTTGTATTTAGAGTTTTTTTTCTGCAGGCGTCTGCAGTAAATTTTCAGATAGGAGTGTTTATAATTTGTAATACAGTTAGTCTTGTAATTATGTATCATATCAATTAATTGTGTTTATGTTTTTCTGATATACTTGCCCTGAATCCTATGCAAATATTTTCAACTCAATACCAAATCAAAAGTCTTAACAATCCTAACTGTGATCTATTCTTCTACACCTTGATGGTGTATTTTAGCCTAGTGGAAGGGGTTTTAAGATGAATGCTAATGCACAGGGGGAAGAAAAGTTGCCAGGATGACCATTAAGTTTAAAAAGAAATTTCCTATGAAGCATGACATGGTTGTGATGTAAAATATCTAAGACCTTAAATGCCAGAACTTGTGCGTCTGCTTCAGAAATCAATGTCCTTGTTCAGCTCGAAATACTAGTAAATTATTACAGAGAACACTTAACAGAAAAATCATCTCAGCCACAGAAGCATTGAAGTGAGTATTCTGAACGATAATAAATTTCCGTTTATTCATTTTGTCAAGCACACTGACAAGGTCACCAAGTGCAAGGAAGATGTTGCAAATATTTTTAATGTGCTCATCACATCAAAGGGATGAAAATATTCATGATATCTCAGGAGGGGAATAGGTGATAGATGGAAATTCAGAAAAACATTTTAATACCTTGATTATTGTGCATCTTTTTGGTGGTAATAGTTGATGTGGAATTTCTCTCTTTGCAGATGTATTTTTATATATTTGTATTTTCCAGAGGTCATTGGTGTATTTCAATCACAAGTAAGATGCTTATCATTACAAACTACCTTGGGTTTTCTGAGCTTCTGTGAAAGTGACTGGAATCTGATCTTGTTTACATGAACTTAATAATAATGAGTATTAAGCTGATTTCAGTGGAGTTTCCATTGATTTCTTTTGGGATCAAAATCCAGTTCCTGTTGGTAAAAGAGGACTTTTTATCAGTCTGTCTTATAAAACAGATATTTTCATTATTGTTCTCTTTCCTTCAAAGCAAGCCCTTCTCTTTATCTTGCCAACCACAAGAAAGCCAAATGCATCCTGGGCTGCATAAAGAGCAGCGTGGTCAAGCAGGGTCAGGGAGGGGATTCTGCCCCTCTACTGGTGAGACCTCACCTGGAACACTGCATCCAACTCTGGGGTTCTCAGCACAGGAAGGACATGGATTTGTTGGAGTGAGTCCAGAGGAGGGACACCAAAATGATCAGAGGGCTGGAACAGCTCTCCTATGAGGAAAGGCTGAGAGAGTTGCGGCTGTTCAGCCTGCAGAAGAGAAGGCTCTGGGGAGACCATATAGCATCCTTTAGTACCTAGAGGGAGCCTACAAGAAATCTGGAGGGGATCTTTTTACGAGGGCATGTAGTGATGGAACAAGGAGGAAAGGCTTTATGCTGGAAGAGGGTAGATTTAAATAGGATATTAGGAAGAAGTTATTTGCTGTGAGGGTGAAGAGGCACTGAAACAGGATGCCCAAAGAAGCTTTGGCTGTTGCATGCCTGAAACTGTTCAAGGCTGGACAGGGCATTGAACAATGTGGTCTAGCAGAAGGTGTACACCCCCCTCAATCACTGCAGGGGGTTGGAATGATATGATCATTAAGGTCCCTTCCAACTCAAACCATTCTATGACTCTTCTATTCTATGATCTTTGGTCCTGCCCTTTTGCAAGATTCACTCTCCATTGGCAGGACAGGCTGGAGGCCCTCCTGCACACTGACTCTCCTACTTGCTCCTACCACGTGCCACTGGTGTGCACCATTGCTACCTCATCAGTTCTTTTGGATGACCATTCCTGTGACTTTAAATGGACAGCTGATACAAACATTTTTAAATACATATTTTACTCATTTGTTTTTCAAAAGATCATTTCTTCGGTACAATTCTGCCTGTCACAGCCATGCTCCTAGCAAGTGGAAGCGTGATCTAGCAAGGGGGTGGTATGCAGAGGTAGTACTGCTAACAGAGGCTATTTTGTGAAAATTTCCCTACTTTCTACTAAAATTTTCTAATAGGAAATATATGAATGGCTAATAGATAAGATTTTTTTTAAAAAATGAAAAAATAAAAACTTAATAAATATGGAACTTGGTATCAGGTAAATCTTGGGTGCAGGTAATCAAACAGTAGTGTAATTTTAGGTTTAGCTGTTAGGAACCTAGGAACATCAGATAGGCCTAAAATGTGTGTCATTTTTTAGCTACGTGTAGGACCTTGGTGCTTAAGAAAAGGATGACAGAGAAATCGAGTCTCTATGATGGGGGTGCAGGTGCTGACACTGCTATGAAGAAGATGGCTAAGCTCTGATTGTTTTTCTTTGTATGGATTTCTGAAGAGTTTGGATACTTTGAGTGAGAGAGAAGGAAGTGAAAAAAAAATGTTTCAAGTCTCAGGTTTCTTAGATCCCCAGGATCCCAGCTAGCGGATCTTAAGCGTACATTTTTGTGATGAGGTGACTTTGCTTGGCTGCCAGATGCCCAGCAAGTCCTTCTCAGCAGGACAGAGGGAGCAAATACAATGAAAGAGATTGTGGGTCGAGATAAGGGCAGGGAGAGACACTCACCCATTACTTCCATGGGCAAAACAGACTTGACTTGGGGAAATTAACATAATTAATTATGAATTAATAATAGAGCAAGATAGTGAGAAATAAAACAAAACTAAAACCATACTGCCCCCACCCACCCTTCTTCTCAGGCTCAACTTCACTCTTGATTGTTCTACCTACCCCAGTAGCACAGGGGAACAGAGAATGGGGGATTCAGCAGTTTTTTCCACTTCCTAAATATATTATCACAGAAGCACTACCAATATCATTGAGGGACTCAGGTTTGACTAGCAACGGGTCTGTTTTGGAACTGGCTCTGTTGGACATGAGGGAAGCTTTTGGTGTCTTGTCAGAGAAGACACCTCAGCAGCCCCACCTCCCTCTGTTACCAAAACCTTGCCACATAAGCCCAAGACAATGAGATAAAGGAGTAAATGCATATTCTGTTATTTATTCTGTCCACTACTTCAAGTAGAAAGGGTCAGGGCCTGTCCTTAAACATTAACAGAAACAAAATAGACAGCAACACAAGAAAACGAAAGAAAAACACTGAAGAGGTAAGGAAGACTGGAGTCTTGAAGTGTTACCTCAATTTTGTGCAGTCTGGAGGGTTTGGTTTGGTTTGGTTTGGTTTGGTTTGGTTTGGTTTGGTTTGGTTTGGTTTGGTTTGGTTTTTTTTAGTTGGTGTAACCAAATTAAGGCCTACCAAAGAAATTGGAAGAAATGGTATCTGCTTTGAAAAACTTATGTACTGTGATATGTGGATTTCAATCCTAATTTATGGAAAACCATTTGGACAAAACAGTGTTGAGCATTAGAGGTTATTCTTCTTTTCTAATTAGAGTGTATCTTTTTCTATATTTCAGTTATCAAAGACACCAGTAAATAGCAACCACTGTTTGTATCGTCAATGAAAGTATTTTGAGATCGCTTTCTTTTGACGAGTGAATGAGACACTTGGAAAATGCAGGATTACATAGATAAACAGTGAGAAATATGCTTAGCTGGAAGGAAATATCAAGATCTGGGAAGAAAGAAAATACCAGGAAGAAATCTGTTGGCACTGGGGTATTTGACTTTGTTACTTCTTCCAAAACCAGCAGTAACTCAGGCATTGAATACTACATTGAAATCCAATTTGTACCTGTGAGAATAAAGGACAGTATAACATACATAGCAACTTTTTTTTTATTCCTTCCTCTCAAAGGGTCTCTGGTTTTGAAAATATGCCTAGAATATGAAATCTAGATGTGCAGCCTGTTGACCTAGCTGATTGCTTTTATGAATCATTAGATAAAGGCTGGGAAAAGAGAATTAAAGTAAGTTGCAGCTAAATCCCGGTAAAACGGACTGGAAATGGTTAGAATTTTTCAACTATGTGAAGTTTGGGTAATGTAGATAATTTACAACAGGTATAAAGAAAGCTACAACTTCTTACAGTCGCCTCTTCTTTCAGAGGTTTTAGGTTCTCACTGAATTTCACTATCATCAAGAGAATAGCTGCTCGAAAGGTTTTGCAACAGTCTGAACTTAACTGCAAATGCAATGAATAAAATTAAAGAAGGAAAGCTCTCTCTGCTTATAACTCAATGATTCTCTAACTTTTTCCTGGTTTTACCTTAAAGTGCTGTACTGTCTTGTTTTACTGTAAAATATCGCTAAATTTTGGAGATTTAAGAAGATTGCAGGAAACTTAAGTTCATGACTCTTTTTTGTTAAAATGTTGTGCAGTTATTTTGCTGCAATAGAGCTCCCTGTGTATTGACAATGACTTCTTTTTCTCCCTCCCATGCACTAATGGCAAGAGTTATGCTTAGGTGTGCCAAAATAAAATGCAAAAAACCATGGGAAATAGGCAGCTTTCATTTTTCCTTAATTGCAGGCTTATTCCAATGCTGTTGACTAAAGCTAAATTATTGGAGGATCTCCTTTTTATTTCATTTTGTATATTATTTGTTGACATATGAAGTTTATCTCAGTTAGGAAAAATAGTGTGTTTGTCTTTCAACCAGTTCAGCTTTAAAATCGACAAATTACTTCTATATTGATATGGAGCCAAGGATTGTATGAGGTGTAGGGCACATGATTTATATTGATCTGATGAACTGTGGTATTTAATTTGCAAAGTGTTCATCTGGCCTTTTCAATGCAAATGTTTTCTAGATGTAATCTGATTTTGCACATAAGTAGGGTTATTCTGTACCACCACAATCCAATTTATAAAATTTCCAAATGACTCTTCTAAAATGTTCTAAAATTGTGACTGAAAAAACTTTGGTTTCCTTTTTTTAATCACATTTCATCTTTTCTATTAAATCAGAGATCTAGTATATAAAGTAGATAAAGTAGATAAAGATCTTCCACAAGCTTAACAACATCTTCACGTAAACAAGAATTATAAAGACAACTTCCGGGGTCTTTCTGGGATATTTATCTCCATAGGCCTTCTGAGGTAAGACCACTATCTTCTATTTTCAACATAAGTTATAAGATAGAACATATTGTGGTTTTATTTTAGAGTACCACCAACACATGCAGAAATGTTTCAGCACTGCCAAGTCATTCTTACCATGCTGGAATGATTCAGTGTTAATCACCTTTCTTAAAGGAGAAGGAAAAGAAAACAAGGTGTTTCCTGAGAATAGGTGAAGATTAAATTACTGGACACAAACTCAGGATTACATTGGTAGGTAGCAATCAGTTTATTTTCACCTGACACTTTCAAGTGATGTAATTTGATACTGTAAACCTGACCAGTTTTAAACAAGAAAGAAAATCAGTGCTTGATCAGCAGACTTGGAGCAGATGTAGAAGGGAACTAAGTGTATTTGTTTTACTATACTTCATAAAGTAGCTGGATCCATCAGATGTGTACAGATTGTATCTGTACTGTATGTCTTATCTATACACATATTTAAGGACAGATAAATCAGAAAAAATTATTAGCTTATTAGCTTAGTTATTCTAATCTAAAGCCCTGTGGTGTAGATGTCTCTATTCCTGTGCACAATGTGAAAAGTGTATTTTTACATTTCTGGACAATTATATTTTCTGTGCAGTATTGTATTTTGGCAGGCTTTGTTTGCCTCAGATGTGAAGGAGCTTATGTGTATTGTGTGTGTTTATGTATAAGTAGTTTTAGGTGAACAATTATGAATGTATCTGCAGATGTCATAGTGCACCTGAAAAAAAGCAGGGCTGAACATAAGTCATGACCCTGCTGTTGACATGCTTCATGCTCACTTTCTCATCTTTCCTCCTTTGCTTTTGTAAAGGAATGGGGTTTGAATCCATACAATTAGATGACAGCACTTGTTCCATGCTGCCACTTTCAGGAGCATGAAGTCACTCTGCACCTCTACTTCCACTCTCAGGTACTCAGGGTCTCTCTGCAGTTCCTTCTATGGCCACACTTTGAGCTGCTGGTTCTGGATGATGTGTTCACTCCTGCTCTTTTGTGTGCTTTTCGATATGGAAGACTTGCCTCTCAACAGGTGTTCTCCCAGTGAGTGATGAAACACATTACTGCAATGATGCAGTTCTTTGTAGTTATGATGTAGCAAACAGTTGGTATCAGAAGAGTTTCAAAGAGCCATTCTTAAAAAAAAAAAGCCATCTTACCAAAAAAAAAACCGCTAATGCTTGTCTGTAAGCTTCTGCAAAATGCTAGAATTACCCTCCAATGTCTCTTTTTGCTTTTGCAGCATGGGTGTAACTATGGTGACACTTTCTTTCTTAGTAATATTAGTCTAGTGCTCCCTAAACTCTGAGCAGAATATTAAATCAGATCTGATTAAATCGGGTTCCCTTGATAGAGCAGAAGATTGCTTAAACCTTTCTAATTTGTGACCTATGATTGTGCTCAGTTAAATGTGATATTAAGGTCAAGGTCTAACATAAAGTCACAGAGTACACCACAAATTCATTACTACATTTTAATTCATGTAGTGACACATCTAAGAACATGCTTCTTTACCTTTGACCCTCAGTTGTAAAGGAAATCCATCTGTTCTTACTAGGTTATGCAAACCCCTGGAGACTAGATTGCCAGGACTGCTAAGGATATAGAAGGTCACAATAAGGAGGCGTCTGTATAAATAGTCTGTCATTAATATTCCCCTTCATAGTGAATGTTGGCAAAAAAAATACAGACCACAATCAACAATGTCTCATGACAACTTTCAGAGCAGTGGACACATTGGAGGGTATCTGTAACGTCTATTCCACTTTGGTGTCTTGCTTAGGTACAATTAAGTGGACCAAATAAGGCGCCTAAATTTCCTCTGCAGTTAACCGCGACAGGTACCGTCAAGGCAGTGATTCACCACCAGTTAGATGCTGAGGAGGCAATAAAAAAACTGTCTTTGTTCTGAAAAACAGTGTATGTCAGCAAGATGGAATGGACGCTGAGCAGCAAGAAAAAAACGGACAGAGAGAAGAAAGTACTAAATTATAGTAACAATTTAAAAGTATTTTATGGGAAGAAGTCCTGTCCACAATTCTTTTTATGTACACCACATTTACTTGGCTCATTCTCTATATGAGTATTTTCAAAGGTTAAAAAAGAAGAGTTTATACTTTCTTTGCAGTAGCTATTCAGCTGGTACAAATGTTATGTATTTGGTCGTATCTTGTTCTTTAGCACTGTCAACCGCCTGTCAATCTTCATATTTGCAAAAAAGAAAATACACCAGCCACCCCACTGTGCTCAATGTGACAGCATTGTAATGTCAGAGGACCAAGAGACAGGTGATGGTTTATGATAGAAATAAATCTTTCATGAGAGCAAACTTGGGAGAATGGCATGCTTTTGTAGGGGATATATTGCTGCACAGCTATCACTGACAATCTTCTCAAATGCATCAGTTTCATAAGGCAAGGTTTTTATTGTGTCTAATCATGTATTGAGTCACTGAGGGGGGAAGGAGAAAGTATATGTTCTTTGTATACATATATAATATGTAATATATATGTGTATATAGATATATGCATGGCTTCATAGATATTTGAAAAGAATTAGATTAATTTAATGATCCTTAAACTGACTCCCATATTTATGGTACAATTCTGACCACTACACAGCATGCAAGAGTGCTTTGGTGCATTGCATTTTGAAACAGGACAAAATGCTTTCTGGAAAAAGACTTTAATTTGAATGGGAGGACTTGGTGTTAAACTGCATTTCTTGATATACAGTGGGATGTGGAATTTTTTGGGGTTCTTTTAATATGTTGTCTGTAACTTGGTCACAGAATAATTTCAAGTGTTTTTTCTGAATATGCATACAAGAGTCCTATCCTTCCAGAAACCCACACATCCTACAGTCAGCTAAAATCATTTGAAGGATTCTATTACGAGTTTTCTTGTAACAGTGGCCATCACATCCTGTCCTGTGAAGGTGTTATTTTCACAGTTACACAATTCCATGATAAAAATAATCTGTTAAGAACCAGACAAAGCTCACAACTCTCTGATTTTTATTTGTGGAAAAAGCCAGGATGTGTGTGAAAATTTCTGTTCCAAAAACCACAATGTCATAACGAACCTAGCAAATAGAGTTGCAATTCTAGTCTCCCCTCAGCTGTTTGTCTAAATATTGTATAGCAATTTTGTCATTCATTTGCTAGCCTGACTGGACATGAAATTGTGATTACAAAACTCACCCAGTTTTCTTCTCTTTAAAACAGAAGTCAGATAACTTAAAATGACTGCTCAAGCCAGTCACTTCCACAAATGTACAGCCTTGATTAGAAAAAAAAAATATTTCTTTTTTATGTCTTTCAAAGTTTTATGCAATTCTATGCTACCCTTTCCTCTTCTTATACTGATGATATTTTTCAGGTTCCGTGTTGTAGTTGCTTATTTGACCAGCACAACTGATGTGTGCTGTAGTTAGTTATGCCTTTACCATGGATCCATGGCAAAGGGTCGGCACATGGTCATGCAACCCAAAGGGCAGACCATGGGTGACAGTGTCTTTAGCAGCAAGGTAATCTTATGGCAGGCAAATTGTTTAGCTTGATAGCTGCTACATGATACAGCAGTGGGTTTTGAGGCTGAAGACTGGACAAAGAGCTGTGAAATGAAGGGAAAATACATGTCTCTTTAGTTTTACATTGGGAAAAAAATAAAAAGCCCATTCTACCTCTTGTGTGAAGATCTGTGCTAAACATACTGCAGAAATGCTTCACGACTCTGTCTTGCTGTATAAGGGCAGTGGTTAGGGTGCTTCAATGGACCAAAACACATAACTGCCTTGCATGCCACATCTATTTTAGTCTCATGGCACTAAATAGGAGTGCAGGTAAATAAAGAATGCACTGACGGGCAGATACATGGGAAGGATCCCAATTTGGCCTGGTCACAGTTGAACTTAGTGTTCAGTTAATTCCATCTACCAGTCCTGGAAAGTGAAACATATTATTTCATACACTCTTTTGTCAAGTAATCCCTACTAGTAAAATTGTTAAGCTTCAGTTTAGGGGTTTTTTGTGAGGTGGCTGAGTTGACAAAGTTCCTGTCTTTGATCTAAACCCTCAAATTTTGTCTTTTTGCACAAGCACATGTTTTCAGAGATGTATTTCTGCCTCATTTTTTAATAAAAGGTATGATTATTAATTTAAAAAGTCAGAGGAAGGAGCAGGAAGAAGGAGATTTCTCAACCCAAACAAATTCACTTTTTTTTGCCATTCTGTTTATTTGTATGTGGTTTTTCACGGTTTTTTTTAAACCCTCGGAATCCCATCTGGCAAGCAGCACAACTTGTCTCTTCCCAAAACTCCCCCTCTAGGAATGCTGTGTGATGCCAAAGCACAGGATGTGTTAATGTGAAGGCCAGAGCTAGCCTGCTCTGTTGTCAGTTCATCTCCTGCCAAGCCTTGCTCTCCACAGCACAGACACAGGCAGTGGACAGAAGTCAACAGACATAGCTCAGATCAGTAGTCAAAGGTTTGAGAGCTATCCAAATGGTCCAAATGCTCATCCAAGTGACCATGCATTTGAACAAATCTGCAGTAGTGCTCATGAACTGAGTCCAACAGCTCGCTCTAAGTTTTGTAGGCTTCACAGCTTTCCCTTTCCACAATTTCCCTTCCTTCTTCCCTTTTGCTAGAGCTACTGCCTACTTCTGTTTGTTCACCTATGCAGCCTGGGCTCTCCTCAGTCCCCACTAGGAAGCGGCTGACCTGTCCCTGCATGGCTCAGCTGTGCTGTGGCAGAAGCAGGGAGGTGGGCTTCCCATTCTCTTGGCATTGGAGCTTCTTCCTACATTTTTGCAGGCTGTGTGAACTCCAACCACTAGTATATTCCTCTGGCACTGAACAGTGTTGTAGCCTGTTGTATGTATACAAGCCTGGGAATTTGCTACAAGATCCCATAAAGGGAACTGCTGAAGATCAGAGTTCCTTTTTTGTAGGTTAATGGCTTGGCTTTTTTTTTTTTTCCACACAGAAGCCCTGTCCTGTGAGACAGGCAGAAGGTTTGCCACTGCTAGGGTTTTAAATAGAATAATCTGAGCCATACTAATGGCTGTAAGATAAAGTCTGGATATCACTACATTTAAGTCTGTGTAGTAATTTTTTTCTCCACACTGAAACTGAAGTCTCTCTAAATGGCCACCCTTCATTTGAGTTGCTTCAGACTGAGCTATAGAAGAGGATAATTTAGGGAAACACAATTAAATTCCTGTTTACTCACAGACTTATTGGTGAAAATAATCTATATTTCTCTCGGTATTTTATTAAGTGGAGAAAATTACTATGAATCTTACCACACTTAATAATAGTTTTAAAATAGCTGTGTGCTTGTAATTGATTTTATAAATGTCTGTGTGTATATATATTTACGCAGATATCAATTTTATCAAAAAGGGATACTACTCTATTTTATCTCTTTTCCTTTCTAGAAATTAAACCAAAAAAGAGACTAAGAACCAGAATAGAAAGCCCTAAATGTAAGTAGCTAATTGTATTTTCCCAACGAAAATGAGAGCCAAAATTATTTCACTGAAAAGTAGTGGGTCCTATTTTTTAATATTAATTTTTTTTTCATACTATGAAAACAAATTGTGGAGAAGTCTTTCAGCTGTACTTTCCAGAGGGTCTGCACACTTAGAAATTGTGATAATAGGACAATTGCATTTCTCTTGGAAGTAAACCTGTAGCCAAGGTGTTATTCAAAGGCTGGGAAATTGAAACACCCTTTCTGGAGAGTAATATGTAGTACAATCTCAAAAAGGTTTGTAGAAACTAAAACAGGATTTAAAAAACATAGTGTTACTAATAAATACAGGTTTCTTGAATATAGGTGTGTATAAAAGTCAATAAGAACTCCTGTAGAAAGTAATATTTACATATTTTCTCTTTTCACTTTAGATTGTACCTTTGGAAAGGCTGTTTTGTTCTGAAAGACAGTGATGGAAGAGTCTTTTGGTCTTTTCTTTGCCCTTTGTTCTTCCCCACTCCATGCTCTATCACTTAGCTTCCCCTACTAGTTTGTTGGCCCTGCTGAAAGGCTTCATCCCATCTCCAGGGTCTGTTTTCAGAAGTCAAGGAACACTGGAGAACAAGGACAATCTGTCCAAATGAGCCATCCTCTAATTGAGTCCCCTGCTCATACAAATTAGCATAGCTGTAGTGTCCTTAAAAATGTGTCAATTCTAATCATATTAGAACACTGTCCTTTAAATCTGCAGAATATATTAGTGTGAAAATTATAAGCTTAAGGCAGCTGAGATTTACTTAGAAAAATCTGCCAAGGATTATTCGCTTTTTCTTTCCTAAAATTAGCAACATGGATGGAAATCAACATAGTCTACAGACTACATGGAAAGCAATACCAGTTAATTTAACCATGCTTTATATGTGGAGTATAAAATTTTTAGGAGGAAGGGATGATAAGCAGGGTATGTAAGTTAGATGCATTGGAAAAGTGAATAAATATTACATTCGTTAGAGACATACGTGAAAACAGAAAGGAGAAGGCTACCATGAAAAGGAAAACAAAAGTTAAGTGATTAAGTCATCCATGTGGTTTTCTGTATCTTTTTAAATTTTGTCTGTCTTTATATTATTAGAAAAACCTATGAAATGAAAGATTTCAGAGCAAAACATTTTGTTGAGTGATTTGAAGAAGAAGAGAGCTGGGATATGAAACAGGCCTGAATGAGTGAGGAGTATGATGGTGAACAGGCTGGATAAAGTACAAGGAAATGACAGGGGGAGACAAAGCACAAAAAAAGCTGTGCAAATTAAGGGATCTCCATTTTGAAGGCAAAATTTAGATATGTAAATCAAAAGTAGGGAGTGAAAGAGTTGGTAAGACTTGTAGGCAGGATAGGCATAGTCAGAAAGATAATGAGACCCTTACTGTCTTTTTTTGGGTATCCTACACCCCTTTGTTAGGCTATAAAGAAGGTCAGAGTGAGAGAAAGAGATGACTTTTTGATATATATATAGTAAGAGATTAAGGAATAGATTTAAGAGTATTCATGTGGTCAATGAAATAAAAAATGAAAATCAAAGTGTGAACTGAGAGCACAGGACAAAAATAAGACACAGAATGAGAAATGTTGTTTATTCTTAGGTGTTTTGGAAGTCATATAGGTTTGAGTTGAGGGATGAGCATTCAAATTGAGAGCTACAGGTGAAGAGAGAAAGACAGGAATGATTAGGACAAAACAGATAGCATGAGCCTTTGTCACCTTCTGCAACTATTAATGCCATTACTGATTTTCATGAAGCTTCACTGAGCTTTGGATCAGATGTTCTGTGAAAAAAACCAGAGTCAGACAAGAGTCCAGCAAATGATCAGCAGAATGGCTGCTCTCATTTATCAGGAAAAATGAGGAGCATGAAGACAGCAATGCTGGTTGGTGACTTGTTATTGGAGGAGTTGAAATTAGCATGAATGGGATGGCTGAGAGATGAAAATTAGCTGCTGTGAGTTTACTAAAGAACCTAAAACATCCTGCATGTAGATGTCTGAAGGAGACAGCACCATTTTAATTCGCGTAGTAAAAAGAAAACAAAGCTGAATATAAAAGATTTTGCACACAATAACAAAAATCAACCATTTAAAAAGCAAAAAATATGAAAAAGACATGACTTCTGGAGGTTTTGACCTTGTCTACCTACTTTCTACAGATGACTCTGAAACAGGAAAATGGACTCTACTTGTTAAGCAGGTTGGACTGCCCACCTTTTCCATTTTTTTGCTAAACTTTCAGGTCTGAACTTCCCCGAATATTCCTCCCCTTTTATACAGATTGCCTTTAGCAGATTTCAAATGCTTTAACTTAAATATTTAAGTTAAAATGCACTTGCAGTAGTTCTCACTTGTCACAATGGAGTTTATATATTTTCACACAATCCAAACTGCCTGTGTAGATGAAAGCCAAGAGTGGATATAGAGCACTGGAATAGAACTTCACACCTCATCTACTTTTAAAATGTTATTTCCTTCAGAGGAGTAGAAAGAAAAGTACTTTGCCATTTATGTCTCTAAAATCCACATGCTAAAGAACTAGGCTATCTACAGCACGGAGAAGAAAATACTTATTAAACTTCATAATAAAGTGCACTAGCTACAAAGGAAGCTTTAATGGCCAAAAAACCACTGGTGTCCCAGATACGTGGCAGTTATTAGTACCCTACATCTTCAGAGGTGTCATATGTTTAAAACTTGATTCATGCCTTCATGAAACAAACACTGAATTCGTTAAAGTACTTTTACAGATATAACAGCAATGAGCAAAAGAACTAAGTGAAAGTCTTTGTTTATCATGTTTAAAATATTCAGGAAAATGAGAAAGGCCGTGATTCTTTCTGGTAAGAACCAAACAGGCTCTACCATGAGACATGAGAGACAGTCTTGAGGGTTGTACCAGCAGTCTGTGTGGCCAGTCATTGGGGAAACTTCCTCTGTAGCCGCTGTCATGGTCAAATTAAAGTGGAAAATTTTCGTGCTAGCCAACCAACCTAATCCTGTGTATTGAGGAAAGAATGAAAAATGTTTTTTAACTAACTAAAAAAGCTTTAAACAATAGCTCCATATGTATCTTTGAATTAATGTTTTCAAAATAATGTATATTAATTTCTCTTTAGAAATCATGTATCAAAGATTTAGAGATAGCCAGATATGTCTGTAAGGTAAATAGTTGAAAGTGAAGAGACTTGTCACATAATTTTTATGACCTCTTGTAAAATTAACACACGAATAGATTAAATACTGCATTTAGAGAATAATTTCATTCTCACTTCTGAGGATAAAGTGGCAAGTCTTTTGGGGTTAATTTGTCATTCACAGATTATCTGCTTTTGTAGATATGCAATTTTTCTCCACGTTCTTCAAGCTGGTGTTTCCTTCTAAGAGTCTATTCCCAAAATTGGATCTATTTGAATATTGCCAAACAGAAGGAAGTAATTGAGACTGAGCAGGAAAAGCAGTGTATTGTGGCATATGCAGTTCCTGGAGCTGTAAAGTTATCACCAAAAATCAAGAATATCTAGCAACATTAATGTTATTAACACTAATATTAGATGTTCAATATATCGTGGCTACAGAATTTGAGCATTCTTAAGCTTTCCTTCTAGTATTCCTTATGATGTTTTTGTTATGCATGCAAATGGTATCTTATGTAGTGTCAAACATTCCACTCAAATATCTTTTCTTCCACACTGAATCATGACTGCTTCACTTTGGTTCACTTCTAAAGCATACATTTATTTTTAACCATTTTATTTAAAGGTCCTGAGAGTCCTCCCTCTTGGTAGCTGTTTATTGCATTTGCTTTGCTCTGCCATGAGGCTTCAGAGATTATTCTTTGTCCTTGCATTCCTGAGACAACAGAACTTGCCAAGGTCTGATAAACATGCATGTCATGAAAACACTAGGAAGGGACAGCTGGGTCAGCAGGGTAATCCCAGCTGCCAGCACATTTAACGTACCACAGAGAAGTAAGAGTCGACAGCAGTGGGATGGGAAGACCAAAACAGTCCTTCAGCTGAGATTTCCCATCTCTCATCTGTACCTTTAATGTTATATCAGGGAGTTGCTTGCACTTAGATACATTTCCTACAACTGTCTGCACCTGACCCTTTGTCACCAATTATGTGATCTCAGCATTATTGTGTATCCTCTGAGAACTGTGGTATACTTTTGAGTGACTAAAGTGCTTTAGAACCTAATGCTACCTGAAGCTGGATAAGACTGGGTTCAAACAGGGCTGTGTGTACATAAGCCCTGTGAGGGAAGAATTGGAGGTTTTCTACTAATGTATGTCTGGATGTCTCTGGTGCTACACAGCTCCTGAAAATTTCCTGTGCAGAAAACACATAGAACTTTGTCCATTTAAAAATTCAACCGAGAGACAAACTGTTTCCAACAAAAGAATAACAAAAACAAATAACTCCTAACTGGAAGGAGGGACTGATATACAACAGGGTTGTGCTGCCATCCAAGCAGCCTTGACATGCTGAAAAGAGAGGCCAACAGGAGCCTCGTGAAGTTCAACAAGGCTGGGTGCAAAGTCCTGCCTGCACCTGGACAGGGGTGACCCTAGGAACCAGTATATGTTGGGGGACACACAGTTGAAAAGCAGCTTGGCAGAAAATGGCCCAGGGGGTCCTGGTGGACACCAAGTTGAACATGGGCCAGCAGAGTGGCCCTGTTGCAAAGGTGAAAGGTACCATGGGGTGCATTCGGAAGAGCATTGCCAGCAGGTCAGTGGAGGTGATCCTGTTCCTCTGCTCAGCCCTAGTGAGGCCACATCTGGAGGGTTCTGTCCAGTTCTGGACTCTTCAGTACAAGAGACATGGAGCTTCTGGAGAGAGCCAAGTGAGGGGCCACCAAGATGATGAAAGGACAGAAGCATCTTTCCTACGAGGAAAGGCTGGGAGTGCTGTGAATATTCAACCTGAGAAAAGAAGGTTGAGGGGAATCTCACCAGTGAATTTTCATACTCAAAAGGAGGGTGCCAAGGGAATAGAGCCAGGCTCCTTCCAAGTGACAGGTGCCCAGTGACAGGACCAGAGGCAATGAGTACAAACTGAAACACGGGAGACTTCACCTGAACATCAAGAAACACTTAATAACTGTGAAGATGACTGAGAACTGGCACAGGTTGCCCAGAGAGGTGGTGGAATTTTCATCCTAGGAGATATTCAGTAGCTGTCTGGACACAATCCTTGTTGCAGCATGGCCTGCTCGGCTGGATGGTCAGTGGCCACAACCTTCCCAGAAGTCTCACGCTGTCCGGCGGTACCTTGGTGCAGTGTGCGACAGCCAGTGGGAAAGGTACAGTGCCGTGCCTTCCCTGGAGTCCCTCGCAGGTTCCAAGGCTCCCTGAGCCTTGCTATCCTGGGTGCGGGCTAACACCTGCAGCCAGTAACTCCAGGGGCAGCTATGAAGCCACCACACGTACACCCGCTAATCCCACCCACGCAGGTGGTCGCACAGGCCCTCGCACAGTCGACGCCTTAAGATGGGGATAAAGAGCTGGAGGCGGACTCTCCGTATGATGTTCCACAGAAGGTGTTTATTCTTGGAGGGTCAGGGAAGGAGAGCCAAAAGTACAGGGTGACACAGAGTTTTATACCAAACCAAACGGGGGCGGGGAGAACACTGAAGGCCAATAACACGAGGGCAAGAGGGAGGAAAAAAGGCGGGACTACATTACACAAACCAGTGCGGGGAGGTGAGGGGAGGAGCAGGGGAGCAGGGTCAATGGGGCGTCGAGTGAGGGAGAACATTCTGGAACATAACCATGTACAGAACATAGATTGACAGGAATAAACCAACTGAATAGGGGGACACAAGTTAGCAGGGCCTGGATGGGAGAGACCTTCCTAGTCACCTTAGGGGGAGATCCTACTCTGGACCTCAGAGCCTTTATCCCATGCAATGCTTGGGCTCTCTGGGCCCACTGGCTCCTCGGTCCCTTATGTGGTTGGCCCATCCACTGCAGCCTCTCCTGCTGCCAGCCTAGCCACCTCCACAAATCCTGAGCAACCAGATCTAGGTGACCCATTTGAGCATGAGAATTAGACCTCTAGGGGTCTAATTATTTTGAGTACCTACTCATATACCACTTCATTCTAACTCAAATGTCAGAGGGGTTGGGAAACAGCAAGATTTTGTGCAGACTATCCTTCAAGTATTTCAAACCACACAGACTTAAGATCTTAAGTCTCTTTCTTGACAGTTAATAGACCTAAAGAGAGATTTCCTGGGTCATCCACTGTTTAGAGTCAGCTTCTTTGAACTCTTCATCCACACTGGATGATGGCTAGAGATTACAATGCCATCTGTGAAATTACAAGAATAAACTGTTATTGTTCCTCATTGAAACTTTGCAAAGCTTTCAGGATTTTGTAGGAGGGGAGAAGAACCCATTAGGTATCCTTACTGGGCTCCTCCTCAGAGAGGGGCATCTATTTGTGATCCTCAAATTTGCAATTTATTGGATATCCAGTGCAGTTCAAACTATTTCTACATCACAGGATATAGGAACCACAGATAATGAATTAATAATATATGCTCTAATGATTTATTGTACAGAAAAGACAAGGATGCAAGAAATTACAAACTTTGCACACAACCGCCATTACTTCATCAGTAACAACAGCAGAATCAAAAATATTGGGCCACAACCATCTGTGTTCTCTAGGGGAATGACCTTAGAGGCCAAGCTTCCTTTTTTTTTTGCTTTCTTTCTTTTTTATTAGAGAAAAACAAGTTTTATTTTCCTTGTCTCATCCAAATATTATTCATACTTCAGGATACTTCATTTGCCTGGCATATAACTTACGTTGTTATATGTGTTGGTGTAACTGAAGACTATTATAACACACACACACGACAACAGTCCTACAGTTGTGGATTTCTCCTTAGCTTTGGCAGTTCTCGACTTTTGAGCAGCTTACCATGTAAATTTAATGTTGCATGAGCACAGTTGCTTTTTGCATTTAATTTCTTGGAGCTTTTTGTTTTTCTTTCAGGAAAAAATAGGTACAAGAGTATGTATACATCATAATGTACATCTAAGACATATATGGACTTTGAAGGTTTTCAATTTGCAAATGATGTCATTGGTTTCTTAATTTCATTTTCAAGGTAGGTATGAGGGCAGTCCATGAACTCAACGGCTCTTGTTCAACACTGCCAGAACAAACAACTTAGAACCTTTTAAACAAAAACAACAAGAAAGCTCTTTCATCTCCACTTTGTACCTCATTTATTAAAATACCATCCATGTTAAAAGTACCACCTTAAACAGCACTAGCCCATTTGTTGCTAGATAATTTGTAGTAATGCTGTTTCAGTTAAACAATGCTCATTACTGTTCACTATCATTACATTCAACTGGTATGCTGGAAGACAGCATCTCCCATATAACAAGTTCAAATACAATATTTACGGCCTTTCTTTCCAAACACGCGTAATATACAAAGCATTGCAGAACTGCCACTACTTCAATATAGAGAGCACCAGTCAACTGCCTCAAAGATTTAATGGAAAGGACAAACGTTTATCGGATGCAGTAGATTACTGGTCTTGCACACCCTATCCCATAAACTGCATATGGTATCAGTGGATAGGTATAAAGTTCTGTTGTGGGATATATTGTGGAAAAATTCACAATAAATAAAGTTGTCTTCAAGGCACAGAGGGAATAAAACTAAGAGCTAATTCTTGTCTTAAGGGGAAGAGACCTCTAAAGAAAGAGTAAAGATTTCAAATTTCATATCAGCCATCCTACTGAATAACTATTATATTTATGAAGAAAGGATATGGTGTCGACAGTGTCTTTCAGACCACCCACCACTTCTGCTTTTCCCCGGCTTCCTCAACCTCAACCAATGCTGTTCACACTGGGCTCAGCGGAAGGAAGCAAAATCTGGGCTGGGTGCAAAACAGTTCCCGCCCTACTGCTTGCTTTGTTCTTCCAAGCACAAGGCAACAAATACCTATTTAATCCTTTACATGTTTGCAAAGCCTTACATTCAGGAAGGCTTTCATAAATAATACCTCCCCAATGAGTAATTATAAATGCTATTACACAAATGTGAGGAGCTAAATCTGTTTTCCAAGGTTACAGAGACAGCATGTTTCTCTAATGTTAGTGCTTTGCTCCAAATCCGATGGATACTTTATGTCCTATAGAGAAAACAGTAATGATATGTGATTTTATGCAACAGACACTAAACAAGCAAGACCTAGTTGCCATGTTCTCTGCTCATATGACTTCAGAAAAACTGCAGGAAAGAGCTGGTGAAAGAAAGCCATGTACATCACATGCATTTTTGACTGAAGACTAATTCACATGGGGTCTTCAAACATTTGCACATTTCCAACTCCATAACAATAGCTTCGGTTCCTCTTCTATTTCCTTAGGCAAAGACACCTTATTAAATTCTGTAATTTATTTCCTTGGGAAAAGTTTTGGGCTTTGTTTTGTTTTGGGGCTTGGGTTTTTCATTTTGTTTTGTTTTGTTATGGTTTATTGGTTTTATGTTGGTCGGCTTTATGTTGGTTTTATGTTGGTTGGTTGGTTGCATTTTCTGTTGTTTGTTTTGTGGTGGGTTTTTGGTTTGCTTTGGATTTTTATTCAATCAAACGAATACATTTCATTGTTACAAATTTCAAATAACTGAAAGGAATTTTTTTTAACTGTTCCAAGTGCTCACTTTTGGGGTGAGACCAAACATGGAAAGTTGCTACCCTAGAAAATGAGTGATCTGTTTTGAGTGTGTGAGTTTTACAGCCATACAAGTGCTCTGCTGTGTGTACATGCCTGTATTTCAAAGCACCGTATGTTTTATATAATGAGTCACAGCAATATCATCATGCCAACAAATGGCATGTTTTGTGTATTTATGTTCATTAAGTGGTGAGTCCAAGAATGATTTAACTGTTGCTTCTAGCCTTGATTTTGTGCAGTACACATTGGAGAGGCAGAGTGACTCAGTGCTCCGCTTGCCTGTCTCTGCGTGCAAACACCAGTCAGCTTTGCTGCCTTTCGCTTACAGCACTTTTCAATAAGTGCTAAAGAATTGCTTTAGGAGCTGGGGAAAGCTGACAGATCCCCTGTGAGATTGAATGAACACACTTGCCAGAACAGAAAGGAAAAAGAAAATTTTCTTGTTCAAGGCATGCATGCTTTGGCTTGCTGCTGTCAGGAGAGAGGTTCTGTAGGTGTTAGAAGTAGAAATGGGCTGCAGTTTAAGTAACTGCTGTTATGTACTTAGTAAATTGTAAGTACAGAGTAATCAGATTAAGTTCTGATCCATTTTTTTTTTTTCAGGGCACTTAAACCTAGCAGTACAAAACTCCCCTAAGCTCCAAGAACTCCAAGACCAAAATGAAATATGTTGACATTTTTGTAGTGAGTTGTGAAAGGTAGGTGACAATTTAAATCCTTATGCCCCATATGTGAGAATTTAGACAGATCATTTTCTTGCTTTGCAGTCTGGCTATGTCTTAAAAATGTATTCAGAGATATTCATTCCATTCTGCTGGTGTTTGTCAGTCCTACTGTTGGCTTACTTGCTAAGGACAGGGATGCATAAAATAATAATACTACTAAAAAGGCTTTGTGGATTGGCATGACAAACTTTCTCACAGGTGCAGTTCCATCACCTTTTTAAAATCTGTCTGTACATTCACTGGACACATGAATGCATTGAAACAGATTTCAGCTAAAGAAGGATTTCTCCTGTGCATGCATCTTAGTTTTCTGCTTAGACAATGGAAGCAATTCTGTCTGAATTAATATTCATACGGAGTCATTGTTTGAATTAGAATAATTTAAATGAGTGAACTTATAAACACACCTGAAGCAAAGAAAAAGTATTTTCTTTGCAGAAATACTTCATTAAACATTTTTACTTGGAAGTTGTTACCCAGGGTGCAGTAATAAGAATGGAGAACACTGAAAGGCCTGTGAAGAATGCTTATGATATTGATGTAAACTTTACTGTAATTCTTTATCTCTTGCTGCTGGCTTTTCAAATATATACTTGCTGAAGAGTACCTGGAGGAGACTGTCTCCTCTTGGCACTTTCAACTACAATTAGACATTCCTTCCAACTAGAGTCTAACTTATTAATTAAAACAGTACTGACATTTCCAGCAACTTTTCCATGGTTCTAGGATGAAAAGAGTTCATTGAGATTATTATTTCTCAAGATCTAGCACAGGTAAGATCTGTGTCTTCTTGTGAATTGGAATCAGGCTTTCAAAGGTGTTTAAATCTGGGGCTTGTCCATGGGCCTAAGCAAACTAAGGTAAATCCATTAAATATGAAGCAGACCCCTTTTTTAAAAAGTAATTTTATGTAAGCTAAACCATAGGAGTTCTTAAATAGCCAAGAATGATTGGAGGTGCTGTATCTGTTTGTTGATACAAGAATCTGAGATCAGGCCTGTCACAAGCGGGTTGTTGGTGAGGCTGTTCATTGTGGTCATGATGTCTGTTGGCGGCAGCATGGATGATTAGGAGCTATGATGTAGATGGGCAAAGGTTATGTGCAAGCAGTGACAAATCTGATCTGTTCTGCGTGGTCATGGAACACAAAACAAATATGTTTAAATTCCTCCGTTTGCCTTTGCAGAGTAGAGACCAAATGTAGCTCTATACACAGAGGTAGAGTGAGCAAATCACTGTGCAAGGAGGCAGCTAATTGCTGAACTTGATTGCAACTGCTAATCAGAGTCACAGGGAAAAAAAGTGTTAGGAATTAATTAGGCAAGGACCTTCAGAACAGCAGCAGGAAGCCTCCAAGTGACCTTTATTTACAGTCAGTTAAACAGAAGTGTGACTAAAAATGCCAAGGAGCAAATCAGATTATTAATATTGATTGCTTAAAGAAAATGAATAATTTAGGAGCAGTTAGAATAAATATGCAGTGACAGAGATGAAAGAGCACAATGTACTGCCTTTCCAACATTCATCTATCATGCAGCAGTACCCCTTCATACAGAAATGGAGAATTTCCACCATCACAAAACATAATTAGTTTCATGACCCAGCATGATTGCTGTATTGCTGCTACGAGAAGTGTTTCTTTATTATGATTTTCCCAGGGCAGCAAGATGTGAGGGGGGACACAGGTCTGCTGAACAGTAGCTTTGCTCTTGGAACTTTTCAGAGAGATCAAATTCAGGTACTATGGGATTAACTTTTAGTTCTTTGTCAAAAAATAGCAGAAATGTGTATGTCATTTTTTCAGAAATGCTGCTAGAGTGACCATTTTGAACAAAGCTTAAAAGCATCTATAAAATCTCTTAGTCCTAAATTCCCTCTCCTACTTGTCTACACTCTGGGGGTTTTTTCCACTCATTTTTAATCTATCTTCCATTTTGCCTAGTTTTAGTCTTATACACTAATAAATTGGCATAATAAGTTGTGGGCATGTAGGAATAAGTACTTTGGTTTTTTTTGGTGGACAGTTGTACAGTGATTTTTTTTAAAATTTACAAATTTGAATAATAATAATGTCATAAAATAGAATCATAAAGTTAAAATATTATTATAGCACGGAAAGTATAAGACAACAAAATATCTGTGTGTATATTTACCTCATCAGTCCCATTTTTCATAATCTTATCTGAAAAGGAAACTGGGTAGCACTACTCATGTATCTCTTGCCCTATTTTTTTTTATGTCAGCTATTTCTCTCATCTTATTATCTCCTATTTTTTTTTTTAGAAAAGGAGACAAAGATACATTTAACCAGGACAAGAAGACCACAAAAATATAAGACAAAATTGTTTCCCATAATTTTGTTTTCTCTCATCAATTACGTCCAGTGATTTTCACAACTGAAATTGTGCAGAAAGAGACGATTGCAAAATTTTTCTTTTTCGTTTGAGAAAAAGACTGTTGCAGAAAAAGTTTTCAAAGGGTGATGCTCATATTAATTGGGCAATATAATGGCTGTGTTTCGACTTTTACTGTTAAGGGTCTCCAAGGTGGTAGCGCACACTGTCATGGTGCCTTTGACTACACAGGGGAATTCCCTGTTGACTGTATTTTGCTGTATTATATTCATATAAATTAACATAAGGGTTTGATGACAGCATCCATCTGATGACTATGGCTCAACCTTTCATGATAGTTTGTGCCCTCATCCAGAGGCAATACATATATGGCACAGAAAAAACAGGTCAGCACATGTTTTATGTTCATAATGTGTCCATGGAGTATAGATCCATGGTGCAAAATCGTACTTCAGGCAACATTTTGGATAAATTATAGGGAAAAGTGAGCATTTAGAGCACAATCCTGCTCCTTCCCCATGAAAACTGCCTGTCTAAGGCTGTCAAATGTGAATGAACTATGCAATCTGTGCAGAAAGGAAACCTGTGCTAGTTATCCATAAACTCATATACGTGCAGTTCTGAGTAAGTACTGCTTTTCTTATGCAGGTTTGGCTTGTTAAATGGGGGAAGGTGTATCATGCAGTAAGACAAGTAGGAATACACTGAAATGTGTGGCATTAGGAGCCATAAATATTTTAGTTTTCGTTTTAACTACTACCACAGAAATAATGACTTTTAGACGAAAAAATCAGTTTGCATCTCAGATAACTGTTTTTATTTCAGATGACTTTTACTATTTGCATTCAAGTGACTGCTGTGGGTGCCCAAAAATTACAGAAGGTGATTAATTTTCTTGCTTTGGATATTCCTCAGTGAAACTGAGAGATGATATCAGCAGATTAATAATGCAAGTTAAGAAGCAATGAACAAGGAAGTCATGGTTTCAGTATGAACATAAATATATTCCAGCTTTGTAAGACCTGACTCGTGGCAGTTAGGCCCATTGATTTCAATGAAACTATTCAGATGAACAACTACTCACATTTTAAACATTAGTATGACAACAGACTATATCGTACTAGATTCACAGTGTGGTGAAAGAATGAAGTGCTGAAATTCAGCTCATCTATGTAGCTTAAAATTAAGCCCCTTAGCATGGAGGATACTCTTCATTAACAAACCAGTATTCTTCTTTATTTTCCTATGAATCATAGAAACATTCACGACATATGATGAACAGACAAGGAAAACACTAATGCATAAATAACATTAAATCTGGCATAAAGAGCTTGTCTTTGCATATGAAATAGGACTCATTTAAATGCAAATTTTTTTATGAATATTACTGTAAAATTTTAGCTCATATGACAAAATAAATTTTAGTTCATATGTGAACTTTAACTTATAAAGTGAATTACATCCTCATCTTAAGAACAGAATATATGTGGCAAATGGATGTTATTGTAAAATGAGTTGCTTTAAGACATACATAGCCTGACTTATGTCCACCCAGATTCATGCTATCTTTGTGAGTGTCCTGGTTTCTGGATGTCCATCAACCACAGAAGAATGTGAACAGAACAACGAGAGCAGATTAGATTAGTTTCGCTTTTATGTAAGCACACAAACATGCTTAGTGACCTCTCATTCTTTCAAAACCAGCTCATTATAAAACCCACTGTGAAGTTTGAAAAAAAAAAAATCGACAGCTCCAACTGAAGAGTGGTGCAGGACGGGGATAGCAGGCACCCTGCTGCTCTGGACAGGGTGGCATTGGCAGTGTGGTGTGGGAAGCCAGGCATGGCCCTCACCCACGCGATGTGATACCTGGCTCCTTTTCAGTCAGTGCTGTTCATCTCTCACTTTCATGAATGCTGTAATTATGCTGGTTGCCACTTAAAAGTCAGCGTTTGCCAAGACCTGTCACAGAGCAGCTTCTGAAGCACCAGAGCTTTGCAGGAAGCAACGGCAGTAACTGTGTGGTACCTGTGTGTTGACAAATGCTGGCTTCTAAATGGTGCCCACTGTAAGGAAGCCCTCAAAACCTTCTCTATGCCAGTGGGAAGTAAATGATTTTTTTTTTTCACATACCTTTCTGTACAGCCTTCCCCTCATGTGTGAAATGTCTGTAACTCAAGAGCAGTACAGGATCTTCCTGGGAAGTGCAGCCTCTGAAAGATCCCTTTTCAGGGAATATTCCCTATTTCTTCTCTGCTAACTCATTCCAGTATAGTTTAAATCAATCTGTTACAATTTACTCTTTTATTTAAATATATAGCTGCTATTCGAAGAAAATGACAGGAAGAAGACACAGACATTTAATGAAGTGCAAGCTAAGAAGCTTAATCACATTAGATATCAAATAATACCATTTTTTGTGGAGGTGTGTTCAAATTGTTACAGTAGTTGACAAATGGGTTACTGGTGGTTTATAGATGACGTGAGCACTGAATGAGCTGCTATTTGCTCTCACATGCTGCCAAGTCTTTTCTCTTTCCTTCCCGAAAGAGTTTTTCATTGTGCCACACAGTTACGTCAAGTTATTAGGCATCACTTTGTACAATGAAATGCAAATTTAAAAAAAAAAAAAAGAAGGCTCAATAATGCAAATATACTTTTCCTTGGTGCAAAGAAATGAGCCAAATTCTTTTAACAGAAAAAAATCCCTGTTTAACCGGCCAATATGATGTACTTGGTAATGGAGGGGGCAGAAGCAGACACTGGCTGAAGCAAGCGGCACAGAGAGACATCTGCCTGCTCCTTCTGTTCCAGTACCTGCCATCACCCAAATGCTGTCACAGCACTCAGATTGCCACAACTGGAGGGGTGGAAAGTAGAAAAAAGGAGGGAGTGAGATGGGTGAGCTAAAAATTAAGAATTTATAGATGGAAGGGCTGTTACTTCCAAAAATATTCTTTCTCTCCACTGCTGTCCCTCCCTCACAGTTTAGCTAATCAAATTGTAAAAGTACCTAAGCAAGTGGCAAAATTCCATGATATTTGAAACATGTGTCTTGAAATTAAGCATGTGTTTAAGCATTTTCTGAAACTGGAATAACAATAATGGAGCTTGGGGAATGCCAGCACGATTCATGAAGGAATCTTTAACATGGTGGAAAGGCTGTCATCGCTGCAGCCCAGCCAGCTCTCTGCAAAGTTACCTTTCCTTTAAATTGACTTTGGAAAAAGCACTTAACACTGAGTGTTAAAAAGGCACTGGCAAATCTGGAAACTGATTCCAGACACCCTGATATTTAAGCATGCTAACACTTGAGCAAAAACATTGATTATTTCAATGGAATTACTCCCCGGAATAACTTCTCATATGCAAATAGTATTTGAAAAATCCTATCATATTTAGAATAATGGTCTAATCCTGAATAATTCTGGGAATCCTTCATCTCATGAAATTTGTGCTATCGCACCACATGGAGTGGATCAGGGTCTTTGTGAGTCAGATAAATGACAGAGAAGCAGAGCAGTACGTGCACCACTCTGTACATAAGAGGCAGCCACAGCCCAGCAGACAATTTAATCTCATCCATTTTCCAAACCCAGCCTGTATTATTACAGCACTGACTGATGTCTTACTGTAATAAAGTATCATCCTTAAAATGGTACATGTTTCTGTTTTATCCCTTTGTTTGTACACAGATTAAAGCATATTCCCCATTGACTGTAACCTATAATTGAATCAAGCATTCTGTCACTGTCACGGAGAGCAGGATTGGCATTGGAGTGGTATATGAGCATAAGCAGCACAATGTGAAGATTAAACTTCATCTTTGATCTTCAGGCTGTGACCATCAATTTTCTGTTGGTAATATATAGAAAAAAATAGAAAAAATCGTGAATGAAAGAGCTGGAGAGGAAAAGAGGTTAGCTGAGGATCAAAGACACTTACCCTCATTTGGTGTGAAACTTTGATGCAAACCAGTTAGTTTAAATAGTGGAAGATTTTTATTGGTCAAATTTTTTCACATATATAAAAAAAACCCTTGGAGGGGAGATCATTGGATCCAAGTGGGTGAAGTAAACTGCTTTCTTAGTCCTTTAAGCTTCTGAAGTCTCAGCACAATTTTGAATGCAGAAAAAATCATCTTCCTGCTCTTTACATGCAAGTCACAGTTTTCTTATGGGTTCCAAAGTACCCGTGGCCTCAAAGCACTACTGCACAGCTGCTGCTACATATGTTGCTGCTGAAAGCTAAAACTTGCTGAAATAATCATTCCCAATGTTTGAAGAGAATGTGTTTTAGGCACCGCTTGGTGCATCTTGTTTCTTCAGGGAGCATGAAGTCACAGCACAAAACAGCAGCGACATCAAAAATTCAGGGTTGATGTGGGCTTTTGTTGTCCCCCCTCCCATCCCCACTCCAGTCTCTGGCAATGTGACGGACTACAAAAAACTGCTTGAATCATAAACCTTTATTTCAGGGTAAGTGATAGGATTGATGTTCGTACATAATTGTCCATGTTGGATATAAGAGCTGTAAATTTTTAATTTGTACATGAAAAAAGGACAATACAGGGAGCAGAGTGTAAAATGTTAAAAGAGAAAACAAAGGAAGAAGCATTTTTACACTATTCCACTATCATAGGATAAGAGATGCATAAAATATAAGCTAGTAGGATCAATCATACATACAGGTAAGATCAAACAAACCATATAGTAACCCTGAGAGACAGATGTCCTTCCCAATTCTTTCGCTCCATCAAGATAAATAGCTGCAGTTTGGTTATTCGACTGATGCAAATCAATAAAACTCTATTGAAATCTGCAGCAGTGTTGGGGCTTTTTTCTCCATGAATCTGCTTCTCAAGTTTGGCCCACTATAAAGTATTCTATGAAAGAGTAGCTCAATATATTTTAAATTCATTTTTATGCTCCTTTTTCTCCCTTGAACTTCAATACTGGCAGCTATGACAGACATGAGAAATGTTCAGAGAAAGAAACGGAGCAAGGAAAATATTGCTGTTCCAAACAGAAAAAAAAGACAAAAAAGAGACTTAAAAAGATTGGAAGAGGTGGGGTAAAAATTCTGGTTCTGATGCATCTGAGGCCTTAATTTGCCATAAAGCTAGGAGTGATACAAGAACGTTGAAGATCATGTGTCCGGACCTCACCAGAAGTGGGGAATACTTGTCTATTTTTGCAAATCAGACTCTTCTGATTTGATGGCTGACCATGGCATTCAGAAGCTAACTTTAGTCAGCAAGGTTGGAAAATTCCCAGCAGTGCATGGTGGATCCAAGTGTGTGGTGTTTTTACAGACACTTGTCTTTGGAACTAAAGCTGGAAGGTGCAATCCACACCTGTGCAAAACCCGTGCAAGAACTGAAAAGGGCTGAAAGTGTGGGTTTGTGTGGTGCTGAGGCTGCATGATGCTCCACTGCACAGGGATGAATTTAATCCACTGAGAAAAGGTCTATACACTGTATAGCAAGTCTAGTCATAACATGCTATTGAGGAGGACAATAATAAGGATGCAGCATCTGGTGGAAGGAGGGACACAATTACTCCTCCTTTTTTCTCTTTCAAAGACAGCCGCTCTAATTCTCTTCTGACACCATTTTTAATTTCTGATGCTGCAATTTAAGTTTTCAGGCAAACCCAAGGTGTGGCAATATAAATGGAGCCAGCTGTAATTCAGCTCAGTGTGAACTCTTGATTGTTTTTGAATATGTAATTGCAGCCACAGGATGGTGAAATCACATCGGAGTAGAAAGCCAGCATCCAAAGACAGTGCCTCTTTACACCAACAGAATCTGTACAGCAGAAAGGCTTTTCCACACAGGCTCATGCCGAGCACAGAAACCCTGCTCTGTGCATTTGAACCAGAGCTGGGAAAATGAGCTAACAAATGTTGCTCATGAATATTCATACACATTTTCAAAGGAAGGAATTTATCCATGTTGACATCTCATTTATGTTTGCATTCTGCCAAAGTGTAATCGTGAACAATCCAGTATGCACACAATTTAAAGTAAATTTTAAATTAAAACAATGGCAGCTATTAAAAATCCAATTCTTTCGTTGAAACTATGTGCGTATCACCCTTCGTAACATATTTAAACATAAAGATTACAAAGTGAAGATTCTGCCCAGGGTATCTTACTGGGACTTCTGACACCTGCAAAATGATCTCATGAGAACATTGATTCCTCTATTAGTCACTTGGAAAGAACAAGAATTTTGGCTTATGTGTGGACGTATTTCCACATTTAGCTATAACTCTGCTATATAGACCAGCTACCAGAGAGATTTAGTTCCCTGAATTTCAGAACTAGTCCAATGAAATTCCAGGTTATATATCAGCATAAATTGTTTTATTTTATATGGATTAATAAGTGTTTCTCTGCTGAAGACTGTGAATTTATAGTTTTGTGTACAGTTGGCTTATTCTTCATACAAACTTCCTCTGAAGATTTCCAGAATTTGGAAGAACCTTCACCTGTGCAGGAACTGAAACTTGACATTGTACCTAAAGGCAATGGAACCATCTAATAACATATAATCTTTGTGTCCTTTCCTCCCCAAACAATTCTTACAGTTCTGAGAATTTTTAGTAAAGCCACAAATGTGGCTTCATTGAGGAGTGTAGAATCAGCCCCTACCAGCAGCAGACTGACAAAGAGTATTGTTGTGAATGTGAAGTTGAACATAAACTCTGCAAAGATTTATTTGCCAAAAGCTCTACTTTAAATCCATACTCTCAGGACTATATCATGTGGCTACTATTTAAAGACACTTCTCTTCTGTGGCCCGTAGCTGGAATACACACTGAAGTTCATGTTTGCTGTCAGTCAAATAAATGCTTTCAATTTTTCATAACAAGCTGTAAGTGTCTGCTAGCTTAAAAGAAAACAATAAAAAAAAAAAGAGACTGAGAGAGAAGTTATTGCAAGAAGCAAACTCCAATATATTCCAAGGTTAGTGCTGTACAATTAATGGCATTACCAAATGAAGCTGAAACTGTAGAGTCTGCAAAAGGATAATAACAAGGATTAGATATGCACTCTCTTTTTCATTCATGTTCTTACAGTTTCTTGTGAGCCTAATTCAAGTCAGGAGGGTTTTTCCACATGACATTTTCAAATTCAACTCTGATCAGTGGCAAACAGTGCATGTGCCCTATGGAAAAACCTCTTACCATATATTGCTACAGAAAAAAATAAAAATCTTGCTCTACTCTTTTTTCATTAAAATTGCAGTCGGATACGTTACATTAGAAAACTGGGAGAAGCATTTTCTGCTGGGACTGGCACAGTGACTGTATGCATTTTTTCTCTCTAGGTTACCTTTAGTAAGGTTTTATTAATGGAAACAGACACATATTGCCAAAAAAACTGTTAAAGATATCAGGTGTGCTTCACAGTCTGTAAAACAGTGGAACGTGGACAAATGCTGTAAAACACTTCTAAATGAATCCTTCTGGCATTAGACTATTCTGTGATAAAAAAATTCACTTTAGCAAGTAGGTCAGAGTACAGTTGCTAGAAGTAAGCAACCTGAAGCAATGCAGGTTATGGTTTTAAAAGCTATCAAAATGATTTTGGATTAATCACCTTCCTGCCAGTGGTAAAGGTTGTTTATAGAACATACTTAAAAAAAGATGGAACCTGGATATCTCTAATCTCCTACTAACCTTCTACAGCAAATAGCAAAGCATTAGCTCTGTGTGCATTTCTGAATCCAGTTTTTAATTTTAACTTTCCCATGTTTACATGAACTTTGGTTTGCTTTTCAAAAACCTCACAAACAATTCCTGCAGCTGACCTGTGTGTAGTGGTGAATTTCTCTGTATAGTGAGTATTGATGAGCTGAAAAGTTCAGTGAACAGGAAAATTCAGCTGCTTTTATTGCCAGTGTGACAGGTTACTTTATTACCATGCCTTTCACAGCAATTTAACAGTTACCCTGGTAACAGATTCAGTGAGGTAATGGGATCAGAGGCATTAGAGGAGAGGAAAGGCTAGCAACAAGAGAAAACCATCTGCTGGCTTATGTTCTCGGGGCTGTTTGCTCACTGCGAGCTCCTGACAATCATTGTACTTGGATGTAAATGAGGCAGGTTAAACCACAGGCCTGCCCTATTTAGCTGTACTCTGGTGATTTGTCTTTCTAATTCTATTGAAATAATAATCAGGATTTGTTTCTGATTAATTAACTAACCTTTTGGTAAAAAGATTAGATAACGAAATTGCTGCCTATTCAGAGATAATGAGATTTTTATTACTCTGTCAAAGGGAAAGAGAAAAAAAGTGCATTTATGTGTCACCAGCCACCATGTCAAGGGAGAAAAATAAAGATTTAAATCTTTATGTCAGACATTTATTTCCTCCACAGATTCAGTGTATATTGTATTCTGTAGGTGCACATAATCTTGTTTAAAAGTTTTCAGAAAAGCTTTCAAAGCACCAAATAAAACACTAAATATGTTTAAACCAATTTGTCATTAATTTGTTTCAAAAAATTCTCCTTATGGAAAAGAAACCCTCGATGATTCAGAAATTCACCTGTACTGTGTGGGTGTATTTATGTAACTGTAAAAATGTGGAGAAAACAGTAAAATTTCTGTGTGAGCACTATAGAGTGACATATGTACGTAGGCTACTATTATATCTTGCCTAATACAGTAGTTACAGTAGAAAATTCATTTACATATAGAAGATTTACTTGTGTGTTTTAAATACTGTGCAGCATACTGGAAGCTTTTATAATTAAATAAGAAATATTAACAAATCACCGCATTTAGAGTCTCCTCACAAAAGGCTCCTTGGGAAGAGGCAGCTTCCTCCCCTGACAAATGACCCAGACCTTCAGAATGTGCCTGCCAGACCCAGGTGGCTGAGGCTGCAGCCTGAGTGGTGCCTGCCCACCAGCACCTTACTCCTCTGTGGTTATCCCTGGCAAAGGACATAAAACACCTAAAAACTTGCTCCTGGGACCATGAAGCCAGCACAGCTGTGAAACATGTTAACCATGTATTGGCAGCACAGCTGTGGGGCCATCGGCCATGCCTTGCACCAGTGGCATAAAGGCAAACTCCTGGTGAAAGAAATGCAACAAATGAACAGCATTTGCTGTGCCAGGTAGGGTGCTCTGGCTTACCCACTGCAAGGAGAGCTTTGTGCTCTGCCAACTCTCAAGACAGTAATCGTGATTTGTTAATTAATAGATCTCTACAAACAATTGTGATGAGAGCATTTTCTGTCATGCGTACAAAGCAAAAGGAAATATACGACACAGCAGAGCATTTTGTTGCAGTGGAGCTAATGAATGCACTCTCAGATTTGAGGTGACACTTACAATGGTGGCTTTTGGTGTGCTTCATTACTTTTACTGTTACATGTTAACATGAAAGGCTCTCATGTGCTGAAAGTCCCTGCTTTTCCCCAGCGGTGTATATAGCTGAAAGCCAGCCAGAAGAGCGACCCAGTTAGAGAAAATGTCTTTGGTAAAGAGATCTGATGCTGAGCATGTTCCCCCCCTGTTCCCCCAAGGGAATCTCATAGCTTCTAGTTGCTGATTACTCAGTATGGTCAGCATTTCTCCCTTTCTGCCCAGGCTTTCCAGTGTTGCAGCCCTGACAAAGGATGCTTTCTTCTACCAACAGAAAATTGTATCCCGTCTCCCTGCCCTTCGAAACTTCTTACTACAGGTTTTTGGCCCCTGATAGCCAAAATCGCTTGAAAGGCAAGGAAGCCTTTTGGCTTAGTAAAGCTTTTCTTCTCCATCTCTTTTTCTCCTCCACCCATGTGAAATTTAGATTTAATATTAGTAATTATTATTAAAATTAGCAAAATATTATCACAGTATCTCATTTAAGGAGAATAACTATAGTTTTCCTTTTTCCAGACAATGACATCTGCAGCTCTACATTTCCATGAAATGTCTATACTTAACAAAAACATTACTTCATTTTCATGGTATTTCTTTTGTGCCTAGGAGCAACCCTGTAATTGTTCACTTCAATTACAACATTACTATTTTATACTGAAACCCATTTTATCTGCATGCCAGCTTTTTATTTGTTTTACCAACTATATCTATTTCCATTACTGCAAGGCTGATGGTTTGTCTCAAGAGGAAATCAAATCCATTAATTCAGAAATTTCAAGCACGGCTGCCTCTGCCATAAGCAGCATTTCTTATGCTAATAGCAAATGTGCTGAGACTGAAAAGAACTGACACAGCTCTGTTTTTTATCATAACTTAAGCGTTTATGTAAAAAGGCAAATCCAATAGTACTAGGAAACTATAAGTGTTATTATATATAATTCACTTTACTGAGAACTGCATACAGCCTGGTTTGTGCAACTGTGTCTTAAATCATGCTGTTTGTGGTTTTAACTCACTTGACATTTGGGGTCTGCTTTTGATCTCTGGTACCTCAATGAAAATCTGCCATTGTTCATCTGGCAACAACACAATTATTTTAGATTTACCACAGGCAAACAGAGATGGGGATGTGTTCAGCTTGCTTATTGTATTTCATCTCACAATCGCAACATACTAAACTAGCTTTGGATGGTTTGTATTTACAGAAGACATATTATAGCAGTAGGACATCTTTTTTTCAGCCACAAAAAAATAGCTGTTTCAAAGCTAATTTAGGTATTTCTAGGAAGCTGCACCCTTCCAGTACCACACAGAAATAAATGCATTCCCCACTTCCCACTGCCTCCTCATTTAATGCACTTAGTCCTGTTGTATCACATGGTCTGTGTTCAATTAGATAGCTTAACAAGATAAACTCTGACTTTGACCCAGAAAAAGCAAACCAGATTGCTGCTGAATTCAACGTAAGCTTTTCCAGGCTTTGTGACCTGTTTATGTCAATGAAAAATGCAAGAGATCCTTATCATGAGGGCCAAATTGGTTTCTGAGGGTTTGGGTTTTTCTTAATATATGTGTGCACAGACAGAATGTACAAGAAAACTGTGCCATTCTTGCCCTTCATTTTTGCAGCAAAACCCTTTAGTGCTGTAAATCAGATCTCATTGGGAGATCTTACACACTAGCCACTGATAAGCTGTTGAGAAGTAGACAGGGCTTTTAGGAATTGCTGAACCATGAAGCTGACCTGCTTAGTGTTTTGTTGTAGGCTATTAAATCCAGGATCGGTGTTTTAAGATGATTCGGCTTTCTTCTTCCCTTGGCCTGGTTAAGCAACTCTACTCCCAACTCATTATTTAGCTGATTAAAATAAAAACTAAAATGAGAAACCTGCTGTTTGAAAATCCTTCCTTCACCCATCAAATTAATGAGAGTGACTTATGCTGACGTAGTTTATGGGCTTAGCAATTTGACACTAATTTTGCAACTGAGAAAAGATTTACTAACTGTACACACCACTCTGCTTTGGTGGCAGTGGAATGACATTCTTTTCTCCAAAAACAAGCTCTACATCTTTCGTAAACATGTGTTATTTGGTTGCCTCATTGTAAATGGATCCCAGTTGGGTAATATGACTTCTTCCCACTAGCATATTGACAATTATGCACCAAAAGACCAAGCAAAAAGATTATATTTCAGCTGGAGTGCTTTCATTTTCAGATTTTTTCAAATGTTGTAAATATGTTTTTCACTGTACCTGTTACTGCCTAGTTAGAAACATGCTGGTTCTTTGCACATCTCTTTCATATTGAGACAGAAACTAAATGTACCCTTTTATTTTTTTTTGTGTTTGACGAGTGTTAACAAGTGCAGCATTTGAGAAAACCCAACCAAATACAGCTCTGTAGCTGTTGCTACCAAATAAAGCAAAAGCCACCTGGTTACTAAGTTCAATGGGGCATCATTTCTTTGTGTGGCTGAAAGAAAGAGAAGAAGAGAGAAAAAAGGACTCACAGACACGTGGAAGTAAATCTTACTGAATCACACTCAGGAGACAAACCCATAATGTGTATGTCATATTTATGTGTGTGTGTGTGTGTGTGTGTGTGTGTGTGTGTATATGCAAGTAGACATATCTCCCACCAGATTCTGTTCAGTGTGAACATTATGGCATTCAAATTCAGGAAGGCAAAGAAAAGTATTTATAACTAGAGATCACTCTGCTACAAAATGCAATTTTTTTGAGGTCTCACATGTTTGTATCACAAGTACATTTTTATCCCCATTTTATCTGGACCTCTGATGTAAGTTCAACTGCCATTGGGGCTGTTTTCACATGATCACTCTGTTTATTTTGGGATTTTTACCATGACTTAGAATATTTGAGCTTTCATTATAATGGCCTTATTTAATGAAGCTGTCTGGTTTTAGTTTTCTCATAGTCAAAAAGGAAAGGTGTGAGAAGCAAAAGAATCACAAAACAATAGGGGCCATCACATTAGCATGAAAAAGGAATTAATTTGTATATCATACATGCAAGTACTTACGCTTTTCAGGAACAAAATTTAATTACTGTGCAATCTTTTCCCCTGTCTGTTAATCTATTGTTCTTTTTGTAATTGCTCATTTATTACTTTTAACACAGACAAAGAATCAAATTCAAAATTCAGCTTCAGTATCCTGGCCCCATCAGAGGTTTAGCACTGGTTCTCGTTATAATTTCAACAGTTGTGCATGAGACTGCTAGTATTTCCCACATTCTAGGTCAGCAAATTTCGTTTTCCTCCATGTATTTTACAGGCTCACATTTCAGTATAAGCCTTATGTGTGTATTCAAGCTTGAGATGATAAACAGGCTTTTAGGGCCGTCAGATCACAAGGTTAAAGGTTTGTTGTTTGGGATTTTTAAACAGCATTCCCACAACTGCTGCTCAATTTGCTGCTGTGTCCTATCTGCAAAATAGCGAAATAATAACTCTAATAGAAAATAACATTATGTCCTGCTGTGGGACTACTTCCACTCTGCCTGTAAAAAGGAACATAGTACTTTATTACTGAGAAATCATGTGAAGCTACTGCAGGGAAATCTAGATTATTTCCACAGTAATTACTGATTTCTAGTACCATAGCTATAAATATCTGTGCTAATACTACATGAACTATATGCCTTTAGAACAGCAGTTTCTTCAAATGATTCTTTCCAGTTTAGATGCTGTATTCCTCCATTAATCACTTGTCTTCTGGTCAACACTTGCTGATTCTGAAATGACCTATTTAATTAAAAATGCATTTTTAGGTGCATTTTTTATATAGTTTAAAGAATAATGAGACTTCTTGACACTTTTTCAGATATATTCTACAAAAGAGAGAGCTACTTTGCACTCAAGGATTCGCCTAGAGTGTCCCACATTTCCCCTAAAATATCCCACACTCTGGGTGTGATTCAGCTCATGATTTTAGACATTAAAACAATGACATCCTGCACTGGTCATCCAGTTACTGGAAAAAGACACCAATATTTCCAAGTGGAGGTTTACTCCCTGTGCTTTTCCTCCTTGGTTATAGACAGAGCCAGATTAGTTAGCCTACAGGAGACAGCTCAATTCTATGTGGGAGCGCATCTTGCTCTCTGCATTACCGACGGTGTGTGAGCCTGGGTAGGCTTTTGGGGCGGCTGTGTGATCATTAGCTTAGGACAACCTCAACTAATGCCTTTGTGGGGCTGCTATCCTAATTTAAATTGTTTATTTCCCCTTACGCTGGCCTTCAGAACTCAAAATATCCTTTTCTAGTCTAACTACAACTTCTGATAAGTAGTGCATGAGAACATCAGTTTGCTCAGTTGGTCAGCAATGGCCAGTCATCTGTAAAGCTATTTACATGATATCTGAGAGGTCTGTTCTCAAATCAGTGCACAAACAGAATTCCCATTAACAGTAATACAAGTTATGGACAGGCATGAAAGTAAAGAAACTCCCTAATTAGAAATAATGAAACACCAGACTATTACAGATTTGAAAGGCAGTGGCACCCATATTTACCTCAATATAAAATGAACACAAAAACTAAAAATGAAACATTAAGCTGGTAAAATCAGGTAAAAGTAACTTGGAGCTTGAAGTACTATGCAGCCCTACATGAAGTGCCTTCATCAAGACGTGCAGATTTTGTTATGCTCCTGCAAATTTCTGCTTTACAAACATTCACTTTGCAAGATGAATTGGAAAAAAATATGTGTGGACTTGAATATGTCTTTTTTATTTAACACAAAAACACACAAAAGAAGAAAACCTAGGGAATTTATGTCAGTACACAGGGAGTTCCTGATGTTTGAATGCCATCAAGATACTGTTGGAAACCATGCTAGTTCATGCCTTTCACAAAGTCATCAAGCATTACTGTAATTGTTTTTATTTCTAGTTTTTTGATAATTGTTTTTATCCCAGCTACTTGTGTGGGAGTGCTCCTTTGGAGATGAATTTCTGTAGGATTACGGTGATGAACTACTCATGGTCAAGTTCTGCCAACTTATTTCTATTTCAGCTTAAAGAAGACTTTTCCTTAGTGGTGTTAGATATACATTATATTAATGTGTTTACAGAACACATCCTTCATTTGTTAGGCTGAGGAAGACAATTGTTTTTTAGCATTCGCATGTTAGATAGACTGTGTTTTATATATTGTCCACCAAGAAAACATTCTTTTCAAGGCCATGCTAGAAGACCATATTAATTTTTTCTAAACTTATCTTACAGGAACGTGGGTTCAGAATTGTTTTGCAGAAAAGTTCTCAACATTGATTTGCAGATTAATACTTCCTTTACAGTAATGTGTTTTGAAATACACTAGGTTTTAGTTGGTTTTGTTCCACAAAAATTTATATTTGTAGCTTGTAGTCATTCTCTTTTAAATAAATACTTACATCTCTTTGTTTCTTCATATGCTTAAACCTGATAAGCCCACAGCATGTTGCAGAAATTCTTGTTACCTTCAAGTGCATGGCCTTGACCTTTGTATCCTTTTTCTTTGCATAATAAGTCCTCAGAGTAAGCCAGTTTGTTAATGAACCTACTATGCAATGATAAATGTTTCCTATTCCATCCTCTTTGAGAAATATGCTTCGGTTTGGAATATACTGCTTGGAATATTACACCAATATTATTAACATAACTATCAAATGAAACCAGTCTAAAGCCCAGGTTATCTTCTTCTGACTAAAGAGCTGTGTTCAAGCAACCTGTGGACATTTCCATTTATCCAGTACCTCAGTATTCTTACAGTTCTTGCCTCTCTTTGCACTTCACTGAATATGCTTACAAACTTTTAAGAAATACCAGTAAGTTTGAAATTAATAGATATTCTGCAAAATCCTGGTTTTGGAAATAGCTTGCTCTTCAAATCTTAACTGGAAATATTAATGTTGGTATTGATTACTTCAGTATTTAAAACCTGAACAATTCCTTATATTGTTATGTTCCTTCACTATATTAAATTCTTAGCAGCATGTTTTGTTTAAAACATATCACTACTCATTTGAAAATTCTCTTCATAAATATTCAAAAATAGCTGTTTAGGTTATTCTGTTTCAGCACATGTGACTCCAGTACATTTGTTCTGTTGTACTAAAATGTCTGTGAAAAGCACAAAACCAGTCACTTAGAAACAATGAAGGGAGATTTTCATTGCAGATTTTCTATTAATGGTTGGAATTATTTTAAAAGTATTAATCTCACTACTTTACATTGACAGGAACAAAGTAATAATAAGTTTACATCTATATAAAGCTTTGGCTTTGTTTCACCTTGGAAAGGTTGAGAAAACCTAAGCTTTTCTGCTAAATTAAAATGGCTTATCTTGGCAAATATAAATCCTAGACCCTGACAGGAAAAGAAAGTGTGACAGGCTGATGGCTAGACACTTTTTACAGAGGGCCGATGATTTTGTTTAATTCAGAGCCCATCCCATTAGTAACCTTGGGACAGTGAGATTTTCTGGGAAAGGTTTCTAAGGTAATATGGTGCTTGTTTTCTACCTTTGTTCACATATTTTATTTCTGTGGGTCATGTGGAAATAAAGACTATTGTATTGAGTAACTTGTGTTTGGGAAATGCTGGAAAGAACACCCTAAATACTGACCTCAGAAGAAGCCAAATAATAAATAATGCAGTTGGACTTCAGGATCCAGTTCGAAACAGAAGACATGATTTCTTTTTCAGACTTCCACCGCAGATTTTGTAGCACTGAGAGAACTGTATACTTAGTGTTACTATGTTCATGGTAGTTTTCTAAAGAAACTACATTTATTTTAGCTCTCTTTTGACAATATGTTTAGAATTGCTGTTCAAATCATCTGCCTTTCTTTATCTGCTGTATATGCTATTGATGAACGCACATGACTAGGTATGTCCATCAGTAATATAATTTCTGTATCTGGAATGGACAGTGCTTTCTAACTATGTCAGTCTTCTTTTTCTACTGTTAAACATAAAACACTTTATACAAATAAATATTTTTTTTAAAAAATCGATAAAACTCTTTGCTTTCCATAAAAATCACTTCTCAAACAATTAAATACTTAAATTCCTTGGACCATCAGTTAATTTTTGCTTGGTTCATCTGAAATGAGGAGCTGAACAAAATTTTCATGGAAGATTTCAAAGCTACAAGCCATTCCTCTCTAGGGAGCCTTAATATGTTCATGACATATGCCCAATTTCCTTACTGATGTAGAAAGAGTGTTTAGAGATGGATAGATCACTTGAAAGAGGAGGAGATATTCAAGCATCCACAGGGAAGAAATAAATAGTTAACTAATGTCTCTTTCACTTGTTTTGCTGATATCATATGTCTTCTGTATTTCTTTAGAGGGTGAAACTATGCTAATTTATCCATTATTTATTAACTTTGAAAATTTGTCAATTTTGTTCCCTGAGCCTCCATAGTCAATGAAGTCAGTGATAGCTGAATCTCCAGTAAGTACAATTTCTAAGTACTGTCAACTTTCAGCAACTAAATAGTTAAATAGTTTGAATTTATTGAGAATATTCCAAACTTAGCTTTCCCCACCTTTCCCCCTTATTACACAGAAGCAAGACCTACAATATCATTTCTAGTCCTTTCAACTTTACAAGCTAATGCATTTCTGAGATTTCACCAGACTTAGTCTTACTAATTGCTTTGAGCAAACACTGCTTGTTCCATGCTGTTCATGACACTTTTAATGCTATGTGAGATTAACACTTCTTAGCCTTTGCAAGGTTTGTTTTTGTTCCTTTCTACTTTACTGAAGTGTGACATTGTTGAAGAGAAAGCCCTGAGAAAGACTTTTTACAGCTGCTGTGCTCTTCTGTAGGCAGGCCTTGTGGGAAACCTCTCTCTTTTTTTTTTTTTTTTAAATCTGTTAATACTATAGCTGTCTCCTGGATTTTGGAAATCATGTTTAAGAAAACTAAGTGGTACGTTTGCATTTATACCCTTCATTGCAACAGATGTGTCCAGTCCTTAAATGCATGAAGAATATGCAATAAATTAAAAATCTGATTTCCTTAAAATGAACTGAAGGAAATAGTTCTTAGTCTTGGATGCTTTCTAGCAAGTCATGCTTTATGCTTCTTACAGTGCATTGAGTGTGGTCCAGCCCAGCAAAGTTAGTGGAGCATTGTAGCAAAGCTTGTCCTTTCTTAAAACCTTGCACAATCTTACATTGGTCATAAACTACTTCAGTAGTGCCATGACACAGCAACACACCTCAATTCACCTTTTGCCTGGGAGTATAAAAAGATAAGCAAAAGGTAGAATATCAGTGTGCAGCAATTGATGTTGGCTGAAGATTTCTCCAGGCTGTGGTAATTGCTTGCTGTTTCCTTGGCTGCAGACCAGCTGATGCTCCTTCCAGGTCTCTGTACTGAGGGCATGCACTGATGTACATTTTTTTATCATTGCTTGTTATGCTGTTCAGGCCAGTAGAATGATCCCAGCAGAAATTCCCCTTTATGAACTTTTTCTCCCTGACTTCTATACCAGAGCATTTCAGTAGCATTCTTTTTTCTACTTGTCTGCAAGAAAATTTTAAAGCAAAACCAGCAAGTACATCAAGACACCTTCTCAACACTTTTTTGTGAGTGTTCAGAAAGCCCAAAGCTTTGTGCAGCTCCAGTGACTGTGGATCAAATCTGTCTACATCCAGGTTAGAGCCTGTGAAAAGGTGTGAGCAGGATTAGACAGTACAGTGCTATAAAATCTTGCAGCTCTGTTAAGTTTGGCCTCACACACCCGCATGAGCCATGTCTCAGCTCCTGTAAGCCAATAACTTACTTGTACCTCCTCTGAAGCAGAACATTTGCCTCTCTGCTCCAAGACACAAATGCTAGCAATACTGACTTGAGTGGACCTGCCACTGGATATTGGAAATTCAGTCTTCTCAGGAGCCCTCCAAGAAATGATCAGAGCTTTTACTGCAACATGAGCTGCAATGCCTGAGCTTTTACTGCAGCCATAACATTTTGGATTCTTGATACTTCCAATCACTTCTAAATACAATTTCCAGACAACAGTAAACACACGCAAATTTGATTTGTTTGTAGTTAAGAAATGCCCACTGTTTTATTGGGACACAGGTAGATGTGCATATCCAGGTGCTCATCATCAATGGGAGTGCAGGACAAGCATGCCTTAGTGCCTGTGTTGGTTTTGCAGGGCCGTGGCTTCTGTGAGAAGCTGCTGGAAGCTTCCACCATGTCCAGCAGAGCCAATCCCTGATGGCTCTGATGATGCCTCTGGCCAAGGCTTGGCCAGTTAGAGGTGATGGTAAAGCCTCTGTGATAACAGATTTAAGAAGAAATCATAACAAAGTTGGTGGCTCAGCCGTAATTTTCCAACTAGAGAGGAGTAGGAGTGAGAACATGTGAGAGGAACAGCAATGGAGGCACCAAGGTCAGTGCAAAGGAGGGGGAGGAGGTGCTCCAGGCACTGGAGCCAAGACGTCCCTGCAGCCTATGGTGAGGACCATGGTGAGGCAGCTGTGCCTCTGCAGCCCATGAGGGTCCACGGGGGATGCAAAGATCCACTCACAGCCTGTGGGGGAGGTGCCCATGCCGCACCAGGTGGATACCAGGACGCTGTGGTCCAGCGGGAGTCCCATGGAGAGAGAGGCCTTGCTTCCAGGCGGGAGCAGCCGTCCTTGGAGGACTGCACCCTGTGGCAGAGTGACCCACACCGCAGCAGTGTTGGGAGGACTGTCTGCCCGTGGGATGGACTCATGCTGCAGCAGGTTTGGGAGTGCTGCTGCTCGTGAGAGTGGACCCACGCTGGGGAAGTTCACGGAGAACTGTCTACCGTGGGAGGGACCCCATGGTGCTGCAGGGAAACGACTCCTCTCCCTGAGCAGCGGAAAGAAGATCTTGGGTGATGAACTGACCAAAACCCCCACCCTGTCTCCCTGCGCCATCAGTGGGAAGGAGGAAGGGGTTGGGGGGAGAAAAGAGTGTATTTAAGGGCTTATTTTACTTCTCATTCTTTTACTCTGATCTTGTTAGTAATAATTCACTTTATATCATTAAGTAGAGCCCGTTTTGCCCTTGAAATGTTTTCTCCCAGTCCTTATCTCAACTCATTAACCCTTTGTTAAATTCTGTCTCCTCTGTCCAGTTGCAGAGCAGAGGAGAGTGAGTGAGCAGGCCTTTCGTGGGTGCCTGGCATTTGGCCAGTGTCAAACCATGACAGTGCCTCTTTTGGTAATGACAGTATCACTGGTGCTCACGGGAACCAGCTACCTATACAGGTCACTACCCCGCATCTCAGCCATGGTCACTGTGTGGGTAATTCCGATATACATTGCCTTGCAATCTTGTCCTGTTCCTGGGTTTTCGTGTGTGTATAATTTCTGTGATTTTTAAAATTCTTTTTTATTTTTCTTTTTTTTTTTTTACCTCAATTTGCAGAGAAGAGGTTTAATATGACTAAATATTCAGCTCACAATCTTTCAACCTGAAACATATTTTACCTTTTTTTCTCTGATTTCTGATCAGGCCAATGTTATCAGGATGTTCTCTAAGGAGAATCCACCATTTGCTCTTTGTATCATTCCCCTGGATGCTCCTCTTTGGACTTCTTGGTGAACAAAGAGCAGTAATATTAATTTCTCTTTAACGGGCAATCCCTGGCCTACAACTGCAGGAAGTTCAGCCTAATGCATTTTGGCACACTGAGAAATACAGGCTCTAAGCATTTTTGTCTCGCTGTCTTAGGACCAGCCATGTTGGAGGTCTGTACTCTCTGCCCAGCTGCAAGGGAAGTGAACACACATAACCTTTCATTAGTACAGGTCAGCAATGAGTGAGCCATTTTCAGTGCTGTTTATTCATACAGGAAATGTTAGTGCAAATTAGGAAGAAAGGACTGAAACTTTGATACAAAAAACACTTATTGCAGAGTTTGTAAGCAAGTGAAAATAACACTTTATATAGGGAAATGTTAAGAATGTGTCTCACTGTTTTAACATTGGTCTACAACATGTATATGATGCTTTAGGAGCTTGTAAATATTATGGTGACATTTAAAGATTCATGGAAGAAAAGAACGCTATAGAAATCATTTGTAGGTTGGCTACAAGTTATGTATTTTGTGACTCTGGAAAGACCAGACAAATATGCTGCCTTTATTTCCTGAATGTTGCATGTTATACATAGATTATGCTACTTTTCAAGTGCAATAATTTCTTGTTACAATCATAGATTAGAAATAATGTAGAAAATAAAGGTATGTAAGAACACATTTAAAACATTTTTATTGATAGTAGATCTTTCAATTGAAAGATCTATAAGATCATATTTTATCTGTGTATATTCTTTCTGGTACACTAAAAGTTGAGAGATTTTAACTTCATTATAGATAATGCATTATAGGGTACTAGTCAAGAATACATGTAAATACTCTTTTCACATTATCTACTGACTCTGTACTGATTCTCCACTGCGAATGAGTCTGGCACACATAACTTCTAATAATTATGTTATGTTGCAGCTGTGAAGAGAGTATCACAACCTTTTAGTAAAACTGGCCCCTCGTTTCACATTGTGTCTATGAGGTAAGAAGCAGGTCAAAAAGTGGCATATCACAGATGTCTGAAAGAGGTTGTTCTAGACAGAAATTTTGTAACTGCTAAATGCATAATCAGTGCTACAGAGTTAGCTATTGGTGTTTATAGGCTTGTGGGACTCACTGATAGTTCAATCTTGCAAAAGCTTGGCTTTGATTTTTGTGAAAATCTAGCAGATAAATTTTGCCAGATCCCATCTTATTTCTGGTTATTCACTCTGAATAAGAGAATCTCCTATAGCTCTGTATTCTTCTCACTAAACGACAGGCACTTCCAATTGCTGAATGATGGATTTTGTAGCAGAAATCGTAGAGAAAATGGGAATGAGTGTTTTGCAATATCTAACATGCAGGCCCAACTAACACTGCATCGTGAAGAACCATTGGGGAAGAGCTGGGGGTGGGGGAGAGGAGTAGCTGTAAAATATTTGAAACATTAGTAAGAATTGCAAAAGTACAGTTTTGACTTACCAAGGAATTTAATATATTGGTAAAAGCTAGAATGGGAAATGGCAGAATAGTACCTGTATTTTAAGCAAGAGGGTGAAGGTGGTATGTGGAAGGAACAGAGACTGTTCTTTCTAATGCAGAAGATTTTATTCAGTACTGTGTAAAGCCTTAAAAAGATTTTTGTAGAAAAGCAGAGGCAAGGGCATGGAAGTAAAGGAAAATAATAAAATATAGCACTGTTTTACTGGAGGTAGATTGTGTGAGACTAATTTAATTTTTTTTATATAAGATAACTGATTTCTTTGACAAGGTTAATACAGTGGACCTAATCTATCTTATGCAAAGTGTTTCCTACAGTGTCTTATAGTAAATCATCACATAAGATGGAGATTATGGCTATTAAGATGGGAATGATTAGAGGGGAAGAAACTAAAAAGGAAACTGCAAGAGCATATACTTAGGGGCAAATTATCTGCCGGGTGGCTTGACATTTTCTTTAAAATATTCTGAATATTCTGCTTTGTAAGGTTATTTCAGACTAAATAGATTTCAAATACATGTAAGTGAAATAGATAGATGATGCATCCTGACTGTCACGTTACTGGCAGCAAAATAAAGGAATGTAGCATCTATAAAACAGACAAGACTGGGAGTGTGGGCGCTGGGGGCAAGGCATAGGAAACCTTGTTTGCACGATGGCCCTCCTCTCCAGATATTGTGGTCCTGTCCATAGTATGTCTAATGACCACAGATCTGTTCAGTGGGTATGCCAGAGAATGCTAACAAAGTTGTGTAAGGGGCTGGAGCACAGGTGTTATGAGGAATGGCTGAGGGAGCTGAAATTGTTTAGCCTGGAGAAAAGGAGGCTTAAGGGGGACTTTATCACTCTCTACAACTACCTGAAAGGAGGTTATATCCAGGTAGGGGTTGGTCTCTTTTCCCAGGTAACAAGTGATAGGACAAGAGGAAATGGACTCAAGTTGCACGTAGAAGGTTTAGATTGGACATGAAGAAAATTTTCTCACTGAAAGGGTTGTAAAGCAGTGATACAGACAGCCCAGCAAAATGATGGTGTCACCTGGAAGAGTTCAAATAAATGTGCATATGGCACTTGAGGACCTGGTTTAAAGGTGAACATGTTGGTCGTACTTAGTTGACTGCTGGACTTGATGATCCTAAAGGTCTGTGCCAACCTTGATGACTCTGTCATTAACGTTCCCTTGCTCACTCAGGTCTCTTCAAGGTGGAACACCTTGCCCCCCTCCTAAGTTGAAAGGGTTTCTGCCTACTTTTGTATGAACTGCACTCACAGCAAAAAAACCCCACTAAGTTCAGACCCATTCACATATGAAAAGCAATATTTTACAGAAGTTTCTCGTACCCAGATTTACAGGAATAGTGGCTGGGTCTGCAATCCTAGCCCCAGTAGTTGGGTGGACCTAGCACTAGGTCACATCTCTCTTGCTCAGGCAGCTAAGGAGCAGCACTTGTACCAGGCTCTCTGCTCCATCTCTCATGCAGAAATCCTCAACAAATATTCTACTTAAAAAGCAAAAATCTGGCTGGAAATCTCAGGGTGAAAAGTGCAGTCATGTGGTAACCAAGTGCTACTATTACTGAGGAAAATATCATATGAGAAGTATAGGATGACCTTGCAGATAAGGAATAGAAAAAGGATCAAAAGTTTAAAGCATAAAATGCAAACTCATGTACTCAAGCATTAATAACAAGATTTTTCAGTATTACTGAAGTCCTGATCAATTGCAGTGATAATGAACTATAAGCATACTGGTCATGGGAAGACCAAGAGTTGTATTCATGCAGTTATGAAAAAAAATTAATGTGGGAGGTAAGGTGGATAAGGTGTTATAAACAGACACATACGACTACTAGCCTGCAAGATAAAATCTTTTTGTATTATTGTACACTTCCCATAGGTTTTGGTCACTTATATTCAAAGAATTTAAACAGAAACACAGAGGTCTAAAATATTAGGAGAGATCTGAGTCTTTTGAGGGTGGGAAAATAAAAATGTGTTGTTATACTTAACCTACAAAACTAGAAACTAGAGGAGGGGAAATATACATTCATTCTGTATTTTTGAGATGTCCAACTGTTTCAATGAAAAGACAGCTCAAGTGTAAGGTATATATATAAATAACTATACCATAGTTATTTGCCTAGTTGTGTTTCAGCTAGAAATGAAAATACTGCTAACCATTGCGCAGTTACTTTCCCTTTCCACAGGAAATTGGAACCATAATAGTTTCAAGATAGACTTTGAAAGTTTCATGGAAATAAGTCTATGCTACAAAAACAGTGAACTTCCAGTTGTCTTGTGGTACAGCTTAAAAATCAGATTCCTTACCTAAATGCCTTAAACCACTTTAGTTGGTCTATGTTGTTGATATGATAAGCATATTACTGACTTATATAATGGAGAAGATACTCACCCTTTCCATGTCGCAACTGGAAGTCCCGAGGGTACTAGAAAGTGGTTAAATCCCTCTGAGGACATTTTGGCACTTATTGTCCACTGGATGGACAGGTTTTCTGATATTCCTAAAGCATTTTGAAATGGAACTTCAGCACAGATTATTAAGAAGTATATATAGATTTTTTCCTGGTGTTCTGCGGCAGCACAAAAGAAGAAGAAAGTAATTCTCTGTTTATAATTTTCTCTTTTTCTACCTCTTCCCTAACTAGTTGACATTAACCTATACAAAGATTTTTTTCCAGAGAGACATGTTTTTGCTCTTTTACATCACAAACTGATCTTGGTCAGAGACAGTGTATTAGCCATCCTAAGAATGCTAAGATCTCTCAGGGTTTGAGCAAGACTTCAAGACAAGAAGGAATCTTTTCTCATTAGAATTGGTTTGGATTTTTGGGATTTCTCCAGCTTTCTTTGAATCACAATACTTCACCTACTTTCTGCCTTGCATGGGAATTTTATCTGGTGGTCTCTTGGTTATTCTGTGGACCTAGGAAAATGTTATTTTCTCATTTCCTTCACCAGACACTCTGGCCATTCTTGGTGTTGATCTCTTATAGGGTTTTTTTGTTTGGTTGGTTGTTGTTGATGATCTAAATGTCATGTTAAGAAAAGCGTTTAGATGTGGGGAGCAAGCAGGATGTACATACTTAGGACACTTCAGGAAGGTGGCTGCAGACCACTGGTCTCAAAGCCTATGTGATTCCAGCTGCCCAAAGCATTTCATAAGGCACATCCAGCACTACATTTCCATGACCTGCAGCTGGTTGCACTTTACCGAAGGAAAGTCAATGCAAACCCTGATAAAATTGCTTGACAAAAGGCAGTTAGAATAACATTCAAGGAAATAACAGTTCTCCCCACATGAAATATAGACTGAATTTAAATCAGATTCATGTTCTTTGTGATCCAAATCCAAATTTCTCCTGACTTTTATTACTTGGTAGGAGTATTTAAGGTGATTTTTGTTTATTTTTTACCTCTGCTGGTGAGGTTTTTTAGTGTGGAAAACAACTGCACAGCATGCTAATCTGTCGCTATTCATGAATGCATCCTGTTCATGAGTATAGCTTGACATTTACCGGGTCTAGATGTCCATCTTTCTGGATGATGCTCTCAGTTTTGACATCAAAGTATTCTCTTTTCTTTGCAGATGTCTGTATCTGTGTCTCATGATCACATAGACTCTGCTACTCCCTGTCAGTGTCAGTGTCTTGCTTTCGTAAAATGTTTCATTCATTGAATCCTGCCCAATGTCAATATGCTAGGGAAATTTGTCAGAAGGATGTATAATGCGTTCAAAGCCTGAGACCAGAAAGGTTTAGGCCTGGGAAATTTGTGGGGGAAAAGATATGACACTGTACTGCCCAGAGACTGAAACTTCTGAGACCTTGATTTCTTAAAGTGTCTTCTGCGCCTTTACGTTATTAATGCCCATTTTTCCACATCCAGGGGCTGTGAAGTGCAAATGCAATGGACTTGTCTTTGAAATTTGTTCTTTTCTGTCCCTCTGTTCCTGTCTTAGGGCCTGGCTTGGAAAGAGAAAGGGTTATCTCCCACATTCTAGGCAGATGCTTCCTACATGCCTGTTCCATGACACAAGCACATTTGATAGTAACTACACAAATAGTGTGGTCATATCCAAGATGCAGTAGTCTAAACAACATCATCATGTCTCATTGACTTAATACTTCATTTGGATGACATTAATGCAGTTTCTGAATGAAAACTAGGAATTACAACATCTTTAATGAAAGATGTAGATACACATTTTATCATGAGTGTACATTTGTATTTGGAGACCTATGTTCCATCATGTTATATTTTGGATTCCCTTTCATAGTAATAAAAACTGAAATGTATGACTATGACCACCTCCAAGCTGAGTCTAAAACTGACAGAGTTTAGTTTTGCTAGTAGAGTTTGAGCTGTCATTCTAGTGTCGAAAGAACTAACATGGGCTGATTTATAACTGTAAAAAATAGCATCACCAAATATGATGGAAAAAACCCCTGGTTTTACATAAGGTAGTGGTGGAAAAATAGAAGAAAAAATTTTATGATACTGGATGTTATTTCTTTGGCCTTGACTTATTGTTTTTCAATAATCATAAATTTGTTCAAAGCACCAAAGACAGGAAATTTATAAATTCAGGTACTTTATTTACTCAACAATTATCTGGATTTTTTACACCAGAAAGCATACTTGGAGATTTGTTAACTTCTGAAAATAGACTTCTTATGATTCTAGTTTGCCCACAGTGCCAGAAATTGTACTGAAATACTTATTCACCTTTCTGTACCTCTGCTTAAAGGAGAATTGAAAAGGCTCATAAAACAATGGAATATGCCAAATTATCACTCTTTTTTAAAAGTGCAGTTCTGATTGAATCAGAAATTGAACAGGTTCTAGTAGTCACTAGTATTCATTCCATTTCTTTTCATACCATCATGTACAGATGTATTTTTGAAACATTTCTGATATCAAGTGAAGTAGAATTAGCTACAATAAGCTTTAAATCTCTTATACATTTTCTTAATTTCCTTAACTTTCCTCTTTCAGAAACATGTCCCAGTAAGCTTCTCCCTCCTAAACCCATTAAAGATAATTTTGGTTAAGGGTAAAGTGTTGTGCTAAAAATTTACATATTGATCCCAAGATCATGTCATAGATGCCACATTATTACCTCTGAAAGTTTTGATATTAATGGGACATGACACATTCTAAACACCAGTACAATAACATATTTTGCCATTTTCACTGTCTTTTCAAATGCTGTCAAGGAATTCACTTCAAAAGTTTTTTCCACAAGGATCATGATATTATTTGTTCTATAACTTAGTACATAGTCCACATTTTTTAAGGTTGTTCTGTGCCACAAGTAAAAATAGTTTATGTATAATAAAATGGCGACTCATTTTTTTTAATAATCTACTTAATAATGCATAAAAAAAATTATTGTCATGGAGGCTAGAAGTACGATGCCAGGTAAAGTAAGCATTTTCTTGATATCTCATCCACTATACAGGTCTTTTCTGAATGACACAAAAAACGTGCAAGAAATGATGCATAATGATTAGTTATGCAGCACAAAAGAAATGGTTTCGTTTTGACTAGTAACATCACTAGAAAACAAGAAAAACATTAACGAACAACAACTTTTTCAAACATGCCAGATTGGAGAAAAACGTGTGGGTTTGACTCTGCTTGCAAATACAAAGAGTGATGGAAAAAACTGTAGCTTTCTGTATGACCCATTCTAATGCTTCTGATTTATGACACCATTGTTGTAGCATTAAACTCATTCTCCTATATATTAAACTGATTCGTGCCATTTACAAAAGCCTGCTATGTTCACAAAAACTGACCACAGCAAGCACCTATAAGCCAATTCCAATATGAGTTTCCTAGACCTATTAATTTGCTGAGTAGGTTTGAAAGCTTTCCTAATTACTACTTAGTGTTTTGCAAAAGTCATTAAGACCTCCTACTATATCTGTAGAGTGCATGATTGGACAAAGATACAAGTGAATGTGTATGTATATATATATATATATTTTTTCAACCTAGCTTTCTGTATGACAGTTGATGTCTGTCAATGTTTTTTTTAGCTTTAGAACAAAGTCTCTTTCTTTGTGCTAAGCATGCACTTATAATGATATCTATCATTGATCTTTTTAGGTTGTTTTATTGAGATCTCAGAATATTAGTCATTAGTATTATTTAGATATATTTGCCAGCTTGCAGAGATCCAGAGTTGTTTTTTTTAAAGCACTTGTGTTAGCATACATATGCATGAGCCACAGAAGACTCACTTGGTCAACTGGGAAATGCCAGAGAAGCAAGAATAAAACAGAACTAAAAGGACAACTAAACCTAACAAAATTCGTCTGCAACAAAATTCGTCTGCAACAAAATCCATCTCAGACTCACACATAGACTAACTAATTTTTGTCAATATGTGCTACGTTATTTCAGGAGTGTTAAAAATCTAGGGTGGCTTTTTTTGTTACTGTAATGTTGTGGAAGATCTCATATCTGTAGAAAAGGAATTGTCTCAGTTTGAGACAAATTTAAGAGAGGACTCTTGGACTGAGTCCTTCTCTCCAAAAAGGTTCCAAAAATCCTCTTTCCACCAATGAGGAATGAATAATAGATGAAAGTGAAGAAAAAACCCAGTTTATTAACAAACAGAATGCCCACCCACAAGGCAAGGGAAACAAAGTAAATAACTGTTAAGCACCAAGCCCTCAGAACCCACTTACTCACACACACACAGAGGAACAAAACCCAAAAACAGTATCTGGAAAGTGGGGGGGCAGTGCTGGAGGAAATACCCCTTTCCCAACACGTGGTCCAAGACAGCACCGGCTTTCACGCCAAGGAAAGCAGAACTTCTGCGAGGCAGTTCCAGCGGGGACGGGGGTGAAACCCAGCAGCTACCTCCTGGTGTTGACCTCTTCTCCATGGTCACAGCAGATGAAACAGCTGGGCTGGAGCCTTTGGTGTGCTCTCTCTCCCCAGTTTTGCTCTCCAAGGCTTGGGCTGGTACGGAGCGGCTCCACTTCCCATGGGTCCCACTCCTGCCAATCTCAGAGCAGCAGCCTGTTCAGTTCAGCTCAAAGCAGCTGAAAAAATTTGCTAGTCCAGTTTCTCCAAGCCAGGAAAGGGAGAAGGTTTTTTTTTTCCTGGGCCAAAAACCAAGTCAGCCACACTGCACCAAGCCCCAGAAAGCCTGGGCAGTGAGGCTTCAAACCCCCACACAGCAGTGGCAAAAAAACCCCTTCCTCCCACCACCCAGCCCTTCTGCTCTACAGAGTTATAGGTACAGGAACCATTTCTGGGCGTAAGCAAAGCATCATGGAATAGACTATCATAATAAATCACTCCAAGACAGGAATGTAGGATTTACAGCTGACTATTAATTGAGAAGATAAAGAAGTGAAAACTCCTGTCACATTGTGGAAAGGTTTTCACTAGACTTCAGCCTACAAGTGTATCGAGGTCTAGAACATTTAATTCAGCAGGGGAAGAAGTGCAAGGTAGGAGAAGGGGAATGTTACAGAGGGAGGTTATTTGGCTGAGTTAAACTCAAATCTAAAGCATTATACATCTCTCCTTTCCCCATTTATAAAGTAATACTGCAAGTAGGGTTGAGGGATAAAATATAGGAGCAGTTATACAACCTGTGTATGTGTGCACATCAATCCCAGCACAAATTGGAGCACTACAAGTCTGAAAATTTCACCAAGGATCAGAGACACATCCTGGATATCAAAGCAGTTGCATTCTCATGAAGAGCTGCATTCTGTTACACAGCTCCATCAAAGTGTATCCCTCTGCATCACTTTCTAACACCAATGAAGCTCTACCGCTTTCCAGCTTTTTTGGATACTACCCTTTCCATGGAAGGCCAGGAAAGACCTATGCAAGTTGTGCTTCTAGACCTAGACCATGAATAAATATCCCGCTGAGCATAAGAAAGAGATGACTATTTTTCCTAAGACATGCACATACACTTCCCGTTAAATTCAGTAAGAGTACCATGAGTGCTAGAGAATACAGGATTTCACCTTTGAGCACTTTGTACATGTAACCACATGTATGGACAGATACAACCAAGTTTATTTGTCATCAGCTTTGAAATTTCCACAGCTTTGAAAGCATTGTAATAGTTACAGTTCCCTTCAAGAGAGGGAAAAGCAGTAAAAAAATCCTAGTTCTTGAACTTTCTTCTAAGGTCTAATCCTGAGATTTACAAGTATGTTTCCTAGGACAAGGTAAAGCTTAGGGCTTGTACAATGATCTTTTTGTGAAAACGTAGGAAAGTAGCTCTTGTAAGATTTGTGGCAGTGGTTATGAGATGGACAAAATTTGATCAAGTTTGGCTTGTATTTTAACATATGTTGCTTTTGTGCACTAAAATTCAAAGATCATTTAAGTATGTCATTAAGAAATTTTTCAGCTTTTCACACAAAAAAGACAAAAGAAAGAAAAAATAAAGAATAAAAAGAAAACAAAAAAAAGCATTATTGCTTTTGGAAAACATATGTATAATAGACATTATATGTGGATTATTTGTATCATGAAGGAAAATTTTATGCACTTTTCAATGAGCAATTATACTGGAAGAATGAAATTTGATGGTGAAAGGGCATTTGCTTAGCAGCAATGCAGGTGTACATTCATGGAGAAATAGTGTACATGATGATATAGACAGAAGCATTTGACGTCTGTCTGAATGTCATACAAAGCATTTGAAAATATATTTTTTGATAGTTGAAAAAAAATTTTACACTGCTTTCAGCTTTTCAATGTAGTTTGTTTTCTTTACTTCTTCATAATAAGTTCAATTACCCCCAGGAAAGGATTTATACATTTACCAGGTGCTTCTCTTTTTCATCCAATATTCAGTATTCAATCCATGGCTTGAATGGACCACCTCTCCAATATTATGAATGGTAATTTAATCTCCATCCTCAATCCACCATTAGCCCAGAAGCAAAGGTTGCCAATTATCTTGAACTGTACCAGACTATGCATACTCTTTCAGAGATTACCTTTGTCATTGCAATTTAATTCTTATTTCACAAACCACAGCTTTTATTGAATCAGCTGCTTTGACATCCTTGTTTCTCAACCAGAAAGGAAAAAATTTGATCGATGGACCACCTGGTAGATAAGGAATTAGCTGGGTGGTGGCACTCAAAGAGTTGCAGTCAAGGGCTCGATGTCCAAGTGGAGACCAGGGATCAGCAGTGTTCCTCGGGAGTTGGTGTTGGTACATCTTTGTTAGCAACAGGGACCACGGGACTCAGTGCACCCTCAGCAAAGTCTGCCAATGACATTAGCTGTGTGGTGCAATCTACACACTGTTGGGAAGGGATGCTTGAGAGGTTCAGAGGTCAGTGTAAACCTCATGTAAACCTCAAGTGCAAGGACCTCAAGTGCATCAGGATGGAGGCAATCTCAAGCACAAGTTCAGGCTGTGCAGAAGATGGATCAAGAGCGACTCTGCTGAGAAAGGACTTGTGGGTGTTGGTGGATGAGAAGTTCAGCGTGACCCATCAATGTGTGCTGGCAGCCGAGAAAAACATTTGTATCCTGGGCTGCATCAAAAGAATTGTGGCTAGCAGGGTGAGGGAGGGGATTTTATCCCTCTATGTCACTCATGAGAACCTACCTGGAGTGCTGCACCCAGTTCTGGGGCTCCCCACATACGAAGCACATGAACCTGATGGAGCAGATTCAGAGGAGGGACCCGAAGATGATTGCAGGGCTGGACCACCTCCCCTCTTGAAGACAGCCTGAGAGAACTGGGATTGTTCAGCAACAAGAAGAGGTCTTGGAAGACCAGGAAGACCTTGCAGCACCTTCCAGTACCTAATGGGGGCTTGAAAGAAAGATGGAGGGAGACTTTTTATGAGGGTATGCAGTAAGAGGACAAGGGGGTAATGACATTGAACTGAAAGAGGTAGGTTTAGATTATATATAAGAAAGGAATTCTTTACTGTGAGGGTGGTGAGGCACTGGAACAGGTTGCCCAGAGAAGCTGTGGATGCCCCATGCCTGCCAGTGTTCCAGGACAGGGTGGACAGTGCTTTGAGCAACCAGGTCTAGTGGAAGGTGTCCCTGCACATGGCAGGAGGGTTGGAATTAGATGATCTTTAAGGTCCCTTCCAACCCAAATCATTCTGTGATCCTATAATTCTCTGAAAATAGAAACAACCCTATACATATGGAGCAAAATACCAGTATTTGAAACAAATAATTCAGTTATACTGCACAATACCTATCTTTTGAAGAAAGCAGACACCTAAACCATGTTCTTGTAAATCCCAGTGACAGATAAGCATGTGAAAGGGATAAAACATTCTGATTTTAAATAGTCTTAATCAGTTTCGTATTTTGGTTTTTTATACTTGGATTAAGGCAATCTCATTTCTCTGACATGTTTTACTTACTATCTAGCTAGTGCAGCAGTAAACCTGCAGTCCCTAATATTCTAAATAATTTGAGAGTGATATATTTACATAGATGATAAACTTTTCTCGAAAGGTTTCACGGTAGATTCAAACTGAATGTTATGCATTTCCAGGTGTTGTCTGGGGTTGTATGAATTGCAAATTTTTAAGGATGAAAAAGATTTAAAAATCTGTTCTCTGTAGACAATGGCCCTTATTGAAGGAATTCACCCTTTCTTGTTAAGCTGATTATACTCACTCCCCCAAAACGTATTTATACACTTCATAAATGTATGGATTAATTTTATACCCCTTAGTTGTGAAGGTAAAGAACTGTAAGAGTTTACCTTGAAAAATTTAGTATGCTTGTACTTAGCTGTCCTCAGGTGAATATCTGCCACACTGTTAAATTAATCTGTGCTAGCCACTACAGTATAGAGAAAAGTGTCATTAAATAAATATTTCAAATATTAAAGTGGTGTATCTTGCTCTTTCAACTTCTGAATAGTACGTTTTTCTAGGATACCAGATGGAAAGGTTATAATTCAAGCCACATTTCACAGGAATTTCTTGCAATGCTTGCATTTTCAGAAAGCAAACAGAGACTATTTGTAATCATATGTATTCAGAAGTGCACTTTTGGTAAAATTCACAGAAACAAGAGCAATGGATCTTGTACCATAACAGCACAAACAAACAAGATCAAAGTAATGTCATGTTAATTGAAATAGCAAGACTTAATTGTAAAAATCAGCTGTGAATCACCTTTCATATTGTAGTTCTCACTTTTTATCAGACATTTTCAAAACAAATACCTGAATCCATATGTTGGCCACTCAAGGCCAAACCTTTTCACTAAGCTTGGATATAATCATCTTTTTACGGAGGTACAAGACATTGTCCTCTGACAAACGTGGCTGTTCCTTAGTTTACATGTTATTTAACACATGCTGAATATATATATATATACTGAATATACTGTAAGTAATATGATTGTAGCTGAGACAGCTTTATCTATGTAAATTTATGTGAGCAAATAACTAAGGGAGCATCCTCCATTACTAAAAAGAAATTTTTTTATTATTTTTAAGGAGTAGTAGTGCTCAATAAATCTTTATTTTTTTCTTTTAACAATTTCTCCTCCATTAAAGACTGGTAAGCCCCGGAAACTGGATCAGTAGTGTAGCAGACTCAGTAACAGTAAATGAAGTGCTGTAAGCTTACATCAGACTAATTAGTCTGAGGGATAAAATACGGGGAAAAACTTTTCAGGTTGCTTTGTGAAAGGCAGTTTGCTTAATTAAGCCAACCACTAATTGTTAAATATTTTTCAGGCATTAACAGAGCTGTGCTGATGGTAATTAAATTTTGATTTTAGTGGTATTTGCAGGGATTAAGTCACAATCTGCTGAGGCGCTGGGGTTAGTTAATATTCACTTCACTGCTACAGCTGTCCTCCATTACATTACAAAGGACAGGAAAAGAGACAGCAGAATAGGGTGAAGTAATGAGAAAGCTATTCATTCATTTGAACCAGCTCCACACTGTACAGTCTTGTACAAATGGATCTGATCTGCATGACACACAACTAGGCATTAAATCCCATTTAATTTGATACAATAAAGGACAGCCTAAGCTCTAAATGTATTTTTATTTTTATACATAAGCAGTACGCAATGTATCAAAAAATATAATCATGTGATTATCATATGTTTCCATTCAAGCGGTGTTTCTTGACTTATTAGCTCTACAGGAGTCCACAAGGAGTGTAAACCAATTCCTGCTAAACCCTTATTTCTCCTATGTGCATGTGAATGAATCCTTCAGATTTCTGGATTGTGAATTTTTGTTCCTGGTAGAATATTTACCGGAAAGATCAATGTTTTGAAAGTTTAAATGTTGCTTTTTCATGTGAGTTACATGAGGGTGCAATGCATTTGTAGCAGATAAAGAGCGCCTGAACCTTGTAATAGCTACAACAGGGAGAAGTTGGTGTGGGTGGTTTTTTTACACTAACAGTGTTTCACTCACCAGGATGTCCTTTTGTAAAGGTAACATTGTTTTGGGTTTGGATTCAAGTTACTTCATCTTTCCAAGAAATGTCAAAGTCTGCAATTGTGCAAACCTGTACAAAATTGTTCCTCCCCGTCTCATGGAATGCCTTGCATGCTCTTCATTGTATTTAGTCCTTCCTCCTTGTGCAGCCTCAAAACCTGCAGTCACTGTTGGTGCTCTCAACTTGGCCTTAAAATCGCCAGTATTAGCTAATAGGAATAAGATCTAATATCTCTCCCTCAAAGAATGTGCCAGGCAATCCCCAGTTCTCTAATTTGGCACTGGCTAATCTCCCTTCTTTCTTTGTGGATGTGGAGAGTTGTCTTGAAGAGAGGTTGCACCACTGGGATACAGAGTACTTGTAAGTATGACCTAATTTCCTCTAGAAGGAAGAGGCTATACCAGTTCCCCTGAGGCCTTTATATTGGCTTTAAAACCAGCGTCTGGCCATGCTTTAGCCACTCCATGAGAGCAAAGGAAGCCTCTAGACACCAAAATGTTTGTCATCTTTGTCTTTTTTTTCCTCATTTTCTCCAGGCTGTTGTTCTAGTAATATTCTATTTCACTTAATTTTGTTTTCCAGCACTATCTTCGTAGAAGTTGCACCTCATCTACTTACTTCTTGACATTCACTCATCAGTCTGTTTCAGGCTGAGTAGCTGGTTAAACCCTTAAAACTTAAATATGAGGAAGTATGTTCCTTTTTACTACAATGTCGACCATAAATTTCATGGTTTCAATTCAAGGTCTCCAAGGGAGCCTTTTTTTTTTTTATTTTAGACAGAACATTATGACAGAAAAATGTAAACTGAATAATTCCCAAAAATTCAAGATTCCTACAAGCTCTTTCAGTGATCTTCTCCCAAATATAATTTCCAAATTACAGCACACTGAGAGATGGGTTTTCTTTGCTATTTCCTGTAGTCCTAATGGGACTTATTTTCTCCATCAGCTAAGCTGGTTTATGCCTGAATTTAGGAGAAAATACTGTATTTATATTATATGAACACATTGTGTTAGGACTAGATGTCATCAGCAATGCTTTTTGTGTGCATTATCACACATCTCATGTTGTGTTTCAGCTAAGCAGCTGAGAAATTACTGGTGTGAATAAATTTATGGATGCAGATAATTTTTGCAGAATCAAGACATGAGACTGGATACTGGAAGTCACAAAATGAGTAATATTGCCATGCTTTCAAAACAAATTGAAAGTTAAAGAGTGCCCTGTTCAAACAAATTTTTCTGTTAATTATAGTAAGAAGCATGGGAACATTTCCAAAAAAACTTGAGACAGGAATGGATTTATGTTTAGTTATATTATATTTCAAAGTTTCTCAAGTACAAAGGTCTCTCTTTAAAGAGGATCTTTTCAATTGCTATCTAACAAGTCATATTGAAGAAAAACGAATATTAGAGAATATAATTCATAGTAGAACTATATATAACATAGGTAAATGAACAATAAAAATGATAAATTGGCCAATAGAAAAGATTACAGAAATAATGCTTTCACATATTGGGCATTCATTAAATTGACTTTCCAGGGTAATTACTTTAACATTTTTACCTCTGATTCAGCACAGGCTTTTGGATTATTAAAACAGATAGTAAATATTACAGGGTTTCAGAAGCTGCTCCTGCAGACCTCATTCCTGGAAAATCAAGAAACATCTCAAAGGCTTTCCTGAAGGCTGAGTCTCTTCTGTAAGTCCAAATTTTCTGGAGTGAAAACTGAATTCACCAATAACATTTTTCTTTTTCAAACCCTGTTATTTCTATGAAGACTGATAAATCCAGTCTTTTGTGTAGACTCAAAAAACTTTAAATAGTATAGTAAAAGTAGTAATGAATTAACATGGAATGATTCATACTTATACTGTCATTTGTGTGTATTATAATGAGACCTAAAGGAAGGATGGATTAAAATAGGTCATTCCAAAGACACCAAGGATTTTTAGTGATTCTGTTGTTGGTAGAGTTGGAATTTGATATTAAACATATTTGGTTAATAATTTTTGTTAAGAATTTTCTCTGGAGAATGTTGAAGTTCCTAGCAGTTGCTCTGTAGCTGTGGTTCCATCTTCCTTAATGCATCTGCCATCTTTCATTGACTTATACAACTTAAACTGAGAGTCAGGTGTTTTAAGGACTTTAGAGATTTACAGATGCAAATTGAGTTTGTGGAAACATTCTTTCAATTTTTAGTATCTGGCAGTCTGACACAAGAGAATTTATGCAATCTTAAAGTTGCATTTTTTATTTATTTCTCACTTAGGTTTATATATATAAAAAAATATATATTTCTTATATATAAATTTCATATATATATAACTATACCCTCCTGGGCTAAGGTAGCTTTCCTTTTGACCAAACCTAGAGGAATAACACATACCACACCAAGGCATGACTTATGGGGAGTTTTCAGTTGGATATACCTGCCTAGCAAGCAGGATATTCAGGAAAAAGTTGGCTAAGGACCTGAAATTTAGAGTTATTCTCTATAAACCAATAAAGCAACGCACATTGCGCTTTCCTCATCAACAAGGTTTTTAAAACTCCTTAGAACTCCTAAGGATACTGACACTGATCTGGCAGTCTAATGCTTCCTCCCAAAAAGATATATTTTAACACAGTACTTGTTACAATGGGGTGCCATTGCTTTGTAAGGTGACAAATAAAAGCCAAGACACCAGAGCCCAAAGGGCCAAGTCAGATTGCAACAGCTCTGTTCTGGAGGACAGAATGGACATCTGGTTGTTCAAACTAATAATTTGATCTTTAAAATTTAACAGGGATACACTGGCAGAAAAATTGCTGCTTCTTACTAAGGCAGCACATTCACATCCATGAATGTCTTAAACCCATGAATGTGTTAAACTCATGCATGTTTTGAAATAAGAGAGATGTAATGAAGTTCAAAGAATAGTTGAAAGGCCTAAAGATGGGCAGATACTTAGATTTTTTCCAGATTAAGACTTCAAGAACCAGTTATACCACCAAAGTGCATATTTATATGGATATATAGGGGAAGTGGATAATAGAACTAAAGATTTTCTGTACCCTGGAATGTATAAGTCTCGTCTTGTAACTGTGTTACACTCTTACATAATTCATCTCCCAGTCCAAATCTAAGCATATTTCTACTCAGATGCCTGATCATAAATAAGAAGTTGAGCATATTAATATATGTCTGTAGGGTCAAGTAACCCCTTTTCCATCACTTTAATTAGCAAATTATTCTCTTATTGATTTACTTTTAGAATTGCTTTCTCTTTCCTCATCCCAATTTCATTAAATCAAATATATATCCTATCGAGACTAAAAACTTCCGGTATAGCACATTTTTAACATTTTTCTCTGTAGACTAATCTTTTCCTCTTTTATTTTATAAGCTATTTAATTCTGAGTAACTAGAAGGATACTATCTTCTACATTTTCCTGCATCCAAAAGGATGTTTTCAGATTAACTTGCGAGAGTAATGTGGGATAAAATACTGTTTCACTATAATTTTATATAAGTGTTCAAGCCAGCATGTTTTAACAAGTTATAATTACTCAGTAAAAACTATCTGTGAAAGATATAACAGATCACATAAATGTAGGAAGTGAACAAATGCAAGAATGTTTTCAGCAACAAAGGCAAGGAAAGACAGTGTGCTGGTATCACTTTGTATGTGAGGAGGCCATTTCTGTTGTCTGAAAATAGAACATAAGCTTCCTCCCTGCAATCTTCTGTTGTTCAATTGTGTTTCTAGGGACATTTCTGTCATTAGCAGTGCCAGTTTCAGCACTTGCCTAGTCTCTTTTTACTACCTAAAAATGCTCTTGCTTATCACATACCGTACAAAAAAGCACAGCTGAGAAAGTACTCTGTTGAAGATGCTGTGACAAGAGGATGTGGAGGACATGGAAAGGGGAGTACTGCTTTTATTGGTAACAGTTTAGGGGAAATACCAATAAGATTAGAGACTTAGTGTAGGTAAAAAATGAAAAAAAACCTTATAAATGAGCAATTAATTTTCATTATGTCTCTTCTATTATTAACACTTCAGCTGATACGCTTTTCATGACATATCTCTATGTATATATTAAAGAATAGCATTTATAATGTAGTCTGCAAAGGAATATGCCATTTCAGAGTGCAATAGTCATAGCAGAAAAGTAATTTAATTCCAAAGTCTGCATAGACAAAGTAATGGCAGATATATATATTCAGATCATGGATATTTGCAAGACTTCAGTATTGGGTAAGCAGCCCTTTGTCAGAAGTCCTGTATCTATCAATGTATCTCTGCTCATTCAGCTCCTGTATTGCTACAACAGCAGTCACCAAACCTTCTACTCTGAACAAAAAATACGTGAAGCCAGGTTTTACACAACGCTTTCACTACCCTAGTCCCATAATTTCAGCTTGCTCCAAGTCAAAGGGAACTACTGAGAGGGTAACATATTGCTGCATCCCTTTTTCATGATGTGGAGGTCTATTTCACTTTCAACTATTTCACCTTTCCTCACACTATTTTGTTAGATGTCTACTACGAAAAATATATCAACCTGCCTTCAACTTCAGTGGCTGCTAAAGTACGGTTGGGTTTGTAAAATTACACTGAAAAAATAATTTGTTCTACATCAAGACCTATTCCCCAAGTTGTCACAAGAAGGTGGGCTGTAATTATGGTGTATTTTAAATCAGATTTCCATGTAACGAAAAAAAAAAAGGAAATTATCTAAAGTATTTACCTATGTCTACAAAATGCCTGCAGGTAAATAGTTGTTCGAGTCTCACAACAAAGATATTACCCCTTGCTGTTCCTCCATTCAATGTAAATGGATTATTTGGCAAAAACCAACATAAGTTATGCAGAGGAGAATGTATATCATAACATGGAGTTTCATCTCCTCTCATGCCTGTACCGATGATTAATTAGTCAACAATTTAAAGTATTTTCTTTATTTTGACGAGAAGTGTAGAATTCAGTATTCCAATCTCATGCATCCAAGCCCTATGTAGGTCTCTAATGAGGCTCCTTTCATAACAAAAATTCTGTAAAAATCAGATGAGAGACATGTTTCTAGAGTGTCAGAATAAGATCTGCTGTGACTAGATTAAGCTCCAAAGTTTGTTAACTGAAGAGGATGGATTCTCTATCAGGGAGTTTCCAAGATGTTCAGCATTTTTTCTCTGAGTAGAGAGAGAATTAGGGACTTTCTTCAAGGGTTCCGTAAGTCTTACATGATATCAGGCTCTGTACAGGTTTTTCTAGCATAACTGAAATAGGCAGATAGGGTTTAATTTTTAAGCTCTTCTCCTGGAAACAGGAAAATATGAAAAAGCTGAGACATTGCTGTCAATAGAGAAACTTGTTTACATCCCACCCCTTCCTACTTTCTCACATCTATGCAACCACCACACTTTTGCTCACTTTTTGTTACTCATTTGTTGTGCTGAGAAGTTGAACCAGCTCCTGATTTTAGGGCACAGATAAAGCTTTAGATAAGCAAAGTTGCAAGTATGTGAATAACTGAAGAGCAGAAGGACACACCCATTGAGTCTGGAATGATTATAAGAGCAACATTGGAATGTAATTAGATTTTTCCGTAATTAAAACTTAAAAGCTGCTATTAATTGTGTTACTCCAGCAACAACAATCTAATGAAAGGGGAGAAAACTGCCAAGCACAGTCACTGTTTGCACAAAGAAAGAAAAGTGGAATAGTCAAATTTACATCTGAAGAAGTGATTCTCAACTAGTGTAGTGTATAACACTAGTGTGTTGCTCTGAAGCCCACTGCAACCAAGATATGGCTGCTTACCCTATTTAAAATATTAATTAGGAATCTCAGAAAATTATATACTGGAGTATAACACAGATTTTCTTCTTTAAAATACTGTAAAGGGAGAAAAATGAGATGACAGGCTACTGAATGTGCTTGGTGCAGTGTGCTCTGTCTCTCCAAAGTGCAGCATGAGTAATGCAAGGTTACTGCAATAAGTACACATTTCTTATTGGATATCAGAGAAAATAGGTGTGTAAAATCCATGTAATTCGATAGCACATACATCACCACTGCCCTAGAGAGTACTGAATCATAAGGCTACATATTTAGCACAGTAAAAGAATATTTCACATCTTTTCTCTGAGAAAATTCTATGGAAATGAGTGGGGGATGGGAGAGAAAGCTTATAAATCAAGTATTGAAACAACAGGCAAACCACAGAGTTGCTGCAGAGACACAAGTTATATCCTTTTCTTTTATTTCATGACATTTTATTTTAACTGCCCCTCTACCCCTAATATTTTTAGTATCAGTGTTAAATTACAGTAGCACTCTTAGGGAAATACATGTGAGATTCACATGAATACCAAGTACATTCATTATGATCAGTGCTGAATTCCAAATGAGAATAGCTTCACTTTTTTTTTCTTCGTGTTAACCTTCAAGGCAAGTCAACACATTTCAAACATCCCAGCCGGATTTTAATTTGGAAAACAGTCTTAAATATACCAGTGCCAAGTCAGATCGAATCAAAGCCATGAGGAATGAAGGCAAGGAGGAGGAGGGGAGGCAGGACTGCCAGAGCAAGGAGACACTGTGCGAGAAAGAGAGGTGAAAATGAGAGCTAACATCAGCTCCCCCGGGGTCTGCTGTAATCAGCAGACAAATGGTCTAAACTCATGGCATGTATTCATTCTGCAGCAATGGGCTGCCAACAAGAGCCTTCTTGTGTCTGTTTGGAAATAAAGTTCTACTCTTCCTCTATTCAGATGCTTTGAAACTAAAAAGAACTGCTGACAAACACTGCTTTGGGCATTTGACACTGCTTTTTGATCTAGTTAGACAGTGTAAAATGAACAAATTAGAAATCTACTACAAAAGGGTCTCAGTCTTAGCTTGCTAAAATATCAGGGTTTATGAACTGTTTTTTTGTCTTTTTTCCCCCTCCTTCTCTCCATTGTTTAAAACTAAGAAAGCAGCTTGCCATTTTTTCATACTGGCAAATGGATGCTTTCTTCTGTTTTTGAATCATCATCTTTCAGGGGCGTGTCCGTGCATGAAAAGCACATTAATATCACACACACCAAATATATTTACATATTAACCTTCTAGATATATTTTTAATTTGTGTAGCTCCTGTCTCTACATATGTGCTTTGGATTGTGAAATGTAAAAATTTTCTTTCAAAATCTTTTAAAGGAACTTTTTGCTTTCCCAGGAGGATTCTAATGTTAATTAAATTAACTTCCTCTTTTAGTGGAACAAAAATACCTTTGTGGCAGTGAAATCCCCATAAACATGGCTTAACAATGACTGTGGAACAGCACAAGTGGTTTTTTCCAAAGTACATTATTTCTCAAATGTACTTTTATACTGACATATTGTGTATTGGACACTAATGGGTGCCTCTGTGAAGTTACCTAACATGCTTTGAAGTATCTTATGTGTGTTTATGCAAAAGTCAAAAAGCCTTTGAAAACACATCTCATTTGAGAGTAAGGAAAAATAGGTAGGCTGTTAACATAGAGCTAAAACCAGACATCATACAATGGTCCCCAAGACTCATAATGAAATTAGGTGGTTTTTTTTATTCAATGATCCAGATGGATTGATGGATGGAATAGCAAACCATTTCTGAGCTCACTAATACTCTAATATATAATTGCAGGATAGCAACTACTTATCCATTACATTCAGCTGTTCTGCCAATGCTCCCGTTTAATTACCAGACTGCCGTAGAAAATCCATTTTTCCCTCTCTTTCGGCAACAGCAAAATCAAATTTCAGTCACAGTTTGCATTACAATACCTTATCATAAATCCATGGTTTAGGATGAATAATTATAGGTACCTACTGATTGAAAACATTTACAATGTGCAACTGTTCCCTGATGATTCCAGCCCTGATGGAAAAGAATGTGCAAGTGTACAAGTTCATCACAATTTCCTGATCCGGCTGTGATGAAGAGACAGACAGAAAACAGGCTGCTTTTAGCCTGTGAATATCCCGCTTCTGAGCAGCCTTAAAATCTCATAACAATGTAGTCACAAAGGCACAAGGACTTTGCAAAAGTGTTCCAAGCAAAGGGTCAATGGAGCCAGTGAATAAAAACTGTGTGAATTTAATGAATGAGATCCCAGCTGTGTCCCACCTGCTCGTTCTTTTGGATGATCAAGCCTGTGCTCACACATATGAACAACAGAAAGGAACTTGTTCTAGATGTGTTTTTTTTAATGTGGTGCATATGTATGAACAGTGCAGAGGAAGGGCAAAGCATGGATTGTAGATCAAAGGAAAACATTTTTGCTTTCCTATTTTTTAGTGAATGCTGTTCTTTCGGTAGGGACTGGATTGGCAGTTTCAGAGGTTGTGTTTCTGCTTAGCAAGAGAGGCACAAAGGACACAGTGGAAACAGAAGCTTCCTGGGCCGAAGTTTTCTGCCCAGATGGGATGGATTGTGTTTACAGCTGCCATGGCAGACAGCTCCTGCAACTCAATATTTATTTGCCTTGTCCAGCTGTGGAGTAGGGTACTAATTGTTGAGGTAGAGTACAGCTTCTAAGGTCTTTCTCTTCCCTCTGTACATTAGCAAGTTGAGAGATAGATAGACAGATAGATATAGATAGAGTGGCTGTATTAGTATTACTACCTGCAGACAGACCCTAGAAGATACTACACCAGGCATGAGCAACATACTGTTAGTATCAGAAGTAATTAATAGCTAAAATTTTTCACTTATTATTATTGATTACCTTTATATTTCAGTCTCTCTGGGAGACCCAAAACACGCTGCCATAGACAATAGGCTATAGAGCAGAAATGGCATATTCTGCGTCTATGGATTTCCTTCAAACACTGACACTTTTTAGAAATTTAGATGCAATGGGTTTTTGTGTGGATATCCTGTGAAAGTCATTGTTATTCAGACTTTTGTGGTCTGATGATGTGTTTTATTTAACTTACTTTGCACATCTGAGATACAATATTTGTTCTACTAGATATGCCACAAAAGTAAGCAAATGTTTCATTTATTTCTTAGGAATAATAAAAATGAAATGTAAGAACTGTCATTGGAGAATGATGATGATGACTTCCAAATCATCGGTCAGTAGTTAATACACTGATGTTAAGGATTATGATGATTATCTGCTGCACCCTTTCACGATCAGGTCACAAATATTGTGGCAATGACCAGAAGCAGGTCAAGCCAGTCTGCAATTTGTTCAGTAGCATGTCCAAAATGCAAGATATTCATATTCAGAAGCGTGCAATACAATCTGAGGACAAGACAACAGAAGGTCATGTTGGCTTTATTTGAAGAAGACTGTTTCAGTGATGTTTGAAGAAGTAAGAAAATTGATTGTCTCAAGCTCACCTAGAAATTTTCTGCAGGTCATGGAGCACTACACCCTAGCCATTCCTTCCTTTTACCTTTGCTTGCTAGAGATGTCAGTCAGGCATCTTGAATGCCTTCACTGATGATTAGAATGATTTCTTAATTTGCACCGTGTATTGTGTATGGTACTGTCTCAATACAGCTGTTACTGCTGGAGAGAGTATGAACTGCAATGGCCATGCCACTCCTTTGATCTCCTGTCTTTTTGCAGTTACCGAAGTGGAGAGATTCTGACACCTCCAAATCTCAGGAGAGAAGGTCTGTTATCAAAATTATACTAGTCTCCACAACACAACATCTAAATGGTAAATCACAGTAAAGAGTTATCACTGCAAGAAGGATCTCTGAGAGAAATGGTGGGTGAATTAAAACCTGTAGGAAACTTTGGTTACAGCTGCTTCCTTGTAAATTGTCCTGCTTGCTTCATTTATTCTGAATGCATCTCCAGGGCAGTTGAGAACAAACAAACACGCCTGTGAATGCTAGGAGTGCAGAAGGATTGACATTTTAAATGTAAACATTGAGACTTTTCATCCAGGAAATGCAACAGCTGCTATATAGATACTGATATAACTTCTGACACAGAGTGATGAGTGATATGTAATGTCATTCAAGATGAGAGGCAACAACTTAGTTAAAAGCACTGAATGTGAACCATAAGGCTGGACCCAGCTGTCTTCAAATTCTTGTTCTGGAAAAATTACCTACTTAAATGCCAGGGATGGCACTGAATAACCTTTGCATTTCAGGACAATGAATTTGTGATCAGGTCCTTATAAGGGATGTTTTAAATTCAGAATTGCTGCTGTAAGAGTTGCTCAAGCAATTGCTTGTCAACCAAGGTTGGTTGACAAATATTATACTCTAGCCAAGGCCCTGAATTCCTCCAGTCTCCTATGAAACAGATCCTGCAAAGGCACTGTGCAGGTGGCACAGCTCCTCTGCTGGGTGAAGACAGGTCACATTTGTAAATGTGTATGTCCAGAATCACCACTAGACAGTGTTGAGCTTCACAGAGATTAAAGGCAGGCTCCAGGGCACCATGTCCCCATGTGGTGTAACTTTTACTGATAGGTTTAATAACTTTCTTTTGCAGTTTGTGAGGTGCCAGAACAGCTGCTGAATTACTTTTCTGTTACAACCAGATGCAGTTAAGGTAAAATTTTAAATCAGCCTCCAAATTTTCAAAAATATAAAGCTTACTTAATTTCTGTGACAAAAGAGTCACATTGAAAGAAGGTGAGAACAACTTGATTCTTTGGTAGTTCCATTCCAGCCAAATCCCATGCTGCAGAGACAAAGAAAGTTGAAGCAACACATAAAGTGAATTTAACTAATGCAAGACAGAAATTTGCAGGTTAATTCAGTTGCAAAAAAGATTCCAGTTATTTTTCATTTTATATCACACCTTTTTTCGCAGTCCCCAGTGAGTGATAATCATATACCTTTTCTCCAGCTTTGTATGAGGTAGACACAACTCTGTACAGAAAACAAGTCAAGGTGAATTATAAGCAGTTGAAGCTGTAAATCTCAGGGTTTTGTGAAGCATCTGGGAGGTTGCTTCATCTTTTGAATCCAATAATGCTTGGATTTTTTCCCTTTATGGGTATTTGAATTCCTTGGATTCTTTTATTCCCCATTAAACTTCATTTGACTCTGCCTAACTGTGTTAGTCTGTGGTATTTTTACCAAAGATCTGGAAAAATCTGACTATTATCAATGTGAATATAAATTAATAATTTAAGGAAGAATACTTGAACACATGGTTTACTCAGTTCATGGAGTGTTTTCTTAACCTTTGACACCAATGTTTAACATGGAGAATTTAATGAGAGCTTCCACAAAGAGAACTATCCACCAGTAAATATCTTTGGTTTTAATATATATGGATATAGGGACAGTAGCACTTAAATAGTAAATAGGATTTTAAATAATTAACCACAGCATGCTTAAGTTAGAAATTTCTTCATGTTAATATTAGTTATTGCATAATATTTTCCACGCTTCTGCTTCCCAAATATTTGTGTTAAGAACAATAAATCTCTGATTCATGAGCATTATATGATTATACTGTTCTTTTATAGAAATTCTTCAATTTAGTATTTTTTCTATTTCTGTGAAATCTCCTATGAATGAACAATGGTCCCAAAAGCTTTTAGGAAGACAAAAATTTTGCATATTTTTTTAATGTTTTTTTCCTTATAAAACCATACTTCTACTGCTACTACTACTACTACTACTACTACTACTACTACTACTGATAATAATAATTAAAAAGAAATATTGTTATTTATTCAAGACATTCAAAAGATTTTCCCTTGGGGAACCCTAGCTGGTATTTAAAATTCTGCTCTGATATTTTGATTTATAAATAGAGAATAAATAAGACATAAGCAACTGAAAGAAGAAAGCTGTTTTCTAGATGGAACAATATTTTCAGGTGTTCTGCTTTCTTCCTTTAATTTTTTTTTTTGCCTACTTGCTTGATTTTCTCTTGCTTTCTCTATTTATTACTGCTGTTGTTTTTATTTTCTTTTTTTAATACAGCACTGAGTCAAGGTTAGAGAGCAACTGGCACCATCAAGGCTTTTCAGCCTCATTTTGTGGCTCTTCCCTACCTCCACACTTGACACTGATCAGTTAATCAAATGTTTGGTTGTAGAACAGCCACAATAGTTTCAACTGTGTGCAGTAATGGAGATCTCTAGAGGGCAAAATTAATTCTATATGAGTTACCCTCTCCATCCCATTCTCCCTGCCTTTTAGCTGCATCAGATTTATTCACTGTGAGAATAATTTTAAAATACATTTGATAAAATAACATATTTTTGCAACATTTCCTGTTAGTCGTCTGATTAGACCATACCATATAAATTTTATAACACAGTAATTATCTCTTTTTTTAAGCAAACACACACTTTAGCATGTAATGTAGACACTTTAAATGGGCTGTTTTTCAGAAGCTCCCATTTTAGAAGCAGATATTTCTGTGCAAATATAAACAGTAGCAAGGAACACACGCTTTTCCTATCATATCCAATAAGTTATTAAAATTCACAGCTAAGTGACTAGAGCTAAAAAATTAATATTTTTTTACAAAGTTAAACAGTAATTTAAATATCAGACTCAGACTTAGTGATGGGAGGCTATTCTGCACATGCTATGATTATCCACACATGTAAAACTAGTTACATGCATGAGTGTTTTGCAGAATTAGAGGCTTCAGATTCTGTGCTACAATTGTCGACAGTTTTGTATTTCAGCCAATGAGCTGGAACCCTGGAACACTGGTTAGTCAGCTTAAGACTAGCAACTGGTGAACAACAGTAGCTGATTTTGCACTATACAGAATCCTACCTGCAAAAAAAAATGGTTTGCAGGCTTGGTTTGTTTTGCATGGGTACCAACCAAAAAAAAAAAGTAGAATAGGAATTTGGAGAAACAGATTAGAAAACCACCAATGATGTTGTTTTAAAGAAGTATGAGTAAGTTCCACCAAGGTCAGGTGAAGAGGACTAATTCATAGGAATGTGGCTTTCTTATTTTGTAAATCTGAGATTTCCTTATCTAGTAAATTAGAAGGCTTTGCCAGCTAAAGCCTGCTGAAATGGGATTAAACTGAGGTAGACAGCATTTTTAGATATATAGCTATTAAAGGTAATGGGCAAATAATGTTGATTAGGAGAAAGGGGATCAGGACTAGAAATCACCCAGATCATCTAACACCATGAAGATGGGGATTATATAAGTATAGAGAAAAGCCTCATTTGAGAAGGACCACCAGTAGAAAGGCAATCACATCACTTAATGAATGTATTTTTATGTACAGGGAGAATTTCATTATCAACAGAAAATAAATTTAAACAAATCAGAAACTGCCCACCATTTCACAGAGTTCACTGTCAACACGAGCACAGACTTTTTAAAGCTGCCTGTAAATAATGCAGGAATTGAAATACTACAGCTGTAGTGAGGAAGACTATCAGAAAAGATCGTTCAATTAAAAAAATACGGATTTCATATTCAAAGCAGAGGCAGGCCCACAGGCAACAGCAAAGCTAATGTCTCCTTCACAGTCACATCAATTTCTAGTGATTTAATAATATTTTTTTCTTTCTTTCCTAATCCCTATGTATTAATTTCCAGACAATCAGAACAAGGAGGCAAGATAACATTCCTCCTTTCTCAGAAAGTTTCCTTGATGACAACTTGACTATACAGTCACATAAATCCTTTATTCTCTTTTTAATGCATGGTCTTCCTGAATATAGTGGAGATGAATAGCTTGGAAAACAAATTTTTCATTTTTCTACACAAGAAAAATAGTTGGTGGGCACTTTTAATGGAGCTTGAGTACTGCTCCTCTCTGACTTGGAGAGTTTGGTCCCTGGGTCAGATATTTAGTCTTTTTAGCTAAGACTGAATCAAAAGATTGCCAGCTGAGATCTGATGGTCAGCTGAGATGGTGCTTATCACCCTTGCCTCAAAGGAAACTGGCTCAAGCCAACGACTCATTTTAGTGGAGCACAAACTCATCCTCAGACGGTAGTGATTCTTGGTTCACTGCTGACTTTGACTTGAATCACATCAGTGACCCAGAGTGAAAGGCTCCACAAACTCAGCAATTCACCCAGTCAGTCAGGACTTCAGGGAGAGGGCAAGGGCAAAAAGAGTCTCAAAAAAGTGCATACAATTTGCAAAAGACTTACCAGGGGTTAGCTTTATTCTCTCACACACTGGCAGAGTTTGCTGCTCCAGATTTGATAAGTGATTTCTACAGGTACAAAAGAGCAGAATGCAATTACAAATACAAGTATTACAAACAGGTATGGATTGCAGCAAAATATTTTTTTTTAACTCTCTATTTCATAAGTCAAAGAAAAAGAAGCGTCACCCTGTGGAAAGATTTTAATATTGAAATCCTAAAATTTTCATGCAAACAAAGGACGAACTTTTTAAATATAACTGCATAGTTAGTTCACCATAATGTGTGAGCTATTAGTTGGACTTCTTTCATTGTAGCACTGACATTTGTCATCCATACACATACATCATATGTGTGTGTATATACCTACACACATGTACACATATGGATATAACTGCTGTACCACTGGAAATATAATCAGTCAGTTTACCTACCTTGGGAATAATAACAGTTATTATCACTCAGTTATACTTAGTGTATGTTTTTGCCATTATGAAGACCTATTTTTTCCCTTTTTTATTGACTGACTATAGTTATTATCTATTCCCTCTTAGATGCTCATTTTTGTCTCTCTTTTATAGAAATTAGTTCTTTTGTTTGATTCTTACTTTTCTAGATTATCTGTCATTGTAAACATTTGTCTATAGTGACAGTAAGGGGTTTTTTTTACCTCATTATATTGAACTCCAGCGTTCTCTCTTTCCTTCAAAGACCTTTTCTGAATTTTGTTTAGGGAGCAAAGACTAATTAGGAAGTTTAGACTTTGAAATCTGATATTATTTTTAATTCCTGCATTGGTTTTGTGGGTTTGGGGAGAAGGGGAAGTATTGTTGGGCTATTTTTTTCAAATTTATAGCACTCTACTGACTTATGTGGAGGTGATTTTACTACCAATTAGTGTCTTTTTCAGACTTGTAGAATTTTTTTCTCTATTGAAAATTAATTCTTCAAATTTTTAGATTAAAAATCCTTGGGCTAGACTACTGAGATAATTGCTATATTAATCAATCTTGCCAGACACTGTGAAAATACAGCTGTATTTCAGTTTTAGAGGAATAAAATTCGTAAATTAAGCCAGAAGATGTACAGAGAAGGATGTCTTTCACTGGCCATTAAGGTATAAAAGGTTTAATTTTCAAGTTTTCAACATCATCTTCAGTCGCAGCCTCTAAAACATGCAATTGTTATTTTATGTCTGACATAACAAAGAAAATAAAAAAATTCACTTGATATTTATACTAGTTAAAGTTACCTACTGACCTCTCTACCAATTCTATAGACTACTATTTACCTTGTCTGCAGGAGGGTGGTGATTTTAAGAGTTATGACTGTTAATGACCTTTGAATGCAGCAGCAGTCTCAGATCACTTACTCCCCAGTGTACCACATGGCTCAGACTTTTCCAGATGGGAAAATGATAAGAAGACAAGGAATATAGCAGGTCAGTCTTGAGGCAGCCTCAAGAAAATTGGTGCAAAATGAATCGTGCAGGTCTGCGATGCTTTACCCAGCGTTTTTCTGTTGAAATTTATCAAGGCAAAGCTTGTTGACATGAAAGTGAATGGAATGATTGTGCAGTATTCTCTAAGAAGGCAGCTTAAAGGCTTTGTCCATCATCTCAGCTATAAATAAAGAAGTGGATCCAGGAAATATTCTGCATACTGGTGCTGTCTATAACATTTTATACAGATCTGTCACATGCTTAAATCTCGTCATTACTTTCAGCTGTCAAATAAATAAAAAATCAGATCCTTTAAATTTGGCAACAGTTTATTTCATGCTTAGTGTCAATTAAATCAAACTGTTATTAGTGACATTTCTTCACCTAGCTATGCAGACCTGTATTTACTTGCATATATAATGAACTAATCAGTTTTATGCAGATGATGTATCTATAATGAGGGGGCATACATTCAAATGAGCACAGCATTGCTGTTAGGAAATTTCGTATCTTAGTCCAAATCTCTGAATGAATGGGCAAAGAAAAGAAAGATAGTTTGGCTCACAGCCATCCAGTGCCAGAAATCTTTCCCAAGTACTGGCAACACAGGTTGCACCCTGTCTTTGTGAAGGTAAGAGGTGTTTAGGAGTCATGAGATTAAATAAAATGCATTTCAAACTGCTCTGTTTTGTTTTCTGTATTTGCATGTTTCAGAGTTTAGTGTTCCAAATTTTGTGTCTCTCATAGCTAGAAACTTACTATTTATTGCAATGAATCTCATGTTTATTGTAATACTGCTTCATTGCTCCCAGTGCTGTAATTATGAGAACGACACTAATGCTGTATGACTCAGAATAGAAACACTGGAGAAGAGCAATTACATACAGCTCTGAACAATTTCCTCAGGATTCCTATCAGGAACAGATAGGTTTCACCTGCTTTTCCTGCCTTCTCAGGAAAGCATTATGGGATTCAAAAGATGAAGCAACCTCCCAGATGCTTCACAAAACCCTGAGATTTTTTCAGTGCCAAAACAGCTCTTGTGCAAGGGAACACAGATCTGCACAGCCAGCAGAAAAGACATTGCTCACTGCTTTTGTAGGAACTGAGGAAACCTCTGAACAGAGGGAGAGATGCAGAGTACCCTCCTCACTGAACAGGTTATATCAGTCTTAATGGTCATGTCAGAGGTTGGGGAGTCATGACAGTGGCTTTAGGGAGGTCTGCACTGTATAGTACCATGGTAGGTGAGATAACTCATGCTTTACTTCATCTAATAGACAGCATGAATAAGCTAGACTTGAACAACATGGACATAAACTAGACTGCACAGCTGATGTGAGGATTCACGCTGCTCCTGGTTAACCAAGGCAGGACAGAAGCAGTCCCTTAGAACCCAATTCAGTAGATTCATAGTAGAGAGAAACTGATTGGGAGGTAGCTATTAACAATTTTAACATTATTTCTGATTAGTGTGACTTGCTACAAAAGAGATCTAAGTGGTTTATGAACCTTTATTCAAACTGTTACATAAATTGTTTGACAAATTGTAGTCCGTATATTTCATATGAGAAAAATGGCTGGAATGTCAATGGTGTAGGCGAGACAATTATAGAAAAACTCCACTCCTGAAAACTTGTTCTAAATGTTTAATCACACCCTAGGTACTAATATATGACAAAATCCTTCTGCTCTTAGTGCTGTCACATTTGTGTGAGATGAAGGTTGTTGTCTCACCCACACAGACGATAGGATGACACTTTAATTGGAAAGTGACATTGTTGGGAACATTTATGAATAATTTAGTATGTCCTCCCCACTCATCTTTTTATATGTTCTTCAAGTCATTATTTTATTTATTATTTATTAAGAACTGACACTGTGCTGATAGCTGTACAGAATAAAGGRGAACACAAAGTCCCTGCCCTTGTGGATCTTATGCAGCAAGAAACATAGGAAGCTCTTTTCCATTCTGCTCATAAGATAGTAAACACATTCTGGCTGTGTTCCAGAATTCTTCCTCTCTCGGAGTTTTCCTTTGCTGACAAATACAACAATAAAATTAATAATAAAAGTATCTCTGTATGAATGTACTGTTAAGCTTGACTGGTTTTAAGGTTCTTACCTTCTGAGATCTTCATCTCCTTCTCTAAGTTTTCTTTTCTTCACAGAAATATACAAATGTTCTTGTTGGACTGAAGTTAATAGAATTTGCCTGTATTGACACCAGAACACGTCAACAGAAACGATTCTGTCTTTATTTACAGGGAGCTGAAACTTGCTAATCTTTTACAAAACAACAGTATCAATAGTTTGCTTACCTTTCTCTCTCTTTTCTTTCTTTTTCTTTCTGTCTTCTTTTGTACTTGCATATCAATTGCTTATGACAGACTGTATTAAAAGGCTTTGCCTTTATCTTTGGCTGCAGAACTCTGACACTGCAGACCCATGTCCTCTATTCGGGTCTGTAAGGCAGGCATACAAAGAAACAACATTGATTCATTGGCTGATTTGTCCATACGGTTCCTTCCAGATGCAGGATTGACTCGTTGATAGTAATCTAGAAACAATTCTGTCCTTGTTTGAAAGACAGGTGTCTGTCAAGGAACGCAGGAACCTTCCTGGAATGGAAAGGATGACCTCCCCTCTCCCCCCAAATCATTATACCCTTGAATATTATACCCAGGGCTTTCAGGCAAAGATGTGGGAAAAAGAATAATAGTTCCTTACTAGGATTATATATCTATATATATGTAACAAGACAGACAAATGGCAACACTAAGAGAACAGACAAACCAGTCACAGTCCTTTGTCCTTGGGTGATTCTGTTGGGGCAGAGAGGCTGCGGTGACTCCCCCGCGGCTGCAGGGGGCGCTGTGGCGCGAGGGCGGTGACCTCTCCACATGGCAATGGCGACTCCGGCGAGAGGGAGAGGGAGAGGGGAGATCGCTCCCGGTGTGAACCCAAGGGGCAGCAGCCCGGCTCAGCACCAACCTCGGCAGCGGGTGGCAAGCAGCGCAGGCAGGCAGGTCCGACCAGGGAGCAATGGACATCAGTATCACCCACTGAGTGGCCAGCAGGAGGCAGGAACAGCAGAGACGAGCAGACCCTGGCGGCAACAGTTGCAGGGCAGCACTGTACCCTGTGCCACGGCAGGATCCCCACAGAGACGTCACAGCGTAGCAGTGTTCTCGGAATAAACCAGCACTCGCTGCACACGTGACCATCCTCATGGAACACCGAGCCGAAAAGAAGGCGAGCCCAGCCCCCTTCCCCTCCAGCCAAGTCTTGAAGTCTTTCCCCTCTCTGGAGGTTAAGCTGCAGCCCCTGGGAACAACCCCCTGGCCAAAGCTCCCAGCTCTGTTTCTCTAGCTGGGTGATTGTTGTGACGTGTGGGCGTCCTGGCAACCTCCTTTGTCCCTTAAGCATTGCCCAGTCTGGGTGATTATTGTGCCATGTGGGTGTGGGGGCAACCTTCTTTCTCTCTTAAGTATCGCCCATTGGCTCCCAGGCAACCCCTCCCTGCCCACACAGGTCTTCCTGCTAGATGGGAGAAAAATTCATTGGCAACTTCAAACCCACAACAAAATCTTATCCTATTACATCTGTTACCTTCATTAACTTGTTGGACATGAAATATATGACCAACATTTGTTTTCAAAAGATGACAAAAATCCTAATTAGAGTAATGGGTTAAGGATTAAGTAATTGTCTGTAGTCTAATATAAGTCTTTTAATTCCTTTATAATTTTCTAATGAAAGTCTTAGTATATTTACCTTCTAGTAGGTCAGCTTTTTAAGTACGTCATTTCTAGCAGTTCACATTCAGAAAATTTCTAATCACTCACAGAATATATTGAAGATATACTTGAGTATATCTTGGTGTAACAGGTGCACTTCCCTAAAAATTATTTATTTTTAGAGAAGCAGATGCCTAAAGAAAAACATTCCATTACAGACAGCTGGGCTCATGTGTTTTGTCTCTGTGCTGTGTTTCTGTCCTTCAGTTTTTGAGGGCTTTTTTCCTTCTGTAAATCAGCCTCTTCTAAGATATCACAATATTTTCTACAGTAATTATGATGTAGTGTATATGGAGTTTGTGGAGGACTGAATGAGAATTTAAGCTGAATCACCAAACCATCCAGATTAGACTTAGTTTAGAGGAGGAAATACACCCAAGGGAGGCAGAGCAATGAGTAGAAGACTGTCACTCCCGGACGCGAATAAACACACGGAGACAGCTGTCAGGGTCCACCAACAGGGAGAGGCCAAAAGGAAAAGAGAGAGAGAGAGCTGGCCTCTGCCCTCGGTCTTTATTTATATGTTTTCAGAAACCACCRTGGATTGGAGGATGGGAATAACACCTCCTGCTGTCCACTGGTCAACAGAATTGTCTATCATATAGGTTAGGAATTCATAAACATTGGCCGGTTAGTAATAACAAAAGTTATGTTTACACAAAGTGAGTGAGAAACTATTTGCTGAACTAAAAACACTGCACAACTGAAGAACTGCAAAATGCAGGGCTACAGAAGACTATTTGAGAAATTATTTTTTTTTTATTTTCCTTTATGAATAGTGAAAAAACTATTGCCACTCTTCTCACCTCAAATCTAACATCACACAAGAGCTAACACTATGGTCTCGGGCTTTGTCAGGAGAGGTTCAGCTTGGACATCCGGAAGAATTTTGTCACTGAAAGGTTTGTCAAGCACTGGAACAGGTTTCCCAGAAAAGTGGTGGAATCACCATCCCTGCAAGTGTTCCAGAAAAAAACTGGACGTGGCACTCAGTGCTGTGGATTAGTTGATGTAGTAATGTTTGGTCAAAGGTTGGACTTAATGATCTTGGAGGTCTTTTCCAACCTTAATTATTCTATGATTCTATGATGTAAGGGCAAGCTAAATTGAAAATGCAATTTTTACAGAAAAAAAAATACTAAGTTCTCCAACAGCAACAAACCAGTGATGAAGAATGAGAGACAACATGCTGGAAAGGGGGAAATTTGCAGGGTCCAGTGCAGTAGGCAGTCTCAGTGCAATGTGGACAAGATGAATGCGCATGAAGCCTAATTATCTGAAAGTGAAAGGTCATCAAAATCAATTTTCAGCATAACGTACAAAGGTCATTATCAGACTGAAATTTTTATACCCATGGAAAATGCAAGAAAATATGAAGTGGATGCCTCCATAACTGTGATTAGTAAAGAAAAAAGTCATTGAACTGTCTGCTTAAACTTCTGTGCTACCTTAGTTTTATTGAAAATATTGCAAGTACTGAGAGGTGGTTTTTTGAAAGACAGTATTGCTGAAAGAATCCATCCATTTTCAGGATCTACAATGCTGGCAGAATTGAAGGCACCTCTCTAAAATTACAGTCCTTCAAATCAATAGTGTAATATTTGTAATATGTCTCTTTTTTTTATTACAGACCCCTTCATTATTATTTTTATTTTCAGTTTATGGAATGAAATAAACTAGAATCCATCTTTTTCTTATCTGTGGTTAAATTGCTTACTTAGGGGTGCAGATTGTCTGTTTTGTCTGTTTTGTTGGAACGTTTCAGGGCCAAAACAGCTCTTGTGCAAGGGAACACAGATCTGCACAGCCAGCAGAAAAGACATTACAACACCAATACTTAAACCTAAAGACATAGTCAGAAATCTATTTATTCTGGTCCTAAAGGTAAATATAATCTATACAATAACAGTAAAAGTGAGATGATCTGTCAGAAGAGACTGGCTACCAGAAGGTTTTCCTGATGAAGTCTTTTGTCAGTTAGGACATGAGAGGTAAGTAGTCTATACAGGGGGCCATCATTCAACAGGAATGAGATGTTCGTCCGAGCACGATCACTCAAAAATTGAATTAAGTTCTGAAAGTTGTGCATTAATTCCCTTTTTAGTTTGCTTCCCTCTTTTTCTGGCACAAGGACTCTCCTTCCTTAATCCACTATGAAAAAAAGACACTTGAAGTAGACAAAGGACCCTGCTGGATATGTGGTGGAAAGTGGCTGGTGACTACCAATTAGATACACTTATACACAGAGAAATTTCTTCAGCTTTCCCGCTTTGTCTGCATTGTGTTTTCCGCTAGAAGTTCACATCAAAGGGGAGAAAATCAATTTCCTGCGTACACAGGTACCAAACCTGCAAGTGTTGCTTCAGCACGGACCCTCCTGGTGCAGGCTGCACAGCAGCTGCTTGCAGAGCCCACTGCCCGCTTGCAGTGCCCACAGCCCCTCTTCTCTTCAGGAGCTTTATAGACATAATCTCTGATGTCCTGAATATGCATATTCTGTATCACCTAGAAATGGGGTAATAATAGCTACTGAGAACCCCTTTTCTTTCCCAAATAACATGCAGCCTCTGAAACCGTAATGTTATTCAATATTAATATGTTAATAATTGTTGTCATCATGCTTCAAACCATAAACAAAAGAAGCTCTTACTGCCTGTATTTTCTTCCTTCTATCTTTACTCCTATGGTGTTTCAGTAAATGGTTTGTGTCTTTTCAACACTCAGCTCAAAACAACACCCTGGTAAAGATGCTGCTGTCCCTTCATTAACATCTTCCTTATTTTTTTTATAAATAAGAAGGATTAAATTGCACCTTATGTTCTTTCAAAGACATATTTTGAATGAAGTGACCATCACAGGATATTTCCCCTTGGCCCAGTCATGGAAATCTTCCGGACAAGTAAATGAGATTCAGCATTGCTAATGGGAAGATAAAAATACTCAGCATTTATTTTACAATTTGCGAATAATGAAGCAGACTGAAGGAATGATTGGTTGAATGCACTTGGAATAATAATAAAGGGCAGGGCAGATGCTGAAAGATATTTTCGTGTTTTTTCTTCTAATTGATGTTTGTTTCTCATGTCCTTTGTGTGCATTTCCTGAATTAGTGTAGCATTCTCTGAGGGTAAATCAACCTAATTTTCCCCTCCTGACAGCTGCATCCTTGATGGTACTCAAGGAATAGTTCCAGACTTGAAACTTGGCACCTGTGAAGAGTCTGCACTGGACTTAACTGGTTCTAGATATCAGGCAGAGGTTGACTGCTCTGCTTCTGCACCCAGCGCCATCTGCAGTGGGCTGCTGCTCTGGATCACACAAAATCTGCAGGTGCTGTGCCACACCTAACATTAGGCTGTTGAGACTCTGATGCTGCCTCAAAAAACTGCGTTTTACGCCAGAGCTCATACACCTGTAGGTGGCTTGGAGTACCAGGTGTTTGGCAGAAAACTCTGCTTACCTTAAGGGTCTGCTTTGAGCAGGTAGCGGTGAAACCACTGAGAAGGACTTGGCTTAGGGTCCGAGTGACAAACAGCCAGCCAATTGGTGGGGGAAAATAGTTGGCTGAGTGAAACCTGTGGGAACAAATGGGACGTGATCTCACCTGCACTGATGCCTTGAAAAGTAAGTCTTCATTTTGATCAAATACTAGAAAACAACTTTAAAGATTATTTCACTTCAGTTATTAACAAAACAATGTCACAACTTGTTAGTGTTGAGTGCCTCAGTTACAGGTGCAGAAGTAAAGAATGGCCTACTTTGGTCTAACTCCACCACTGGTCTGTCTCCTCTCTACGACTAACTCCTGCAGTAGCTCCTGGTGTACACATCTAGGTCCTGGTGATTGATCAGTACCCACCTCCTATAGACTACCTTTTGCAAGGGACCTTGGAAAAAGCTGATCTGTAAGTTGGCTGACTAGAGCTTTTCCTGGCAAGCCAGGCTACCCAGATGTAGTTTGGGTGCAAACAGGCTGATTACTCACTCGTCTGAAGGACAATTCCCCATGTGAGAATTTCCGTATTGACAGCGTGCTTGGGCTTCACTTGATCTCAAAGCACAGTTCCAAAAAGCACTCACAAGAGGCGGAAGGACAGGGAGCGGGGAAAGGTGTATGTGCAATTCTATGTTCTTCCTTTCTCCTGCGTCTTGACAACTATTGAGGACTTTGGCTCTAGGGAAATAATGTTCTACATTCAAGCATTATATTATGTGTTTTATGAATAAAACATGAATTTGGTTAGACCAGAAGCAACATACTGTTTAGGAGAATTTATTTTTTCCTATCCACCTCAAATCCATGGTATTTTCTCCAGGATTTACAATCCTGATAGCAGTCAACTTGCAGAGAATTTGGCCTTACTCACATTTCACGGCCATATTTCTCCTCATGCTCTAATCAAGCAAATATGCTCTAAGTAAATGAATATTGCTTCAGGCTAAATTATGATCTCAAGAGGATGTGCTTAACTTTTAAAGTGGAGTTGAAGAGTGATCCCAGGTTTTTCATAAAGCCAAAATGAAATCAGGAAGGCAGATCTGCAGACAAGCCACATGATCAACAAGTATATTTGACAGGCAGATGTAGCCTTCAATGCTACATAAAACTGAAGGGTTTAAATTACGTTAATGAGACTACTGAGTGTGGAACTCACTATACAGGAATTCACTTGTTGTAGCTTCTGATTGTTTTCACCAGCATCTACCTCTCTTAAAGGCGAAATCAGTGCAGTGCTAAGGTTTTTTCGGGAGACACTAATAACTAATCTCTGTATCTGTGCAGAGTTTACATTGCCATGATGGAAAGGCATCACAGGGCAAAAATTAAACAACAAAAGGCATCACTAATGTGCTACTGAGCTTACATGAAGTGCTAACTGTCCCTTAAAAATACATGCCCAGAGCACTGAGTTTGCACAGTGAAACATTTAACAGCAGGAAATGCAGATGGGTCAGCTTTATGGAAATGACAGTGGTCAGTGCTTGGTCAACTTTAATTTGCCACCACTGGGTAGGAACATAACAATTCAGTGATTAATGACAAGATTAAATGCAATTTCTCATGAATGTTATACAGTATCTTAATATTTAACCCCCATGAGATAGCCTGGACACCCTAACATCCCTTTTTTCCCTTTTGTTACCAGCATTAAGCATCTTCCTCACTCCACAGAAAATTAATTCTGAATCCGACGAAACCGCTTTTTACCAGCATTTCCTAATATTTTATCTCTTTTCTCGTCTTATCTGGTGATTTGACGCGCTATGATTTTTTGCTTCCAATGCAAAGTTTGCATTCTGCATAGATTCCATAAGGTTTGCAAACAAAGAAAGCATTTTGTAAACATTAACTCAATATTTTACGTTTGTCTTCCTGTTTGAAAAGAAGTGAGGACTGCTGGTGTCCTTGCAGTAGAAGGACTTATGTGAAGGCTAATTTAACTGGCTCATTGCCTTTCACCTGAGGTCACCATGTTACTTCCTGTATCCTGTTTTCTGGTCCATTTCAAGCTTCATATCAATTGTTGACATGGAGTTTGTTGATGAACGTGCCCTAAGAGAACCATAAGCCAATTTGTGGAGCAAATTAGAAGGTTATGAAAGTGATGACATACGCAGTGATTTTCCACTCTCTATCTTGTGTAAGCATCTTAATTTCCAGATAGCTGCATTACAAAATGAAAAGAGTTAATAGTCTTCTTGTTCTTTGAGTTCCCCTTCCCCCTTCTGTTAGCTTTCAGTGGACTATTTCAATAAAAGGAAAAAGGAACACTATTCGCTAGAAAACAGTTATTCAGGTACAATAATTTGTACTTTATGTCATATTATAATGGTGAGTGTAAATTTTCCTTTGAACCATGTTTTATTAACATTTTTTTTCCACAGAGTTACATCAAAAGACTCTATAAATAAGTGATGTGCTCAGCCTGCCAGCTCTTACATGCATACCAATTACCTCTATTGGTTTCAGGACACGTAGTCAGTACTTTAAACAACCCAGATAATATTGCAAACTGAAATATTCAACATCTCCATCTTGGTATGCTGTCACCATGCAGAGAATGATTATAATTGGTAATCAGTTTCACTGCTGGTAAGTTGAGTGGCATGATGCATTTTATATCCGTGCCTATGTCAAACTCAATTAACATTCTAATATAGTATATTTCAGACAGAGAGCTAATCTGAGGGAACAACACAATTATTTTTTTGACGTTCAAAATTCTCAGTTTCACAAAGAGAAGAATTTGAAGCACAGATACATTTATTAATACTGTAGCATTTTCTATTTTCCTTGCTAAAGAAAGACGGTTCAAAATAGAACTTCCATCCCAATTTCATGTTAGTGGGGCATGCCAACGACATGAGAAACTGCAGTGAAATCAGAAATACAAAATTATCAGGATTTTTGATACACTGCTGTATCAAGATATGACATTCATTATGATACAGTGAACTGAAAAAGGCTTAATTCTTAAGAAAAAGGACTGATCTGTTAAGGCCGATTTTTGTTTGATTTGTTTTAGTAATCATGAGCATCACAGTGCTTTGTCTAATTTCACATAAACAAATGGATAAACAAAATCATAAAGAGGAAGCTAATATATGTAACCTTTTTAGGAGAAATTGTGAAGTTGACGAAGGCAGATAAAAGCAGCAACATTGTGGAGCTCACCATCACTGAAAAATCTTGCCACTACACCTCTCTTACGGGTAATGCATTTCTCCTATCACCCATGACATCAGTTTGTGATAATGTAGCAGCCTTCATAGCACACAATGGAACAGATAAAATACACAAAATATCTTTTAATAACAAACTAACAAAAAACCATGACTCTGGCTGCTAGATATTACACAACTTGTCTAGAGGAGTCCTGTACCACCCATGTTTAGCTTGTTGTATTATAAGACAGGTGGTCACAACTTGCTAATCCTGTCACTGTCCTGACAAAAGTGACATCATTTTGCCGATGTATCTTCTCCACATGGGCTCTTTTATATGCCGTAGTTCCTAGGCCTTTATCATGTAGGTTTTCCATCGAGGGATCCACACTCTGAAGTTACAGAATCACACAATAGCTGAAGTTGGAAGGGGCCTGTCAAGGTTATTTGGTCCAACACCCTGCTCACACAGAGTCACCTGGAGCCCATCGCCCAGGACCAAGCTCAGACAAATTTTTTAATATCTCCAAATAAGTTGTAGGATGGAGAAACACAAAAAAAACCCAACCCAAAACAAAGCAAAACAAAACAAAAAACCCAAACAAACAAAAAAACCCAACAAAACAAACAAACATAAAACAACCCCGCAAACAAACAAACAAGCAAAGCGCAAAAACGACCAAACCCAAAAGCTGTTGTTTTGCTTTTTCTTCTTACAGCAAGTTTGTGGAGTTTTTTTGACAGGCAGGAAATATTGGAAAACATAAAAACATTAGCTCTCTGTAAAACAAAGATTGATTTTTCTGCAGTTCAAAAAATAAACAGAAGTATGATAATATCTAGTTTGATTCTTTTGAGAGAAAATCAGAACTCACTTGGTGGCAGGTGAGATTGGCTGAAGTTGATATAAATGTAACCATATTTTTCCTGAAGTATTTGAATCTCTTGAGTCTGAAAAACTGGCCTGGAAATCCTGAAGGAACAAAGCTGTCTGACAGGTCTAGCATAGTGAAACCATTCTCAGGGATAATATATTTCATTTTTTGTACATCTATATGTTACTGCTAATTCACCACAAGATTGTCAGGATAAAAATCCTTCACCAGCTTGTAGAACAATCAAAAAGTTCCTAGCAGTTTTTGCTAGCAGAGTCAGACTGAGTTATTCCAATTGACTTTTCTCATATTCAGAATATGAAGAAATTGTGGATGAAGTAACTGACCTCAGCTTTAAGCTGTGTGAGCAGGACCATACAAAATAGACTGCATGAGAATCCTTCCTGAGCAGAATCTCCAAAACGTGACTGTTGCTGACCTTTGATCTTCCAGAACGGACAAGTGCAATGGAGCACGTTCTAATGAAACCTGACCAAAGACTGACATGACTACTTTCTGTATCACAAAGTCTGGTCCACTGTGAATTTTTGTGAACTCTGAGCAGAAATGTAGAAAGAACATACATTTTCTTTCTGGAAGAAATAGAGACATGCTTTGCTGTTCCACATTATCACAAATGATGGATCAGGATGTCAAAAACTGGTATCTTTACATCTCAAGAGAAAGACATTATTCTTATTTTCTGGTAAGACAAGTATTATTTTCATTGCTCTCTCTCTCCCTTCCTCCACAATCACAACTTCAAGGTTATGCTGTTCTATTTAGTTCTGCTTATACCTGTAGGCTGGCACAGACCTTTTCTGAGCAGGGTTTAGACTATAATCATTACAATGACATGCTGTTGTCTCTCCTGTTCTTGACCACTGAAGCCTAGATAAAGTCTTCATATTACCTGATGAATTCATCAGAGTAATTCTGTAGTTATTGGAAGCTGTTCTGAGAAGTTATTGATATAAAGATAATTCATCATTCTCTAGGTACGAACTGTGTCTCTGGTTTAGACATATTGATTTTCTTTACACCATTTGCTATGATAATTCCTTTGAGAGTATCAGCATTTGGTAACAGAACAGAAAACAGGTATCTAATTCAATTGCTATCTTTACCTCAATAGAAAATTTCAAGATGTTATTAATTATTTTTGACATTTAAATGAAACATCCCATTAATATTAACACTTTAGTATTCTTAGGAATAAACTTTCTACCCTTTTCTGTATTCAAAAATATATTTTACACGAGCAGTCTGGCTGCAAGCCATAGCGAATAATTTTTGCACTATATCATTGCAAAGGGTTTTTCCTCAATGTTAACTTAGCTGTTCCTGAGAGGGGCAAATAAACCTGATGTCACATCTGACCACTCTATTTCCCTGAACAGCAATATATTCAATATGGCAAGGCCCTTCTTTAGGTAGTGCCTTTTACACAGACCATGTTTCTATTTATCCCAAGACTAACTTGCAACAGCACTACACGGTATTTTGACTAAAGGGCTGATTAATGTAACACATTCGTAGCAGGACTCCAGGCAGTGCAGTTTCCCTCCTTGGTTTAGTATATTTACTCAGTGGCAGAATTGTCTGCGTTTTGAATATTGTCACAGATTAAATTCACTTTAACTATTTGAGGATTTTTCATAGTTTGTCAACTCCTGAGAATGTCTGAATGCTTTTTCTCTCTCTTGGTAATGGTGTTCATCACAGCAGGAGCAGAAAGAGTATAATGTACATTCTTCTGCAATAGACTTCCATGGTTGCTGTGTACTAATAATATTCGTGTGGCATATTTGCTTTAGGACAGGAAGCTGAATTCAATGTACTGTGTGAACACCATCTGATTGTGTCAGTAGCCTTATTAAAAGGCATGGTTGGAGAATAAATATGTGAAATAAGTTCTTGGAATCAGACATTTTTATTGCTATAATGTTAATTAGGAAAATATTAAAATCCTAACCTATATCATATTTGCTATGCTAATGTATGGACGATTTTTATTATTTAGAAGTTCCAATGCTGCATTTTAAGATGCAGATGGGTTTACATTCTGTGATGACTGGGAATAATAATATGGAAGATTTTGCCATAACCAGCAATTCCTTTCTTGAGGCCTTTTCCCCTCTCCCTTATTTCTCTTCAGTCATCAAAATGGGACAGTTTATATTTAATTTTCATTTATTTCATAATTTCTTTCATAGATTATATGTTACATATGTTATATATATATTATCATATAATGGCTTAAGGTAACAAAAGGGCTGGAAAGAAATTTTAGGAATGCAGTACAGATTATAAAATAACCATGGTGCCCAAACATTTCTGTCTATAAATTAAACTTCTTTCTTTCTTAAAAAACAACCTTTGAGATCAGTGGCCTTATCTATCAGATTCATCTTTCATTTCCTTTTTGCTTTTATCATAGCCTGGACTCATAGAAAATATAGGAAATAATAGTTCACATTAAAACAATGGCAGAGACTATGGGACTTTTGTGCTAAAATGATTTATTATTTCTGTGACTATTTCAGATTTTCAAAATTACAAGAACTGACCTATTATTAGAGTATCTTCATATCTGCATTTCAAAAAGGCATGACACAGACCTGACCTCCTTTGCAAGTAGACTGTGCATATACTTATGTTGTAGACATTTCTGGTAAAATATTTGTAGAAAGCTAATTTCAGTCTGGAAAGCTTTGTGAAAATGATTACATTATGCATACATTTCACAAGATATTTTCTCACAAGTATCCAACAAAAAATAGAAATAATATCATATTATTCCTGAGATCAATCTTAATGGCATCAGTCTCACACATTTAGAAGTTGAGATCAAACACTCATAAATAAGTGACTTGTGATTAATTCAGGAGGTAGATGACTTTTTAAAAATTTTTGTGACATTTAGCTGACAATATATTTGGCATGTAATGCTTTCTTCAGAGAAATTTTCTAAGTGATGCCAGATGTTCTTCCCCACTAGTTGTTATAACTTCTCGTATCTGCACCCTTCAATTTCTACAATTTCCTCTCAGATACTTGTCCTCTGCTACTTCCCACCACCTCTGTTTTATTGCACGCCTTCCTTACAAACCTTCATTCTCCATCACATGCCACACCCAGCTCCATGTTTTCTCCAGCTTCATCTCTGTGTCACACAAATGCTCTGAACTTCTCTTGCTTTTTAACTGACTTCAAAACCCACTCCTTAAATAACATCTGCAAGCAATTATCAGGTCAACTGTGGAGCATTAGCATCTAATGATGGACAATTTAACTATTTTTTAGAATTATCATGTAGTTTTGTACAGAAATATATTTAAAGCATACAAAACTGCAATTTTCTTGTGCTTTATTTAATTACTTCCCTTCCTCATATTCATGATATAGTTATTCCCTTTTTTTCCTCTTTTTTGATTGATGATAATGTTCTCATCTATTTCTACATCTTTGGAACGTAGTTGTATCTGCAGCTTATGAGATTAAAATCTCAATAAATATTAAAACAATGTGCAGACCATTAGCTACTGTTAGCAACTTTATACACATCATGTCAAAATAAAGATGTAAAGACAGATACACAGACAAAAGACAGTCTTGGGGCTATGGCAGCCTCTCCAATGCACGTTCCTCAAGACTTCCAAGAAACAGTGAGATGCGTGATTAATGGCAGAGAGAAACTTTATAGCATTTATTTGGGCTGGTTTCATTTCGCATATGAGGGGCATCCCTGCCTTCTCCCACGGAGATAGACAGCTGTCCTCCCTCTACTGACCTGTGCTTATGTCAGGGATCTTCCTGGGTGTACTCATTTCAAAACATCTTTGTGAGATACGGAAACACAAGGTTTTATTTATTTTCCTGGAAAGTTGTGTTGCAGGTAGGGGCCTCAGCTGGGGAGGCCCCCAGCCACTGTTACAAGATCACCCAGGAAGAGGAGACACATGGCAAACACAGAACAGCATTCTGTTGAGGGATCCAGTTTTCCTGGTACGACTCCTTCAAGGCTTGTACTGGTTGGAGAGACAAGGTTTAAGTAGTGTGGGCTACAGCAGTGAGTGATGTGGGAGAAAGCTGGGGACCCATAGCAAGTATGTGGAGCCACCCCTGACACTGACAGAAACAGCACAAGAAAGAACACCCACCCTGATCCATGACTGTCAGTCGGAGAAACACAGGCAGATCCTGAAAAGATGTGTTTGAAAAAGGCCTCAGCTGTTAGGGCTGAAGAGGCATTCTGGGAAGGGCATAGTGTACAAAAGGGATGCAGGAGCCCCGGAAGAATGGCAGCCATAGGACACGCCAGGACAGGGACATCTCCAAGGGACTGTGGCCGTAGGGAACCGTGGCAACGGAAGACCCTGTAACCTGTGAAAACAGAGGGACCTGAGAGTGGGGATAGGAGGACAGGTGCACAACCGAGTATGTCTATGCCTGTGTGTGTGTGTGCGTGCCAATGCTTACACCTGTTTTTCTCTCAGCATCTGAACTTGTGGCCAAAAGTCAGTGTCTCGGTTTTGATACAAATTTAAGAGAGAAACTCTTACCCACAAGGCAAAGGAAAATAAGTAAATAACTGTTAAGCACTAAACCGTCAGAACCCACTTCTCCACACACACACAGAAACAAAAAACCCAAAAAGTGTCCGGAGAGTGGGGGCAGTGCAGGAGGAATACACCTTTCCCAACACCGGGTGCAAAATGGCGCTGGCTTTCCACACAGAGGGGCAGCAGAGCCCCCCACGAAGCAGTCCAGCAGCAGAGGAAAATTTCAGTGGCTACCTGGTGTCGACCTTTTTCCTTGGACGGCAGTCACAGCAGGAGAAAACAGCTGGGCTGGAGTGTTCTGGTGTGTTTTCGCTCCCCGGCCTGGCTCCCCAGGGCTTGGGGCTCGGCGGACCGGCTCCACTCCAAGCAATCCTGCTTCTGCCGAGTTCGGAGCAGCAGCCTGTTCAGTTCAGCTCCCGGCAGCCAAAAAAATGCTGCTCCAGCTTCTCCAATCAAGGGAAAAGGAAAAGTGTTTTGCCTGGGCCAAAAACCAAGTCAGCCAAGCAGAGAAACCACGGTACAGCACCACAGGAAAACCACGTTGCTGGGCAGGGGCCTGGCGGAGGCGGCTCTGGTCTCAGCTCTCAGGCAGGAACCGCTGTGGCAGGACACAGCAGGGCAGGATTCTGGCAGAAAACGGCTCCGGTCTCGTCTCTCTGCACATGCAGCCGCCACGCTTTGATCCCAGAACCGGGAGAAAGGAAACAACCTCCTGCCTCCCCAACCTGGAAGAGAGAAACAGCAACTCCCCACCCCGCCCCCTGCCGGGATCCCGGGCAGGCTCACATGATATCACCAAACCAGGACAG